>JALIGW010000003.1:206750183-207272683 GCA_023053685.1 Diadophis punctatus similis | reverse complement strand
GCTGGGTGCTGCTGTCTAAAGCAGGTGTCTGCAACCTGCGGCTCTGGAGGCGCTGGAAAATCAGCCCCGGCCGCTTCTCCATCCACCGCCATTGCCCTTACCTTCTCAGGTAAGGGCAACGGCGGGGGATGGAGAAGCAACCGGGGCTGATTTTCCAGTGCCTCAGTCTTGCTGGAGCTTCTTCTGGCCCCTGTTGGTGCTGGGCATGCCTCGGTAACTTGGGGAGACACACAACCTGCTCTCTGCCCCGAGATACTGGCCCGACCTGGCCGCAACCGATGCCAGCTTCGCTAACACAAGGGCTAGCGGGGTGGGAATGGGATGAGGGGATGATGGAAAGGGGGACGGGGGGACTATCGCTGCCCGGAGGATGTTTTTCAATGAAAGCCGCCGGCGGCACCATTCCACTGGAGGAGTAAAGAAGCTCAGGGCAGCGGGAAAAGGGAGCTGGCCCCACCAAACTTCACATGCCCACCCCGGGGGTCAGGCTTGGAGAAAGCCAGAGCACACTCAACACTCTCACTCAACACTCTCTCTCTCTCTCTCTCTCTCTCTCTCTCTCTCTCTCTCTCTCTCTCTCTCTCTCCCTCTCCCTCTCCCTCTCCCTCTCCCTCTCCCTCTCCCTCTCCCTCTCCCTCTCCCTCTCCCTCTCCCTCTCCCTGTCTCTCAGAAAGCCAAGGCTGGGCCAACACAGCAAGCTCTACTTGGGGCTCTTCGCTACTTTTCTTTCTTCTTGGCAACTTTTTGGAAATCCGGGCTGGCTGAGGAATGAGCGCAAGCCGCAGTGGAGGCTTCCCTTCGGGCGACCCTCCTCCTCCCCCTCCTTCTCCTCTCACAACCACAGCCAGCCAGAGAGAGGCACAGAGAGAGAGAGAGATACAGAGAAGGAGGGAGATAGAAGCGGAGAGAGAGAGCCAGAGAGAGAGACACAGAGAGGGGGAGAGAGGGGTAGAGAGAGACATAGGGAGACACACAGAGAGATACAGAGAGAGGGGGAGAAAGGGGAAAGTGGGGAGACAGAGATACAGAAAGAGAGATACAGAGAGAGGGAGAGAGAGATACACAGGGAGCGATAGAGGGGGAGAGAGAGAGGGAGACACACACAGAGAGAGGGAGAGAGGGGGAGAGACAGACAGAGAGACACAAAGAGGGAGGGAGAAAGGGAGAGAGGGGGGAGAGAAAGACAGCGAGATAGAAAGGGGGAGAGAGAGATAGAGAGAGGGGGGGAGATAGGGAGAGGGGGAGAGAGAGATACAGAGAGGGAGGGAGAAAGGGAGGGGGGGGGAGAGAAAGACAGCGAGATAGAGAGGGGGAGAGAGAGATAGAGAGAGGGGGGAGATAGGGAGAGGGGGAGAGAGAGATTCAGAGAGGAAGAGGGAGAGGGAAAGAGGGGGGGCGAGAGAGATACAGAGAGGAAGAGGGAGAGGGAGGGGGAGAGAGAGATACAGAGAGAGGGGAAGATAGGGAGAGGGGGAGAGAGAGATACAGAGAGAGGGAGGGAGAGGGAGGGGGAGAGAGAGGGGGAGAGAGAGATGTCAAAAGGGTTTTGTGGTTCCAGATGTTTTTTAACAACCGGTTCTCTGCCCTAATGACCGGCTGGGTAGGCGTGGCTGGGGGGTGGTGTCATGTGACTGGGTGGGAGTGAGTGACGTCGAGTTGGCCACGCCCACTCAGGTTTTGTGGCTCCCGGTGTTTTCTTTTCTGTGGGAAACGGGTCGAAATGGCTCTTTGAGTGTTTAAGATTGCAGACCCCTGGTCTAAAGGCATGGATGGCATTTGTGCTGTAGCAGCCCACCTCACCACGTTCCCAAAGCCCCCAAAGGCAGCCCAAGGCAGCCCTGTCATCCCTGGCCTGATCCAGAGAGCGGAGTGAAAGCAGCCTTACTGGCAACCTTCACATCCTGCCTCTTTGGGGGAGCCCCCCTCAAGGCTCCAGGATTGGCCAGACTGGGGGCGGTCTCCCCAGGAGGTGGGATGGGCTGAGGAAGGCAAAGACGGAGGAAGGCCGGAGCCTTTGTTAGAGGGGCAGCTGCATGCATTGCAACAGGCCACGTGTGTCCAAGATGCCACACCAGAAAGTCTGGTGTGTGTGTGTGTGTGTGTGTGTGTGTGTGTGTGTGTGCGTGCGCGCGCGCGCGCGCGCTGCTCCCATCGTTTTGGTTTATGTGCACTGGAGTCTGGAACCCCCCTCCCCCACTCTTTGTCCCATTCCAAAAACTCCAGTCTCCACCAATCAGAGGCTCTTCCTGGAGTGCAAAACAGGTGTGATGCAAGATCCAGCCATGAGCAGCCGGTCAAGTGGCAGAATGAGCCCGCCTGGCAGAAACCCAGTGGCCGTTTAGAGAGCTTGGGCTCTGGGCTGACCAGGTGTCTCTGTGCAGAGCTGGGGGTCTGGCCAGTGGGAGGCTGCTCTTTGTAAATAAGAGCCCGCCTTGTGGAAGGCACTGAAGCTCCCACTGACCCCCGCTTGGGGGGAGTGAAGGAAGGGCCGCATCCTCACGGCTTCTCCTCACTCAGAGAAGGGGAGCCACGAACACAGTCATGGAGGGAAAGAATATTCATGCCGACTGCTTGATTTGGGCTTAGCATGTTCCTGAATCCAGTGGATTGTGTCTTGGGATCATGGCTGGTAGCTTAACGTGTCACATGACCCCAGTCCACTGTGGTTTATCCAATGAGTCAATCATGGCTGAACAATCCACAACCCCACGCAATGCATGAAGCAAGCCAAATGGAGGGCTCGCTGTTTTGCCCACCAGGCCTGCCAAACTCTCATCTTGGTGGAGATGATTTCAACATGCCAAGGGTGCAGGGCCACCCAGGCAGGAAGGCCATCCTGGCTGCCCACGGTACAGAAGATGCCGGAAGACACCAAAGGCAGCCTGCCTGCTGTGGAGAAAGGCAATAGGAAAGAGTAAGAAAAGCTCAGGGACAGGCAAGAGAGAGGCAAGCGACTGATGGCAGAGTGCCAGATGGTGGGCCCTCAGGGCGGAGGGCACTCAAGAGCTTCTGGGGGAGAGCTGAGGGTCTTTGGGGACCCTAAAGCTGTTTCTTAGCCAGCCAGATAAAAGCCTTTCAAACCCCCTAGTCAGTGGCAACTGCTGCCATCCAGGAAAAGAGAAATCTGACAGGGCAAAGACAGAACTGCAGCCGAAGGGAAGAAGCGTCAACACGGAAAGGCAGGAAGGGTAAGCAGGGGGTTGGACTAGAATACCTCCAAGCCCCTCCCAGCTCTATTCTGATTGGTTGGTTGATTGATTGATATAACAAGGCTGCACTTGGGACTATGCAGTCTATGACTGAATAAGATCAACTAGACTTCATGGGCCGTCCTTTACCACAGGGGTGGTGGGGAACCTTGGCCCTTTTATGACTTGTGGCCATGGCTGGCTCAGGAATTCTGGGAGTTGAAGTCCACAAGTCATACAAGGGCCAAGGTTCCCCACCACCCCTGCTTTACCATGACAATTGCCCAAGTCTGGTGCTCCAACTGCTGGAAGAAGAGTAGTTTTGTGGTTTTCATGGTCAAAGTCAAGTTCATATTATAAAAATATGATACATAAATAAATAAATACAACCCGCAAATTGGAAATATTGAGGAGGAAAGTGTAGTTGGACTGCAAGACTGAGGAAGCCAACATCAAGCTGGAGAACAATTTACTGGTTTCGCTCAATCCAGGGCTTCCTTTATTGTGGACACAGCCTTCCAACATCTCAGATTAGCCCATGAAGGATGGATGGCCAAAGGAAACCATTGCCAAGTTGGAAGCCTACAGACCAATCAGCCTAACATCAATATCCAGGAAGATACTGGAAAAGATAATTAAAAAACAGATCTGTCAACACCTAGAAACGAGTAAAGTAATAACTGGCAGCCAGCAAGGGTTTGTTAAAAACAGATCATGCCAAACCAAACTCATTTCATTCTTCAACACTGTGACTAAATTAGTAGACCAGCGAAATACTGTGGACATAATATACCTAGACTTCAGCAAGGCATTCGACAAAGTAGACCGGTGATGGCGAACCTATGGCACGCGGAGCCATATCTGCCGGCACGTGAGCTGTTGCCCTAGCTCAGCTCCAGCGTGCATATGCACGCCAGCCAACTGATTTTTGGCTCACACGGAGGCTTTGGGAGAACATTTTAGGCTTCTGGAGGGCCTCCGGGTGGCGTTTTTGCCCTCCCCAGGCTCCAGGGAAGTCTCTGGAGCCTGGGGAGGGGGAAAACAGGCCTACTGGGCCCTCCGGAAGTCGGGAAACAGGCCGTTTCCGGCCTCCAGAGGACCTCTGCGGGGGCGGGGGAGGCCGTTTTTGCCCTCCGCAGGCATTGAATTATGGGTGTGGGCACTCGCATGTGTGTGATAGCGCGCACGCACACGCTTTCGGCACCCGAGGGAGAAAAGGTTCGCTAGCACTGAAGTAGACCATAACCTACTTCTTCGTGAGCTAGAGAAAAGTGGGATAGACAACCTCACCGCCAGATGGATCCACAACTGGCTGACAAACCATACTCAACGAATAGTCCTTAATGGGTCTAAGTCCACATGGAGAGAAGTAAGCAGTGTGGTACCACACACTCCTAGGCCCAGTACTCTTCAATATCTTCATAAACGACTTAGATGAGAGAATAGAAGGGGAACTTACCAAATTTGCAGATGACACTAAGCTGGCAGGAATAGCTAACACCCTAGAAGATAGGCTCAAGATCCAGACAGATCTTGACAGACTCGAACACTATCTAACAAAATGAAATTCAATGTAGAGAAAAGTAAAGTCCTACACTTGGGTAAAAAAACCCAAAAGTACACATATAAACTGGGTGAAACCAGGCTTAATAGCAGTGACTGTGAGAGGGATCTTGGAGTCCTAGTGGACAACCACTAAACAGGAGCCAGCAGTGTGTGCAGCGGCAGCCAAAAAAGCCAATGCAATCCTAAGTTGCATTAACAGAGGGATACAATCTAGATCAAGTGAGGTACTAATACCACTCTATAAAGCCTTAGTTAGACCGCACCTGGAGTACTGCATGACCACGTGTGGGCTCCTTGGTGCTGCTCTCGGAGTTTAGTCGTTTCTTGCTGACGTTTCATTATCCGGTTAGGTTACATCTTCAGTACACCAAGGATGTGACCTAGTCGGATACTGAAACGCCTGCAAGGAAACCAGCCAGCTCAGAGAGCACCAAGGACCCCTCATTTCAACCCTGAGCTACTAAGATTCTCCTCTGTTAATGACCAATTGTAATGAATGAAAGAAAAATGGGTTAGCAGCCGGCTGGGAAAATCACTATACTGTATTGAAAGCCAAGGAGGTTGTGTTGAGCAGGGAAAGGAGGACATGATTGCAAAATGTGCACATATGGGGTAAAACAGAAGTTGGTGGTTTTGTGTTCCATGTTACAATGCACCAAAGATGGAAGCAAAGAAATTCCAGCAGATTCTGCTGCTGCCAGGGAAGGGCTGAGCTGAAGGAAAGCCTTGGCCCCCTGCTGGACGCTTTGCTCACTACAGAGGAGACTCAGCGCTGCCCCCCCACCACCACCACCACAGTCAGTGTCAGATCCCTGCCCGTTCAGCCTGGCAGGGGTGGGTCCAGCTTCTCCACTGGGATCCCCAGCAGCTTCCTACACAACTTGCTTGCTGGAGCATTTGCACTGCAGGAGACACGCCTGGCTGTCTCCCAGGGAAGCCTCAGCAGATGCAGCACAAGACAGAGCTCAAGGGGGGGGAGGGGAGAGAGAGAGGGGGGGGAGGGAGGGAGGGAGGGAGGGAGAGAGAAGAAGAAGAAGGAGGAGGAGGAGGAGGGGGGGGAAGAAGGAGGAGGAGGAGGAGGAATGCAAGCCAGTTGCCTGCCTGCCTGCCCTCCAGAGATCCTTCCCAGCCCCTTAAGCAAGGAGCCTGGGAAGGCTGCTGGTGATGAAATGGTGACATGCTCACAATAACAGTTCCTCACCTGTGGGCATACATGGGCACCCACAAAGAAGGGCAGGGCAGCTTGGGGAAGGTGGACAATATCTGTCCTGCTGCTCCCCAAGTGCCTGAGCCCCCAAAGGGCGCCTGGTGCCGCCCACTCCTAGGCCCGCCTTTCCTAGCCAGGCGCCACAACCGTGGTCGGCCCAGATCAGCTCTTCCATTTGCCAGGCCTCCCCATGTTTTCGCCTCTTCCTGCAGCTGATCCTGTTCTAATTTCTTTTGCTAAATCTCAGCCTCCTTCTAGATTGACGCAGTAGCTACGGCATGTGAAAGAGGCAGCAGATGCCCCACCAAGGTTCCTCTGACGGGTCCCTTGAGGGCTAAGCCCCCACTACTTCAGAGGCTCCCTGGTGGGCAGTGAACTCCCACGAGACCCCAACCAGTCCCCTCCCCCATGGGCTCATCATCCTGAATGCCAAGCCATCCTTGCAGAGAAAAGCCTGCAGGCCGCAGGGGTGAAATGCTACTGGTTCGGCCCAGTTCGGGTGTACCGGTAGCGGTGGTAGCCGGTGGTTCAAAGAACCGGTAGCAGCAGCAGCATGAGGCTCCGCCCTGCCATTTTCTTTTTTTAACCTTCTGTGCATGTGCAAAGCCTTCTGCGCATGCGCAGAGGGTGAAAAAGTGAGCGAGAGAGAGTGGAGCGGGGGTGAAAAAGCGCATGAAGAGTGCACTTCCGAACCGGTAGGAAAGGTAAGTAGATTTCACCGCTGCTGCAGGGATCTCAGCCTCGAAGTCTTCGGAGATTCTGCCTGCATCCATCCTAGGCCAACTTCCTGGTCCTTCCTTCATCTGCAACAGTATTGGCTGAGGATGGATTCTGCTAGGAAATCCCTACCTAAAGCCCAAAAATGTTGCAGCAAGACCCGGCTGGAAAAGGTCTTCTGCAGCCATGACATAAGCCCAAGACTGAAAACTAGGCTTGTCAGATGTTACATCTTTTCTGTCCTGCTCTCCGGAGTGGAGAGTTGGGTCTCTGACAGAAAGCCCCTTGAAGAGACTTAGAAGCGTTTGAAATGTGGATTTACAGGCGGTTGCTACGTATAAGCTGGGTTGACAAAATCAGAAACGAGGACGGGACAAGCCGCCTGGGAAAGCCAAGGGAAATCATCAAAACCATAAAAAAGCGAAAGTTGGAATATTTTGGACATGGGATGCGACACCCGGAAAAATACGGCATCCTTCACTTAATCCCCCAGGGAAAGATTGAAGGCAAACGAGGTCCAGGCAGAAGAAGAAGGATATCGTGGCTTCAAAATCTAAGGAACTGGCTTGGACAAAACTCAGCAGCACTTTTTCGTGCGGCTGTTGATAAAAATAGGATCGCCAACATGATCGCCAGCGTCCGATGACGGATATGGCACAAGGAGGAGGAAACCCGGCTCCAGTCGGGCCCTGCTCAGCTGCCTGGCCCAAGGCCCTGGACAGGCTCTTGGATGCAAGAGATGAATGAAGAGGCCTTCAAGTCAAGCTCATGGCAACCACACCGCTTTCTGTGAGGCGTCTGTAGTTCTGGGGTTTCTGCAGATATAAAGCTATGTTGCTCAACCTTGGCCACTTTAAGATGTGTAGACTTCAACTCCCAGAATTCCCTGGCTGAGGAATTCTGGGAGTTGAAGTTGATGCATCTTAAAGTGGCCAAGGTTGAGCAACACTGACATACCGTAGAGACAGGACCCATCAACAAGGCGTGAGAAATGCTGAGCGCAGTAAATTAAAACGGGAGACAGAAACGTTGCAAAACCAGCTTTCTCCCTTTTCAGGGCCGCCTTTGGTTCTGCCCCCGAGGCAGCTGAGGGTGGGCGCTCCCTTGGCTGGTGACTCTGGGCTTCCGGGTGCCCTTCCGGGTGCCCTTCCGGGTGCCCTTCCGGGTGCTGGAGGTCAGCTTTAATCCTGGCAGGGCCCCCTCCTCCCCTTCCCCATCTGCTGCATCCCATCCCAGGGACTGCCACCTGCTGTGGTTTCCATCCCGGTCATCCTGGAACAGGTTTTCTCCCTCCGGAGGTTCAGAGCTCTCTTTTTTTCAGCCCCTTAAGCCTCAGGGACACACATAGCATTGGATTGGGGGGGGGGGGAGGGAGAGGATGTGTTTTCCCTGGCAGCAGAATTTCATTTTCAACTGCGTCTGGGCTCAGGGAGTTTTGTTCTCTGGATTTGGACTACGTGGTTTTTATGGGTCTGTGGGGTTTTTTTGTACGCTTTGTCCTTTGCTACTTCTTTTAATCTGAGTTATGGGGGGGGGGAGGGTTTTTTCCATTGCTGAAAGCTTTGGAAACAAGTGAGCAAACCTTTGGCCTCTCTACCCACCCTGTTTTTGTTCTTCAGCCTTTCCCTCTGATCAGCTGCTGCTGGCACTTCTTAAACCTCTCTCCCGGCTGCTCTGATCTTTCTCCAGGCCTCCCCACCACTCACTTCCAAGTGACCAAGTGGGCAGAGGCGCATTCTTACACACAGCCGTATTCACCTCTTGCAATAAACATTCCTTCCTCGGGACATTGTCCCATTGTCCACTGGAGCCCAAACCCACAGAAAAGGGCTCTCCGGCAGCCTCCTCCCGAGGAGCAGCCCGTCTCCTCCCTGGTTGCTTGGTCTTTGCCAGAGTCGTTGGCTGTGCTCTCATGGACAGACCTTCAATTCCCCATCCCTTCTCGCCGCCACCACCACCGTCCAAAACCATGTTTTGAAGCTGAGCCTTTTCACAGCAGACGCTCCCACACACGCACAGCCATCCTGGATCCCGAGGGACCCCTCGCTTTTCTTCCCCATCTGACCCATCTCTTCCTGCTGCCTAAGAGCAGGAAGCATCTGTTAATGGTCGCGCAGTATTAATTAATTATTTTCTTCCCTTGCGTCGCTTGCTTTCAGCATGGGATGAAGTTTCCCCACAAAGTCCTCTCTGCTTCTTCCATGGAAGGTAATAAGGATCACTAACAATTCCTCTTTTTACAAGGATCCACAACAGATGACAATCCTTCCACCCCTTGTAACACAAACGTCATCCATTCCCTTGTGATTCATTGCACCCCACAGTCTTCGTGACCCTTCCTGCCTAGGCCTCCCTCCAGGGCTTTGACCCCACTTCAGTCGAGCTAATCTACTTCTTTCTGCAGGAAACTCACTCTGGAGACAGCCAGGGTCCAGATGAACAGTGTCACGTTTGGGCTCAATCTCGGTCTGCCCTTAAGGCCTCCAGCCCCTGGGTCAAGACTGCTGCCGTAACTCCTGTCTGGTCAAGGGAGAGAGTGATACAACCTGGGATGAAGGACGCGCCACAAATGCAGATGCCCCCTCCCAGGGTCTCTTCTCACCTCGGTCGTGGATCCTTCTAAAAAGAGGAATTGTTCGGTTAGCGATCCTTACTACCTTCCATGAAAGAAAGGATCTGGCCTGGGTGGGCGGGGGGGGGGGGGGAGGTGGCAGAAGGGATGGCGGGGATATGGGAGAGACCAGCATCGGTGGGCTACAGATTACTTGTGGACAGTCTGTCTGGACTACTGAATAAAAGCCAATTTCTTCTTTCGTTCCTGTGTTCATCAAGTACTTATGCTGTCTTGTGGCTTGCCAAGTTCCTCCAATGGGAACCTTCTAAGTACATACTGATAGAAGAGAATATTTGTAGCTCAGGGCCGAACCATGGGGTCCCTGTTGCTCTCTGAGCGGGGTGGACGTTTCATTGCTAGCACCTAGTTGGGTAATGAAACATCTGCAAGAAAACCACCCCGCCCAGGACCCCACAACCTTCCAAGTCTGTATTGATTCAGCACTAGGCCACTAGAACGAAGAAATAAGCCCTTGAAGGGAACGTGTTTGAGCATCATTCGGGGAACTAGGACAAGAAACCTGGTGCTTAAAGAAACAGATTTCATTCAGACATCAGGAAAAATTGGCCCATGGTAAGAGGCTGCCTTGGGAGTTGGCTGATGGAGCTGCCTCCTGTCTGGACAGGGGTTGGGCTAGTTGATCTCCAAAGTCCCTCCTGACTCTGGCATTTGGTCATGCTGAAATCTCCTGCCACAATGGACTCCTGCAGGCTCCAGAGGAATTTTCCAATGGAGAGGGGAAAACCCGGTTTAACAGAGAGACATTTGTTCCCTTATTTAGTAAGGTAACCAGGCAACCTCCGTCCTTCCCTTGCTCCACCTGAGCTTCCACTCTGGGGCAATTTTACACTTCATGCAAACTTAGTATCTGCTAATAATCATGATTACAAAGGAGCATGTTGTTAAAATAATAAAATACAAGAAGAACAAAAACCGCTATTCAAATCAGCTCACAGGCCATGTGCCGTTTTTGTGCAACTCTCAAAACCATCCTGAGTTGATACCAAAATCTCTCTCCCCAGACTTAAATTATTGTAAATAGTATTATGTACCATGTTTCCCCCAAAATAAGAGTCTGTCTTATATTTTTTTGAACCCTGAAATAAGCGCTTGGCTTTATTGCATTGCACTCAAAAGCCCGATTGGGCTTATTATTAGGGGATGTCTTATTTTGGGTAAGGGTAGTGCTTATAAGGATGAAACCTACAAAGGAAATGTTGGGAAATGTTAAATTTAAAGGTTTTCCTCGTGTCCACCCTTCCTTTCCCTCAAGAAACAACAACTACCGTATTTTTTGGAGTATAAGACGCACCGAAGTATAAGACACACCTTAGTTTTGGGGGAGGAAAACAAGGAAAAAAGGCCTCTGCCTCCCAGCAGTTTGCCAAACAGCAAACAGCACAGATGAGATACACTGTTTGCTGTGTATTTCTGTGGATGTGTGCTTGACCCATAGAAATAGAAAAGAATTGGAGAAATGTACATTATGGCAGTATATTAATCCCAGAAAGTTTTCTTAAATGTAATCACACTAACTCCTCCCAATTATTTAAATAGATCTACTCCAAACATGACTAAGTCAGGGTTTAATTCAGCTGCCTTATTTTAATACTAATACTTAATACTAAAACAGGACATTTCAGATTATATTGTTACAGATTTTTAAAATTGATATGGCTTTCTGGAAGGCTTTCTGCTATTTAAAAGAAGATACAATAGCACTGGGCCTCTTCAGAGCAAGAATTTATTTTAAAAAGCTTCTTCATTTTGTTAAGTTGTCTAGAACAATAATAAAGCAGTCTTTAAAAAATAAGTCTTATAATTTGAACACTTTACAAACATTTAACAAAATAACATATTAACAGAATCTGCCTCTACCTAGGATAGAACTCACAACCTCCTGACTATGAGGCAAGAGCTCTACCGCTAGGCTACAGTAGCTGCAGCTTACCTTCTTGCAATTTCAGCAGTGTAACATTGCCAGCAGTTTATCTCCCAGCATTTTGTCTCATTACAGCCACCGTAGTTAGTTTCATTTTACCACATGGCTTGCAAGCCTGTCAGCTGTAAATCTGGAGGCAAGTAATCTCTTAGTGTGCTAATAAGGCTTCTGTTTCTGTTCTGTTTGCTGCAAAGAGGTAAATTGTTGGCAGGCAGAGGCCAAAGGGTGGGGGTGGCTGGGTGGGGCTACATTCAGTGTATAAGACGCACCCAAATATTCACCCTCTTTTTGAGGGTAAAAAGGTGCGTTTTATACTCTGAAAAATACGGTAAATGAAAAACTGCTGGTGACCTTCTACCGCTGCACCATACAGAGTATTTTAACTTACTGCACCTGTGTATGGTTTGCCAATTGCCCAGTGGCAGATAGGACAGCGCTCCAGAGGGTCAACGTCATTGCCCAGAGGATCATTGGTTGCCCTCGCCCCTCTTTGGAAGAGCTCGATAGCTCTTTCCACTGCCTTAAGAAAGTTCAAAACATTCTTAAAGGTCCATCTCATCCTGGGCACCCTTTTTTTTTGAACTATTACCATCTGGCAGACGGTACAGGATAATAAGAACAAAGACAAATAGGCTGAAAAACAGTTTCTATCCCAGGGCAGTAACCGTATTGAATTCTACTGTATAGTGTAATATTAACGCAGTATCAGGGCTTTTCAATTCAATTGTATAGAATGTGAAGGATGTCTGTTTTTGTTTTATTTTTATAGTTTTCTTATGTATGATGTACACTGAAAAGGGCATTTAATTGCATTGTACAAGGTGCAATGACAATAAAGTACACTAATATTTATGCCTGGGTAAAGGCTGCAGAGCACCCCAGGAGAAAAGGACTAAGAGGTGTGTGTGTGTGTGTGTGTGTGTGTGTGTGTGTGTGTGTGTGTGTGTTCTGTGCTGGGGACCCTTTGCTTATTAAAATAAGTTGACCTTTGCTTTGATCAACTTATTTTCCAAAGCCCCTGAAGGCAGGACAAGAAGCAACGGAGGAAACTAATCAAGGAGAGAAGCAACCTAGAACTAAGGAGGAATTTCCTGATCATTCCCAGAATAATTAACCAGTGGGACTTCTTGCCTCCAGAAATTGTGGCTGCTCCATCACTGGAGGTTTTTAAGAAGAGACTGGACAGCCACTTGTCTGGAATGGTGTCTGGTGGTTGGGCTAGAAGACCTCCAAGGTCCTTTCCAGATTTATTCTGATTATGGGGAGGTGGGAAGAAGCCTCACGAGGGACATTTTGCACCTGTGCAGGAAGGTAAACAGAGATCTTGACTGAAGGATCATGTAGGGCAGGGGTCTCCAAACATGGCAACTTTAAGACTTGTGGGCCTCAATTCCCAGAATTCCCCAGCCAGCTATGCTGTAGAGCCTTAAAAGTGTGAACACAGCCATGCTGGCTGGGGAATTCTGGGAATCGAGGTCCACAAGTCTTAAAGTTGCCAAGTTTGGAGACACCTGATTTAGGAGTTATTTATTTATTTATGAATTTAAATGGCCGCCCATCTCATATACTGTACCCAACTCTGGGTGATTGACAATTAAAACAATAAAAACATTGTCATGAATTATAAACATAAATAACATAAAAAGAGCAGCCGAGACTTTGCCTTTAGACTGCAGTGCAGGGAGGAAAAAATCCCATTACACTGAGGAAAAGATAACCTTTTAAAAGTAAATACAATTTAAGCAGCATTGGTGTTGATGTAGAAGCCCCCACCCCCACGCCACACACACACCCCATCACCTCTGGCCATAAAAGGGTTTAAAGGTTGATCCTGTTGACCCCTCTCCATGTCCACTCTAACCCAGGAATGAAGATGTTAACCCTTGACCTCTGGGCCAGTTTAGGGAGCCAATGTCACTCTCCAGTTGTCATTGCCCCCTGACCTACAATGGCAGGAATCCAAGCCCAGCCCCCAGCCCCACCCTGTCCCCCCAGTCTTGTTCGCCCTTGACCTGCTTCGTGGATAAGCAGCGAGGGAGGAGGGAGAAGGCCCATGCACACAGTCACCGGTATCGATCTGGTACGTGGGAGACACACAGGCCACAATATAAAAGGAACAGCCGGACAGAATCATCAGCAAAGAGTAAAATGCACAATTTAAGGAGGAAACAACGCCATCCCATCAGAGAAGGAAATGGGCAGCAAATTAGAAACACGAAGTCCATGGAAAAGCCACCCACACTCGACGGGTGTGCTCCATGGCAAAGTAACAACCCAACATCCCACAAGAGGAGCTGTGTGGAAACACTATTTAGACAAGCACAAATGCAGCAACCCCGAACACCAGAAAATGGAAACAGACCATCTAAACCACATCTTCCTACAAAGGGATATCCACGCAAGTTCATCCCAAAGAGGCTGATCGCTCGGTCTGCTACAGCACAACTAACACAACCAGCCAAAACAATAACACCATCGCACTATCACAACCTCTCAGAAACAACCAGCAGAGTATTATGACCCCGTGGTGTCACCATAGCACCAGAAACAACCAAAGCCCTCCAAAACACCACCCCCCCCGGTAAACCAAAAGAGCCGGCAGCCCCAGAAGAAGAAAGAGGAGTCACCCACGGCACAGAGTGCCAGGACAGTAAAGGCCACCGTGCAGGGCAGAGAGCCCATCCCCCAACGCCAACCGGCAGTCAGGAGACAGGAGAGGAAAACTCTCTGCTTTCACAGCACACGGACAAATAACAGCCATCCCTACAGCTGGGAAACTGTGAGCATATCCTAGAACAAGTGAATCCCAACCGCCAGGGAATTCCTGGAAGCCTGCCACTCGGACAAGTCAACAACCTACAGTCATATAGAGATAAACATTTCCACAACATTCAAAAGAAACAATAAAAAGGCTAAAAGGGAAACAGAAACACCCAAACGCCTCCTCTCCAGCAGCCAACACCCAGATATGCAGGAATTCTCACCAGGATCAACACTCAAGGAACAATCAAGGGGTACGCAACAGCCTAATCAAGGAGCTTCCAAAGGGAAAGCTGCACCCCCACCAACATTGACAGAGCTGCATATAAACAGAGAGCAAACCCCACTCCCTGCTAGACTGATGACGTTACCTAGTTGGGTAAAGAAATATCTATCAGAAAACAACCAAGCTTGGAGAGTACCAAGGGATCTACAGAGAACAATCTGGCCAAGCGGGCAAGATCACTCAGTTACAATAAAGGGAACAGCATTAACGTGGCAGGTAGAGTCACAATTGTCTACAGCAGCGTTTCTCAACCTCAGCAACTTTAAATGCCTGAACTCCCATGCTGGCTGAGGAATTCTGGGAGTTGAAGTCCACACATCTTAAAGCTGCGGAGGTCGAGAAACTCTGTTCTACAGTAAAGGCACCAGCAGTCAAGAAATACGTAGCAGACCAGCCCTTGGTTCAATGCCAGCAAAATTAGTGAAACCCTGGATCCCTGGAGGAGATATTCCGACGCCTGTACCTACGAGGGTCCGAAGTGTGGAGGCCAGTGTTTTTTCCTGGGACACTCTAAAGTTGGACTCCTGGAGAGGACAACTAGCAGCAAGGTGGATGGACTCCACCCCAGCAGCGGTGGCCGCATCCCCGGGAGGCCTACGGGAGACATACCCCACTGGAGAGGGTCAACTGCTGTGTCTGGCAAAAGTCACCACTAATTAGCCAATCAAATTCAGAGAAGAAAGTCTCCTAATTAACACCACTAGCACACAAGTCCTGGGACCAAAACTCTGGAACGCCAACTGCAGCCAAGAGGCTCCTGTTTGGGAACTCGTCACCTGTCCTTCAGGAAAAAGCCACCTTATGCTCTGCTCTGGCCCTCCCGGATCAGCAGGTAAGAGAATAGCAACGGCCCCCTTTGCAAGGGGACGGCAGGGCGTCTCCCCAGAAACTCAAGACGGCACCTGAGACCTCATAGGGGAAGAGTCGCGGACGAGGCTCGGAAGGTCTTTTACTGGACACAGAAGAAGCCCAGAGGAGGAGCAGCAACTCAGCTGGCTCCCTGCCCAGCCCTAAGGCCTTAACCCCGCCGTTTGGGGCCAATGGACTTTCCCAACAGCGCCCTACGCTTTGCTTTCAGCCACGATTCTGGCTCAGATGGGAAGCCTCCTAGTAGGACTCAGGTGCAGAACACAGCAAAGCTCGGAAGGTACTAATACGTATAAGTCTATAAGTCTGGCTCAGGAATTCTGGGAGTTGAAGTCCACAGGTCCTCAAAGAACCATAGTTTGGCCACCCCTGCCTGAGTTAGACCTCACCTGGAGTATTGCATCCAGTTTGGGTCACCAACCTATAAAAAAGACGTTGAGAGTCTAGAAAAAGTGCAGAGGAGAGCAACCAGGATGATTAGGGGACTGGAGGATAAAACATACGATGAACGGTTGCAGGAACTGGGCATGGCTAATCTAGTGAAGAGAAGGAACAGGGGAGACAGGATAGCAGTGGTCCAATATTTGAGGGGCTGCCACAGAGAGGAAGGGGTCAAGCTATTTTCCAAGGCACCCGAAGGCCAGACAAGGAATAATTGATAGAAACTGATCAAGGAGAGATTCAACTTAGAAATAAGGAAGAACTTTCTGACAGTGAGAACAATCAATCAATGGAACAGAAGTTGCCTTCGGAAGTTGTGGGAACTTCATCACTTGAGACTTTCAAAAAGAGATTGGACTGCCATTTGTCAGAAATGGTGTAGGGTCTCCTGCTTGAGCAGGGGGTTGGACTAGATGACCTACAAGGTCCTTTCCAATCTGTTAAAAAAAGGTCAGCCGAGAACATTCCTGTAATACTCAGGACTTGCGCCAGAGCAGCAGAGAACCTGGGCACTGCCAAATCCTCCAGCCCGTGTCGTGGAGGAAGCTCCTCTGCAGGCCAGAGCGAGCAGCCATCAGCCTTTGGCTTAGAATCGCAACCGGCCAGCTGACTCTGCCAAACACCAATTTCCAGAAGCCTCTGCCCAGCAGGGCCACCAGAGGATGAGGGCAAACATCTCTGCCAAGAACGCTCTAGGAAACTAAAGCTTCCCTGGCACACACCATCCTCACTTGGTAGAGCAGGGCATTGGCACTGCAGCACACGGCGCACAGTCCAATCTATGCCCACTTCGACAAAGCTTGCTGGGTTGATGCAACACAAAACCTGAGCCCAACCGGCAAGACCAACATGGGCGCTCAGAATTGGATGTGCAAGGTGGCAAGGGCAAGCAGATACCACCAGAGCTGGCACCCCGACCCCACTTCCCCGTGGGCGCTTGCCAGCCCTCGCCTACCTGCGATGCGGAGTACTGCCCTCTCTGCGGGGTCCAGCACAGAGCCGTTGCCACCCGCGGCTGCCTTGGTCCGCTTGGTGCGCTGGTGCTTGGGCAGGTTCCACGGTAGGGTGTCTCCTGGGGTGGGGGAGCCGCTGCTGCCGCTGGAGTTGTCGTCAGCCATTGGCAGCTTCTCTTTCCATCGGGCAGACATCACCTCCTGCAAAGGGGGGACAGTGTCAGAGTTGGGGGCACCCAGCCTCCCCAGGAATCTCCCCTCCATCTGCAGCAAGGGGTCTAGTCACTGTTGCCCATTAGCCACCGCCAGGCCTTCACTTCCCCCTGGGCAGCCTGAGTTGTCGGAGCAGTTGCCCCCCATTCCAAGGGGGAGCAGACTGGTCCCTCTGCCCATCCTCCCATTCTGGTTGCATCCGTTTATGCATCAGATGAGGCCAACAATGCTCCAAGATGCCAAGGCTTCAAGGCCGGAGGCAAAGCGGCCCAAGACCACTCCCCCCCACGCGGGCCCCGACTCCCACCCAGCTCTGTGTAGGAAAGGCCCCCAGGAGGCCCTCCACGGGTGAGGCACGGGGCCCCAGAAAAGCGCCAGGGCTGGGGGGGGGGGCAGAGCTGGCACTTCTCCGTTGCCATGGTTGCCGCTTCCCCGGCGGCGCCAGTGGGAGGAAGGGAGGCACGTGCGCGGGACCAGCCCCCGGCCGCCCCCTCCACCCAGCACGGCGACGTCTCCCGCTGCCCCGCTCCGGACGGCTCCTCCGGCGGTCTCCGCCTGGGCAACGGGCGCTGTCGGAGCAGCCCAGCCGGAGGCGCCCGTGCCAGCCGCGCCCGTCGCTCACGGGACGCTTCTCCTCCGCCCGGGGCCCCCGCCGCCCCCAGCCCGCCTAGCAGGCCGGGAGAGGGACCCCAGGCGGATGGCCCGGCCCGCCCGCCGGCCCCGGAGACCCCCACCGCCCGCCCGCCCGTCCCCAGGCGGCCACGCAGCGGGCCCGGAGCTCGCCCCGCGGGCAGCTTTGCCAGCCCCGCCACGGATGGGGCGGCCTCGCTTGCGACCCACTCACCGAGGGCGGCATGCCGGCGAGGCGAGGCGGCGGGCGGGCTCAGCCGGGCGGCATCATGGCCGAGCGGGGCAACCTGCGGCGGCGTTTGGCAGAGGCGCCGCCCCGCGCGGCTCCGGCAGGGCGTGTGCGCGAGGGCTGGTGCGCGGCAGCCGCGCGGCCCTATCTCGGCGCCCCACGCGCGCGGCTCCAGGCGGCCGGCCGGATTAGGCGCCGCGCTCCGGAGGGCGGCAGGCTGGCCGCTTTCTCTGGCCCGTCGGAGGCGGGACTGGCCCGGGGTCCCAATGGGGGCGGCGGCCGAGGCATCCCCGAAGAGCCCCGGTGCCGGCTCCGGACCCGCCTCCCCGTCAGGCAGGAAGAAGCGCCTCGGGGCGGGAAGGCAGCCGAGGGCGATTCGAGCACCAGGGTCGCCGGAGTCGTCGTCGTCCCCCCCCCCCGCCTCGACTGCGGAGACCCTGAAGGTCGCTGCCAGCGGAGCAAAGGCCGGGACGATCAGGCGGAGGTCGGGACCCTTTGCTGGACTTCGGGGGTGAGTCACCCTGGGACGCGCAAGAGCCGCCGCTCTCGGGGGGGGGGGCTTTCGTTGTCGGGGGCAGGCGGGACGTGGCGGGTGCAGATCCAGAGCCCTTACCGTGCCGGGCCCCTCGCCGCCGCCCGCCTCCGAAGACCCCGACAGCTGCTCCTTGAGACGGCGTGAGCGTGAGCCCTTCCCGGGGGAGGCAGCCTTCGACCGGCTGCTTGCAACGCAGCGGAACTCCTGTCGGGGCTGCGCCGCTCGCCTCCATTCACCGCTGCCCTCCGTGCCGGGGGCGGGGGGGGGATGGTGAGGCTGGACTCGGCCTGCCCAGGACCTGCCCTGAAGCCACACACCAGGCGGGACGCGGCTCGGCGCCTGCCTGCCAGCTGCTCCTTTTTCCCTCGGGCCGCCCTCGAGGTACCTGTCCGCTCCCCCCCCCTGGCCGGTGGAGGTGCTCACACGGGGCCTGTCCTGGGGCGTCCCTCCCCGGTGGCCCGGCCTCCTGCTCCGCCTGCGAGTGGCGAGCCCTGCCCCCGGACCACGGCTCGCCATTGGCCGGCGTGCGCAGCTGCCCGACCTGCTTCGGCCGCTGCAGGTACCCGCCGGCCGCGGCCTTCCGGCGCTGGGAGCGGGGGAGGGGGGGACGAGGACGACGGAGCTACCGTCTCCCCCCCGCCCCGGCCGGCCAAACCTACCGGCCTCCTGAAGCAGCAGGAGCGGCAGAGCGCCAGGCCGAAGCGCCGAGGGGGCGGCTGCATCCGGAAAGCGGGCAAACTCGGGGACCGAGGAGAGCCGGTGAAGCGGGTCGATGCAGGGGAGGACTGGGAGGCGCGGGAGCCGGGCTTCCTGAGACGGCGGGCGGGAGGGGCGGAGGAGGGTCCAGGCGGGCCGAGAACAAGGCTCCTCTGTCCGACCCGCGTCCCGCAGCCCCACCCCGGCCCCGAGGCAGCGCTTGGCAAGGGCTCCGGTCTTAGTCCGGCTCTGCCAGGGCCGGGCAGCCTAGGCTAAAGCGAGGTGAGAAGCCCAGCCGAAGTAGCCGGGCTTGTGGGATAGGGGGAGCCGGTGTGGATGGGGGAGACCCGCCCTAGTGAGCTTCTGCCCGAGAATCTCCTGGTTAAGGAAGGAGGGCAGGGATGCAATGACAGGTGAGGCCAAGGGCAAGAACAGGTGTGCACACGGGCGCATACCCCGGGTCTTCAGTACATTCTAGCTTTCAAGGTGCCTCTGTGGCCAAGGGGGCTGCGCCCAACAGCACTTTGGGCTCTCCAGCTAACCTGCAGGGATCAGCCCAGAATGGGGGGGGGAGGAGGCCCAAGCAGCCAGGCAGGGCCACGTGGGGGAGGGGAGGCCGGAAGCTTCCTGGGACCCAGAAATGCAGGTGCTCAGAGGCCCCAGTTGGTGCCTGCAGAAGCTTCTCTCAAGGCACAGAGAAATCTTCCCTGGGCCTCAGCTCAAGCCTTGTGCCCCCCACCCCACCCCACCCCAGGCTGCAGGTGCAGTTGTGGCTGGAGGAAGCTTTCAGCTCATCTGGCTAAGCTGCCCACAGTTGTGCCCCCAGCTGGAGCCCCCTTACCTGCTCCTTGGCAGCTGGAGAGAGAGCCACCCCTGTGGCAGAGTTCCCAGCCTGGTCCCTGCGTGGCTTGGCTTTGGCAGCCTTTTTCCGGCGCTTCTAGAGATACAAAGAGGGGAAGGGTAGTCAGTCCTACAGCCCCTCAGCGGGTGCCCAGCTCTCCTGACCCCTCCTCGCTGCCCCCCTGCCTTCCTGCCTGAGAGGTGGGAAATGCCCAGGGATGGCTGCGTGCCAGTCGCTGGCGGAGGGCCTTTCCCCCACCCAGAGCCTTCTGCGCTCTCTGCAGTTGTGGGCAGAACTAACCCCCCCCCCCGTTTCCAGGGGGCTGCACAATGAAGGCTTTGAGGGCGCTTGACCCGCTCGTGGCAGAGAAAGGCAAAGGCCCAGTGTCTGCAGCCCCTTGTCACGGGCACGGCATCGTGCTCCAGGGTTCTTCACGGAAGAGCCGGTGGGCATCCAGGAGGGCTTCTGGGCCCCTCTAGGGCATGGGTACTTGAGAGCAAAGCTTACCTCTGAGGGGCCCAAGGACCTGGCTCCTCCCAGCTGCGATCCTGGCAGACAGGAGAGAAGAGAGTTAGGGGTGCAAGGCTGGAGGTCGGGGGAGGGGAGCTGCTTTGGTGCAGGCTTTCTTCTCCAACCTTCCAGGGAAAGTGCAAATCCTGCCCCATGGCTGGGCCCCAGGCCAGCAGGCACAAGGTCCCACGCAAGCCCATCTCCCAGGGGTCTTCCAAGCTCCTATTGCTGTCCACCCAGGGAGGCTGCAGGGCCCCGCCCGGCTGCTTCCTCTGCAGTTGCACCCTCAAAATGGGCCCCAGGGGACGGCTGCCTTGGGATGGACCCCTCTGCTCCAGCAGCTTGTCTGTCGGCGTCCCACGGGCCCCTCAGCGGGCACAAGGTCTCTGCCTGGGCCAAAGAGAGCCCAGACGCCTGAGCAGAGGGTTGGATGCAGAGGGGCCCCAGCTGGCCTGGCGTGAGCCCTCTCGCGTCCTGGGAGGCTTTCCTGGGCTGTCCGGGGGAGGGACAGCACTCAGCTTCAGGCCTTCCCTGATTGCAGGAGGGGCTCCCCCCTCTCATGACTCTCTCCTTCTGGACTCTGGATGTCCAGTGCGGAGGGAGGGGGCGGAAAATGATGCAGGAGGCCGTCTGTGCTCCACAGAAGCATTTAGGCCTCTTTAGGCCTCCTTCCGCAACGCCTCCCCCCTCCCCTCTTCTGGGCCTTGGATTTGCAGACGTCAGCATGTCCTGGATGTTGGCTGGTCCACCCATGAGTGTTACTTGGCCAAGTCCCTGTCAAGCGGCCCGGTTTTGCCTCTGCAGTGGGCAGCCCCCCTCCAGCCCTCCCAATTGGTAGAGTCTCCTGCCAGCAAGACGGGGAAGAGCTCTGCCCCCTTGGAAGGAAAGTGTTAACAGAGGCTTCCTCTGCTGGACGGGCATTAATCTGGGCAAAGGCACAGCAGCAGGAGATGCGCGGTGGGTTGGTGGGGGGGGGATAAATGCGCTCCACCACCCCACCTCGGGAGCCCAGAGAGGAGGGAGGTGGAGAGAGTTGCTGCTGGCTCTTCTCCCCCATCCTCAGCATCCCCAGCTGGTCTGCCCAGAAAGGGCCGCACCCGGCCTGGCACCCACTTATTTACCTACCTACCTACCTGACCAGAGGCTGGGGGGCGGGCGTCCCTGCCAGGAGCAGACCAGGAAGAGGGCCCACACCCCGAGAGAGCACAGCACCAGGCCGGCTACCCAAGCAACGCGGAGCCAGGCAGGATCAGTCGGTGTCCACGGGTTCAAGGCGGCCATGCTCAGCTCTGCTGTGCCACGCGAGCCACGCCACGCCACTGCACCCAGCAGCAAGGGAGGGAGGGGGAGGGCAGCGGGTGTGCCGGCCTCATTAACCCTCACTGGCTTCCCTGTCTGCTGCCGGCCCAGATGGGTTCCAGATGTTCGTGGCCCCTCCTTTTCCTCCTCCCCCCCCCAAACAGGCCGCTCCCTCTGAGCCAGCCAGGCGGCCCAGGGCTTTAACCCCTCTGGCAGTGTGGCCAGAGCTGTGGGGCAGGGGAACGGTGAGAGGGCTCCAATAGTCTGGAGAAGAGAAGGGACCGTCCTCTGGTCTCCTCTGATTCCTTCAGATCCCTTCCTGGTCTCTTGGAGGGATCCAGGCTTTGGGCTCTTATACAGACTGAGCAGTGTTTAGCCTGTTCGAAAGGGGTGGGAGGAAGTCTGGCCAAACCTTCCTGTCAGCGGTTCTTCGTCTTCACCGTCATTTGCTCTTCCAGAGTCACAGAGGAGTTGGTGTCTTCATCGGGCTCTTCTCTCCCTAAATGTTGGATGGGGTGATGTAGATGTTTATACGTAGATATCACCAAATTTCCTGACATAACAATTAATCAGTGGAACAGCTTGCCTCCAGAAGTTGTGAATGCTCCAACACTGGAAGTTTTTAAAAAGATGTTGGATAACCATTTGTCTGAAGAGGTGTAGGATTTCCTGCCTAAGCAGGGGGTTGGACTAGAAGACCTCCAAGGTCCCTTCCAACTCTGTTATTATATTATATTATATAGTCCAATCCCTCACCTGGGGGATCCAGGATCCAGCCAGAGCTGGTTTCTCAACCTCGGGCACTTCCAGGCGCATGGACCTCCCTCCCAGAATTCCCTAGCCAGACACAGGGATGGCGGCGTGGCTGGCTGGGGATTCTGGGAGCATCTCTGCCGTGTTTGAAGTTTTCCAGTGAAAAGTGGAAGTGTGCTTATTTTATAGTTTCAGCTTCTGTAGCCACCACTTGGACTTGACTCTTGGCAGCTGACAAAAGTTTAAGACCATGTGACAAAAACGCTATTTCCCATGACCAGGAAGCAGGACGAATTGATTGATGAACTGACAAAGCTGAAACTGGGTTTTTTCCAGTCATGTCATGCTACCAATTGATGTTCAGTTAGCACTTGGTTTGTTCTACATGTTTTTCTTGGGTACTATCATCAATCAGACATCATCCAATCTTCCATATCTCTGAATTTAATTTCAGTTTTCTAAATACACCACTGTGCACTTATCGCTGCTAAATTTCACTCTTGTCAGTCCACTTATTTAGCTTCTAAATTTTATTTGCACTTTTTAGAATTATTATTTATCATGTCCAATTTTCTATCACTTGGTAACCATTCCTTCTATGTCATCATCTATATTATGAAGGGAAATATTAAAGAATTATAGAATCCAAAAGTGACCTTTGCAAAGCCAGAATTGAAGAAACATTTACTGTATGTATCCAGTTAATTGTGATGCCCTCCAAGCCATACCTAAAAGGATTACTAATTAAAATCTTATGAGTTACACTCCTTTGTCAAACATGGTATAAAACCTGAGTTATGTATATATCATTCCCACAGTCTTCTAAGGAAATTATCCAATTGAAAAATAAGATCAATAAGATTTTTTGTGGGCCAAAATGTTTCCAAACCTGTCCCCGGAATGTTGGAAATGCAGTCACAAATCTGGAACATTTTACCACATGTGGTGGACTTGTTCACATGCAAGGAAATTCTGGCAAAAAGTTAGGGAATGGTTGGAAGAAATGATGGAATATAAAATTCAAATGAAACCAGAACTGTATTTATTGGGAATATTGGATTCGAAAATGGAAAAAGATAAACAGTACTTAACTCTTCACATATTAACTGCGGCCAGAATTACCGTTGCACAATACTGGAAGCAAAAAAAAAGGTTCCCCCAGATGAAATGGTGATTAGTAAGATTTTAGAATGTGCTGAAATGGATAGGATGACGATGGAATTAAAAGAAAAAGAGGAATCGGACTATTAGAGAATTTGGAATATATTTTACAATTGGCTAGAAATTAGGAATCAAAGTAACAAACAGAAAAAACCAAAACCTGAATGATAAAATATTCATGTATATATGAAACTATAGGTTAAATTACTAATGGCAAAAAACATGTACCAACTTAAATGGTGAAGTAGGAAAGTAGTATATATATTTTGACACAAAATACTATAAAATATATTGTATAGTGTTCTTATTGTTTATATTCGTATGTATTCTGTATTTGTTCAATTTGATTTTTGCCTTTTATTTTTTACTTTCATTTTTCTTCGTTGTTTTTTGTATTTGTATTTTGTATTTGTGTTTTTTAACATTGGAAAATTAATAAAGACTATTTAAAAAAAAGATTTTTTGTGGACTCCGTTGTTTTCAATCTGTTTACAGATTCATTGCTTAAAAGACTTTTTAAACATTCTTCTCAGATTTATAGTTTAACAGATTAACAGAGTTGGAGGGGACCTTGTAGGTCATCTAGTCCAACCCCCTGCCCAAGCAGACCCTACACCATTTCTGACAGGTGGCAGTCCAATCTCTTCTTGAAAGCCTCCAGTGATGAAGCTCCCACAACTTCGAAGGCAACTTCTGTTCCATGGGTTGATTGTTCTCACTGTCAGGAAATTTCTCCTTATTTCCAGGTTGAATCTCTCCTTGTTCAGTTTCCATCCGTTATTCCTTGCATGGCCTTCCGGTGCCTTGGAAAATAGGTTGACCCCCTCCTCTCTGTGGCAGCCCCTCAAATATTGGAAGGCTGCTATCATGTCTCCCCTGTTCCTTCTCTTCCCTAGACTAGCCATGCCCAGTTCCTGTAACATTTCTTCATGTGTTTTAGCCTCCAGTCCCCTGATCACCTTTGCAGCTCTTCTCTGCACTTTTTCTAGAGTCTCAACATCTTTTTTTCTTGGACCTTGTCTCCCATTCCTGAAGATCAGGATTTTCACATGTCCTCCTGGCTACTTCACCAAAACTTCAGAATTTCTGAAAGAGAACCGGCAAGATTTAGCCTTGATCCTTTAGCCTCCTGCAGCAAGATGTTACTCATCTAATCCTGGGGATTTAAGCTAATCCACATTAAAGCCGAAGCTTTAACAAACTGAAGCTTCCATTCTGACCCTTTATCCTGCTTTTCAAATTTTTCTGGTGAAAAGCATAGTTTTCTGATTTGCTTTAAATAATTAAACTAAAATATAAGCTGAATAGCTCGACTTCCACGACTGTTGGCCTTCTCTACTGAGCAGCTGCTGCACTGGCGCTCTGGCCTTCACTGGGACCCCCTGGGCCCAAGCCAGCCTGACGGGCCGGGGCTCCCTCTGCACTTCTCCTTCCCTGGCCGGCCCTCTCCGGATTTTTTATTATTATTATTATTATTATTATTATTATTATTATTATTATTATTATTATTATTATTATTATTATTATTATTATTATTATTATTATTATTATTATTATTATTATTATTATTATTATTATTATTATTATTAGTTGCATTTGTATGCCGCCCACTCCACAGAGACTCTGGGGGCTGGCAGAGAAGAGGCGAGGGGGTCGGGGGTCTCTGTCACTGGGAGGACGCAACAGCCCCCTCCCCCCCGCCGCCGCTTGGCAGAAGCCCGAAAGGAAGGCCAAGCTTGGGGATGGGCTGGATGCAGCTGGGGGGGGCGGGCGCAGAGTAGAATCCCCAGTGGGAGGGGCAAGGCTCGGAATGTGCCGGCCCCTCCCTCCCTCCCTCCCTCCTCGCTGGGCATGCACGTGGCAGGAGGGAGCCGCCGGCCTCGCCCAAGAGCCATTGCCGACCAAATGAGCGCTGTCCTCGGAGCTCCTCCAAGCCTTTTGCGCTGCCCGTTGAGGGGCTCCGCGCCCGAGCCCCTCGCCGCGCTCCCTGCCGGACTGAGCTCCGCTCATGCTCTCTGCCTTTGCTCCAGGCGGGGTGTGTGTGTGTGTGTGTGTGTGTGTGTGTGTGTGCACTTGGTGCTCCTGCCCCCTGCTGGCGGCTCGCCTTCCAGCAGAGGAGGGCGCCTGGGACCCCAAAGGCAGAGCGGGGCTCGCGGAGGGACATGGGGGGGGCGGGTTGCTTTCAGTTCGCTGTTGTGCAGCGCGGGGGAGGAGGAGGAGGGGGGGCGAGGCCGCAGGAGCGCCGGGCGTCTCCTTTGAGCAGCACCGACTTCCTGGCCAGAGTCCCTTGTGCCCCCCCCCGCCCCCGCCAGCCCCATTTGGGAATGCCCGGGCATCAGTCTCGGGGAGGGCAAAAAGTATCTTGGCTGGTCTCCGCATCCCTTCACAAGGGAGCCAGCGCCAAAGCCCGGCCAGATGCCCAGGTTCACAGCAGCGCCCCGCCTCGTTTCCCGTTTCACACAGTTGTTTTTCTGTTGCTTGGATCTCCCCCCCCCCAAATGTTCCGCCAGCAATGAGCAATCCGGGAAGAATGGCCCCCGGGGAGCCGCATTTCCTCGCCCGGCATACAAAGCCGCCTCGCCCCCGCCCAGCGCTTGGCTCTGTCCCAGGGAAAGAGCGGAGCCGCGCCCGGAGCGCCCCCTCCTGGCCGAGGATGAGGAGAGCATGCAGGCGGGCGGGAGAAAGACCCCGTTGCCTCCCTCCGTGGGTCGCTCAGGAGCAGCGGCGCTTGGCGAGGCCTGGCCCGGGCATCGGCAGCTTCGCCCTTGAGAGCGGGGAGGCCTGAATGTGGGTTCCTGCCCTGAGCAAGGAGTGGGGCCTCAAGGCTATCCGTGCTGTGGTTTCCCCTTCCCTGAAGACGGTTCCTCCGATCTGGGATCCTCCTTTTCGCTGCTTTGGGTTTCTTAAAACTCTGCTGTCCAGAACTCCAAGGCTTGGTTTGCTTACTCCGTTTTTATTGAAACCCAGAAGTCCATATGAGTGTGTCACTTTTTCTCCAATATCCCTGCTGCTACCACTTCAGCTAAATCTTAATTCGTCAGATTAATCAATTCAACATTAATAGATCCCTGAACTTTCTCCATAGAACAGGGGTCGGGAACCTATGGCTCGCGAGCCAGATGTGGCTCTTTTGATGACTGCATATGGCTCGCAGCAGGGGTGAAATCCTCCCGGTTCGCCCGGGCCAGTCCTTCGCGGGGTTCCAGCCACCCGACTGAGTCCCTGACCGCGGCACCGGCAGGGTTAATGCGTATGGGAGAGGAGAGAGAGCGCTACCGCCGCCGCTGCTACTTTCACCGCTCCAATATTTCTTTGGTGGGCCTCCGCAGGAGGGACCGCTGAGCAGAGGCACCCGGCGAGCGGGGTGAGAGGCGTGGGGATGCCAGAAGTGGCGGCGGCGGCGACAGGCTCCTGCCCGCGTCTCCCACCCGCCTCTTGCCTTAAGCTGCCGGGCGCCTCTGCTCCATGGTCCCTCCCGCGCGCGCCCACCAAAGAAATATCGGAGCGGTGAAAGTAGCAGCGGCGGCGGTAGCGCTCTCTCTCCTCTCCCATACGCATTAACCCTGCCGGTGCCGCGGTCAGGGACTCAGTCGGGTGGCTGGAACCCCGCGAGAGACAGCGACAGAGGCTCCTTCCCAGCAGGAGACACAGGTTGGCGGCGGGGCTCCGGGGCTTCTTCAGCAACCCACCCACCTACCTCGCTTGGTGCGGTTCCCCGCACTTGACGTCTTGGAAGAGGGCTGGGCGAGGGAGAAAGGAGCCACGGTGGGGATTGGTTTGCAGAGAGAAAGAAAGAAAGAAAGAAAGAAAGAAAGAAAGAAAGAAAGAAAGAAGAAAGAAGAAGAAGAAGAAGAAGAAGAAGAAGAAGAAGAAGAAGAAGAAGAAAGGAAGGAAGAAGAAGAAGAAGAAGAAAGAAAGAAAGAAAGAAAGAAAGAAAGAAAGAAAGAAAGAAAGAAAGAAAGAAAGAAAGAATCATTACCAATGCTATGATGGAAATCACCAACTCAAAGACAAATATCACTTTGGAGCAAGGAAGCTGCTACAGCAGCAACAAATTAAACAGCACAAAGACAGGGATTCTCTCAATATCCCATTGTCCCTATTGACATTTAGTTGAATTCACTTTTAAAATATATTATATGGCTCTCACTGAAATAAATTTCCAAATTTTTTGCTTTCATGGCTCTCTTAGTCAAAAAGGTTCCCGACCCCTGCCATAGAATCTTAGAAGTTGTGGAGTTTAAGTGGCCTGTGAGCTGCCTCCTCCTCCTCCTCCGCCATGAACTATGGGGAGGGGGACAGCTTGGGGGGAACGCGAAAGTGACTGCTGCCTGGGCAAAACGAGAGCTGCTTCAAGGCTGGCAGCTGCATACCAACCTAAGCTTGAGGTGACCATTCTCAAAACATCTTGCTTGAAGCCGATTGGTGGGGCCGTGATGGGAGGCACCTAAGGGAGGGAACGTTGAACTTAGGGATATTGGGGCGCAAGTCTCAGTCCTGGCTATGCAGTACTGCAAGGCACTTGACTTCTAATAGAACTATACCTCTCTCAACAAATTGGAGCCCCTAGGGTGGTTTCTATTCAGAGGTTTAAGTTGGAGCAGGTCAGACAGGAGAACCAATTATTAAACCATCCTCAAGACTGGCCTCTTCTTGAACCCCCAAGATGGAGAACCCACAACTTCCATAAGGAGATGGGTTTGGGTAACTGCAACATATGCCCATTTTTTCCTCTACCTATTTTTTGTGGCCATGGAAAATGTGGCACTTTTTAATGTACGTATATGAACACCTGTATTAGGTGTCTTCTCAATCTTCTCTTTGTCAGGCTAAACACACAAGGTGACAAGGTTTTCTTTTCTAATGCAGGGATGTCCAACCTTGCCAAATGTTAAGACTTGTGGGCCAACTCCCAGAATCCCCCAGCCAGCCATCGGAGATTTCTGGGAGTTAAAGTTGCCAAGGTTGGACCCCCCCTTTTCTAAGGCAACCCAGAATTGCTGCTCTGGCTGGCTCATGTTCAGCTTGCTGTCACTGGCTGCGCTCAGCTGCTTCTCTGATGTAGTTCTCCCAAGCCATGAATCCCCCATCTTGTATGTCTCTCATACATTCTTCTCAAAGGACACCTTGTTCCTCTCACCTTGTCTTCTTACCCGTCCAGGTTAGGTTGCGATCTCATTTGGCCAACCTGGGTCTTGTCATGCAGTCCCCGAATCCCCTTATCTGGGGCATGAATAGGACTGGCCTTCTAGCTAGATCCTTTTGAGACCCAGCTGGTCTCTGCTTCCAGATCAATACACAGCAATTAATGTCAGGTCTCTGAGGGTGGATCACCAGCCAGTTGAGGGCCCGTGTTAACTCTTGTACCCTCCAAGCAACATTATAACAGTCTGTCAATGAGAAGGTCATCTAGAACCTTTGTTGAAATCAATGTAAATTATATTTGAGCAACTCCTTTCATAACAGATCTTATTAAAGCCTCTATTTTTGACAAAGCCGTATTTGGTTCATGTTTGTGTTCAAAGTGCTTGCAAATGGTCTCCTTTATTATCTGCTCTAAAATGTTTTCAAGTTTTTGAGTCACTGCTCCATAATTAGAGGATCCTCTTTCCTGTTGGAAGAGCGGAGTCCCACTTGGTCTTCAGTCTTTGGCATCTTCCTGGTTCTGCAGGATTCTCTAAAGACACCGGACGGAGGCCCAAAGAGCTCTTTGCCCTTCCGCCTGCTGCTAGGGCAGATTTCATCAGGGACTGGCGACATCCGGCTTAGCCAGAAGGTCCTTTCCGCATCCTCGTTCTGGCCTGCACCCTCCCCTGTTGAGCTTCTTCCTAGCCTGTGTTACACACATTGGCTTCACGAACAGCCGTGATGGTGCAAGGGCCAGAACGAAGTATTGCAGGCTAATTCTGCCGACTGCCAGAATTAGTTCGATCCTGACCCGCCTGAGGTTGACTCAGCCATCCATCCTTTAGGGTGCGTAAAATGAGGACCCAGATTGCTGAGGGTCATATACTGTAAACTGCTTAGAGGGGGCTGTAAAACCCTGTGAAGCGATATATCCCATATTTTTCGGAGTATAAGACACACCTTTTTCCTCCCTAAAAGAGGCTGAAAATTTGGGTGTGTCTTATAGTTCGAATGTAGCTTTTTCAAAGCTTTTTTTTCCAGCCCTAATGAGGTGCTAACGATCTTCCCAGCTTCCTATTCCCTCCGAAGCAGTTTTTCCTGCCCTAAGTCTTTGCAGGGTTGTTTTCATTCCTACTCCCTCTGAAAAAGATCTTTTCAGCCCTAACCAGGGGATAAAATAATGTGCTGAAGCTGAACAGACTAAGGACGCTAGCCAGATGAATACCTGTTAGGTAGATTCCCCCCCCAAAAAAAACCTAAGGTTTTTTTACTCCGAAAAAATACCGTAAGTCTAAGTGCCTTTGCTGTTCCTCTGGGTGCAGAGCGAGCAGTGTTGCTCTGCTTTTCTGTGACTGTTCGCCCACCAGCTCCTTTGGCCCCTCTCCTGCTGCGGCATCTCAGCTGTGGCATTTGCCCCTCTTGCGGTTTAGCTCACCTCCACCTTTCCTGGCCTCATTCTGACACTTCCCAGATAGTCCTTAGCTCCTCCTTCAGTTTTGGCTCTTTCACGAGTGGCCTCTTCACCCGTATCACCTCAAGAGGTCCTGCTTGTCTGCTTCCTCTTGGAATTGAACATAGAACAGGGTTGGAAGAGGCCTGGGAGATCTTCTAGTCCACCCCCCACCGCCGTCCAAGACAGGAGATCCTATACCATTCCAGATTTTCTTTGCGCTTGATGGGAGGGATACAGGTGATCATAGAAAGAACAACAGAATAGAAAAATAGAGCTGGAAGGAACCTTGGAGGCTCTCCATTCCAACCCTCCACCCAAGTAGGAGACCCTCCACCAGGGGTGTCAAACTCAAGGCCCAGGGGCCGGATCCGGCCCACAGGGTGCTTAGATCTGGCCCGTGGGGCTGCCCTGGACACAGCAAAGGACCGGCCCACAGTGACTGCCAGCGAAAGCAGAGCTCGGGAGGGTTGCTCCGTTTTCGCTGGCAGAGGGTTAGGATTAGGGTTAGGCCGTTGCAGCCGAAAACGGAACTCGGGAGCCCATTTTCGCTGGCAGAATGCTCGGGCCACCACAGGCGCCTCCAACACAAGTGATGTTGAGCTTGCCACGCCCACCCGGGCCCTCCAAGGTCACACAACCCTGATGCGGCCCTCAATGAAATCGAGTTTCACACCCCTGCCCTACACCGTTCTGGACGAATGGCTTCTTAAAGACCTCCCGTGATGAAGCATGCAGAACTTCTGGAGGCAAGTCGTTCCACTGGTTAATTGTTCTCAGTGTCATTAAGTTTCTCCTTAGTTCCAGGTCCGAGACTGCACTCTCCTGCCAATCCCTCGATGGCACAACCGCCAGGGGCCTGCCAGCCTGCCCAGTTGCAGAGGGCCAGGTGGGCACCCTGGCAAGGACTGGCTGAGTTGCCAGAGGAATTCTGGGTCTTTCCAGCAGCTGAGGCAGGCCCCATGGGGGTAGAAAGCAACCCTGGTCATAGGGTTTCCCTGGGAAATAGGCCACCTTCAAAGGTGGAAGGAAAAAACTTGGAACATCATGGGTGGAAAATGGCAGCTACTCTTCCTCATTAACTGAGGAGCAAACCATGTTTCTAAGAGTACAGAAGAGACATTATTGACTATTATGATTAATATTATGGCTCGTAGACTAGTGCAGGATCTCACCCTTTCAACCCATTGGCTCTTTTTACCCATTTTAATATGAATTTTAATGTTATATTTTTTAAGATCTGATGTTTTAATATTTTAACCCTGTAATTGTTTTATTTATGACATTGTAAGCTGCCCAGAGAAGCAAGATGGGCAGTATTCAAATTTAATAAATAAATGAGATTATTTACCAAAATCATCTGAATAGCAACACTTTTGCTTTGCCTGGAAGCTTTAGCAGCCACTAAAAGCTCAAAAGCTTTGAATACAGGGAAGCAAACCAACAGCCCAGTAATATTAATAATTTAAGAAAAAGTGCTAGGATAACATTGAATAATACTATCTATCTTAGAGCCAGTTTGGTCCAGTAGTGAAGGCTAGAAACCAGGAGACGGTGAGTTCTAGTCCTTAGCATGAAAACTGGCTGGGTGACCGTGGGCCATCAATGTCAGGATCGGGCAACAAAGCTGGTTCATCAATTCCTTCCCAACCCCATGGGTCAACCCTCAGTGGATCTGAAAACAAGGGGGGGATCTGTGCTGGCAGGAAAATGGTAGGAAGAAAAAAATAATATGCTGTTAATGCTATTCAAACATTTAGAATTGAAAACTGGGTTTTAAAAGTTTAGGGAGAATTGAATGGTTGTTCAATTTTATCTCAGCAGCTGGAATTCCCACAGGCTCCCCATGTTTTCTGCTCGAACTGTTACAAAAGAGGGACGGACGCAATCATGGGAGGGAGGTTTTAAGGGTCGGCTAGGTGGAATTTGCCAACTCTGTCCTTAAACCGGTTCTTTTCTTGATAAAAATTAAAAACTTTCGATTCTGGGTGGTCAAGGCTCAATTTCTTGTTTAAAAACTGAATATAGTCATTTGCACATCGATGGATTGTAAAATCCGGCTCTTTTCCCCCTACTCTTTTTGTGTTTAGTATTTTTATAGCTAACCTTGTTTAATCGGATACACAAGTTCTTTATTTATTTTTATTCACATCTGTAGCTTTAAAGGAAACAACCAGTTATTTTTAAAAAAGTGGGGGGGAGGAAGCACTTGAAGAGCAGGAGGTCAAGGTGGGTGTCTTGGGTGACACAATCACCCCTGGGGCTGCCTGGACCTCAGCGAGGGAGCCCTCCAGGCGCTGCCCCAGGGCATGAGGCCCACCTTCAAGGAAGAGGGGGGAGGCAGGTCTGTTGTGGGCTTTGCCCGCTGTGAACTGCTCCCACCGCAGTGCCCCATTGCCCTCCCTAGCTCTGCCCCTGCCTGCCGAGCAGCCCTCCTGCGGAAAACCGGCTGTCCTTCACCAGGGCGGCAAGGGGGAGAAGGGGGGAGGTCTCCCCTTCAGGTCCACCCACCGACAGGTGATGAGGTATTCAGGGTAGGCCTGTGTGTCGTTGAAGATGACGAAGATGGAGGGCTTCCTCAGGTCGTCCACTGTGCTGTCGTACCGCCGGAGGGCGGCATCTCCTTCCCGCAGGGGTGGCGCTCGCATGCTGGCGTTGCCCGCTGTGTAGTCCCCGACCAGCGTCCGGGTCACAAAGATGTATTTGTTGCCATCGGGGCTGCGAGGGGAGTACTGATCACGCACCGAGAGACATGCCTTGACTGCGAAGTAGACACCGTGGCCGTAGTGCGTGGCTGGAAATGGGGGAGGGGACAGGAGCTATTCAGTCAGTGGCTGGCACACAGCAAGGTAAACGTATGTAAAATATGCAAAAACATCCAGACAGGCAGGAATACGGTGAATAACCCACAACAAATTTACGGACACCTCAGAGCGCCTCCTGCCTTAGGCTGGCATTGGCACCCTCGGGTCACAAAGCTGGCAGAGCCACATAAAAGCCCCCTCCTGGCAGCGCAGTGCCCAGAAACCTCTCCACCAGAGACCCAGCTGTGCGGCCCCTCCCCCTACCCACCAATTCAGCTTCTCCAGCTGCTGCCAGTCCCCCTGCCCCCCACCAAGGGCACGAATGCAGCTGCTGAAGCCCCTCTGGCACGGCTTCTCTGCGGGGTGTGTGTGTGTGTGTGTGTGTGTGTGTGTGTGTGTGTGTGTGTGTGCTTCGCCAGAATAGAGGGTCCTCCCTCGCCCCCCATGGGAATGCCCCCTTAAAAGTCACGTGCAGTCACTGACTGACCGTTCTTGCCACAAAAGCTGCGGTTGAAGCCGTGCTGGCAGATCTCGTGGCTGGACTGCTCCGTTGTGCCGTGGTACAGGATCCGCTCCACCGCCTGGTGCCCGCAGGCCTTCTCCATGGCAGCCTTCTTCAGCTGGTACTGCTGGTAGAGCAGTGGGTGCATCACCTTCTCCAGCTGCCAAGCAGGGAGGCAGACGAGTCAACCCCACATCCAGCTCAATTCCCTCCCTGTCCCACTGGCCGCGTTGAGCTTAGGGGACCAGGGCCCACCAGCCAGGGTGCCCACTGAACTCATGGCAGGGGGCAGATGCGGAGGAGGGAACCTTGACTGCAGAACTGAGCCCCTCTCCAGGTTTGGCACAAGGGAACAAACCAACATGAAAGCAAGGATCCCAACCTAGCAGGTAGAACTCCAATTGACCTGATTAAGGGTTTTCTGCTCCTCAGAGCCCCGCAAATCCCCCCCTCTGGACCTTGCTGAGACCCCACCACCCAGCCTCAAAGCCAGAGAGGGCTCTGCTCTGCTCTGCCTCCAGGGCTTCGGGACGGGCCCTGCTGCCTGCAAGGGCTGCCCCTCCGCTGAAGGGGACGGAGACAACCAGCCACCTTGACGATCCAGAGCTTGCTGTGAAGCCCGGCCAGCGTGTCGTAGAAGCCTTGGATGGTCCTCTGAAACTCCTCGGTGTCCTCAGCCAGTGGAAGCAGCTTCACTTCGCCCTCAGCTGGGGGGTCTAGCAGGGCTGCAGAGAAGCACAGTCCGTGAAGAAACAGCTGCTGTTCCCCCCCCCCCAAGGCCAGGCGGAGGCACTCTGCATGGCCAGGGAGGCCTGTGCTGCCACAACAGGAGCACCAGAAACCCGTTGTGTGGGTGGGGCACACTGTGCAGGGAGTCTACCTGGGGAAGCGAGTGGCAGCTGGAGCTCGGTGCGGCCAATGGGCAGAGTGCGGCCGTTGCCAACATCGTACTCCTCCATCCGCTCAAAATCCACAGCAAAAGGCCGCCCGTCGAAGAACACCTCCATGCGCTTGTGGCCACGGCACCATGATTGCTCCAGCAGGGCACTGGCCTGGGCCGAATACGGGGTGGGGAAGCCCTGGTCAGAGGGCTCCCAGCGGACCCAGCGGGCATTCCCACAGCCCACTGCAACTTCCACGTGCAGCAGCCGGGCCAGCAGCAGGGCGAGGTCTCGGGTGGCGGCCACAGGGTAGTCCAAGAATCCCGACACAGTGGCTACGGGGCCGGCGAGCGTGATGCTCACTGCATGCTTCCTCTCCAGATAGGTCAGGTAGTCAATGCAGAGAGCGGGCAGAGACAAGAGGGCCTCATTCTGCACCACTTCCTCCCGCAGTTGCATGCCCAGGGCACGCTCCAGCTCTTGCACCACGGCCTCTGCATCCTCCTCCAAGGCGGTGTAGACCTGCACATGAGTTGCAGCTGCTGCCTCCAGAGAGGCCCTCATGACAGACAGGATGTCGGCATCTGGACTGGACGGCTGCTCCTGCTTGAAGGAGCGCAGAGAGAGCTCAGTGGCACGTGCCAGCTCCTCCTCTTCCTGCCGAGCACTGTCCATGGACTGCTGGATGGCCAGGAGCAGCTGTGCCTCCTCCTCTTCTTCCTCCAAGGCCAGGCTTGGAATGGGGCCTGGGACAGGCAAGGGCCCTCCTTCTATTGCGTCAAGGTCAGCCAAGCTGGTCTGCTGCTCGAAGGTGGGCGGGACCTCTGCCAATGGCTCTGCGGCCGTGTCTGCCTCCTCCTCCTCCTCCTCCTCTGCTGCAGGAAGGGCCACCCCAGAAGGCTGGAGGGCAGCCAGCAGGCCCTTGATCTCTTCTGCAACGGGAGGGGGACCCAGTAAGCAGGGAAGTAGCAACATAAGGTGGGCCTGCACAGAAAGGGGGAACCCTGAAGCTACCCCAACCCCACCCCAAGTTCCAACCTCAGGGGGATGGTGGGTGCCCCTTGATGTCCTTCACCTCCAGGGACAGGCAGCTGGACAGACATTACCCAGGTTAGCTTCACTTTGCCGGTCGCCCACCCCGATTGGGCTCTTCAGCTGCTGTTTGAGGCCACGCAGGGAATCCCGCCGGCACACGAGGGCAATTGGCTCCTGTGAGGTCTCCAACTCATGCTGGGGGGGGGGGGAGAGGCCCTTCAGAGGCAGCCCCCACTTTTCAAACTCTTCTCTCCCCTCCAGCTCGGCACTCCACTCTGGCCCCACTGCACATCCCAAGCCCCATCCCCTCCTCCAGGGTACGCACCTGGGTCTCCGGGGAGAGCCATTGGAGGTGCTCCAGCCCGAAGGCACAGCAGAAGCTCCTCTCCAGGTCCTGCAGGATGGCCTGGCCACGCCCCTCCAGCAAGAAGCGGCTCACACCAGGCAGATGCAGCACCACAGTCCGAACACGGATGGCACAGAGCAGACTCTGGAGGAGGTCAGCCGCGGCTCGACACGCCCAAGAATCACCGTTAAGCTGCACGAAAAGACACTGTGCCATTTTTCTCAGGTTAACTTGTTTTGCGTGACAAAAGGTTGGCAAAAACAGGATCTGACCACCTCCACCCCCACCCCCCCACCTCTTCTTTGGCCACGGAAGGACCTGCCAAGGACACGTGGCAGCTGGCACGAGAGAGGACTCTAAAGCAGGGCACAACTGGCAAGTGCCTGGCACCCTGTGTATTGCGGGCAGGACATGGAAGGACCCTGCAGCTGCACCCCTTTTACCCGCAAGCCGGTGATCTCGACTCCGTCCAGGGGCAGCAGTGTGACATCAGCCAAGCCAGCCAGCAGTTCATGGCGATGGAGCTGAAGGTAGTGAAGACGGCCAGGCTCCGTGGTCACCAGCATCTCATCCGGCAGGCAGTCCTGCAGGCCACGCTTCAGCTCAGCCACGTTCTCCTCCTCCAGGCCAGGCAGGGTGAGGCCCTCCAGGTGCTCCCCATCCTCAGCCAGACGCACGCGGCAGCAGCGCAGTCCCGCCTGCACCTGGGCCCAGTGTGGGGACACCAAGGCCAGCAACTGCTGCTCGGACAAGGGCAGGGAGATGGAGCTGAGAAAGGAGCCCAGGAGAGAAGCGGCTAGCTGAGCCACAGAAGGCTTCAGGGCAATGACTAGCACCTCCTCTGCAGTGGGAATGTAGCAGGCGCCCACCCCGCGCTCAGCAAGCTGTTCCGCCAGGTGCTCCTGCACATCCGCACGCTGCAGGAACTCAAGCACCCAGGCTGAGGAGGGCAGCCGCTCCTGGATCACCGCATGTAAGGCTGCCTGGATGCGTTCCCGCAGCTGCTGCCGAAGAGTCGGATCCCCACCCGAGATGTGCAGCCCAGCCTCTTCGCAGCGAAGCACGCATTCGGGAGCAGAGGCCCCCAGCTCCTGCAGGACGTCCTTGGACTGCAGCAGTCGCCTTGTAGCTGCTTCTGCGACAGGAAGGGTGGTGGACAGGGCCATGCCAGCTCCTCCCGCCTGCAGCTCTGCCGCTGCCTCCGGGGGTTCCAGGAAGTCGTAGTGAGGGGAGACCTTCAGATCGCCATCTGGGAGCTGATGGGGCTGCTTCAGCACCCGATCCACCACTGCGGGAAACGAAGGCAGCAGGATCAGAGGGGCCTTTTCAGCACCTCTTGGAAGTTTAACCAGGAGACGTGTCTGGAACAGCCCTCACCTGTGCGGTCCTGAAAGGAGACCACGGCCAACATGCCTCCCGGGAGAAGCCGCACTGCATGCACATGGCCCCCGCCACTCCGCCTGCTCTCAAAGTAGAGGGTCAGCACCTCTGGCTGCAGCTGGCTGCCGTGGTGAGTCTGAACCAGGATGCTGTCTGTCTGTTCCACCCAGTCCAGCACCAGGCTGGCCCCGTCCAGCACCCGGCTTTGCACACGATCCGCCAGCGCCAAGAACTCTGCCAGGGAAGCCGAGGAACTAAGTCAAGGCAGCCAATGAAGACTGTGCCGTAAGAACTGCCTTCTGTTATGCCCCCTCCCACCCCAGCCAGAAAAGCGGCCAGGCAGATTGCTGGGGAAAAACCTCCCATTCAGCTTCTCTGGAGGTTCCAAGAAGGGGGCAGCCAGCTAACCTCCCTCCCTCCTTTGAAAACTGATGACACAACTGGAGGCCAGAGACTGGTTTCCAGACCCAGCGAAGCCAGGAATCCCTGGCAGATGACGGCTAACTCTGCCCATAATGCAGGATCCTTCCGGGTGGGCACACGGTCCCAGCTAACCAAAGGCAGCAGCCTAGGTGATGTATCTCAGTGTAGGACTGCAACATTTTGCAAGGCAGTGCTTTCTCTGCCCTTTGGGTATCCACCTCTCCTGGTGTTGGGAGGGGGGCAGAGAAGAGGCTCGAGGCAGCCGGTGGCAACCACGCTTGGAGGGCAGGAAGGCTCCTCAGGTGCCCCTCTGGGAGGGAGCCTAAGGAAGCTCAGCTGGCTGCCTTTTGGAGGGAAGAGGATACCTCCGCAAGTACCTGGGTGGCTGAGCGCTGCCTGTAGCTGCACCAGTGCCTGGTCCCCGGCAGGGCTGCGGTGGACGGAGTAAGCGTCCCTCTCGCAGTCCAGCATGTGTTCCACGTACAGCTCCACCAGCTCCAGGCTGCTTTGGGGGTTCAGGCCCTGGAGGACCACCTTCCCATAATCCCGAGGAGCAGCGGGCCGGACCGTCAGATGCACCCCTTGCAGGGCATGGTCAGTTCTGGAGAGGACCCTCTGGGCATCTGTGAGGGAGGAAACCAGCAGGTGATCTCCAGAAGGAAGGTCCTCATCCCAGAGGCCAGCCAAGCCGCTACCAGGGACAGGCCCAGCCAGAACCCGCCCCCCAACCAGGGCTTCAAAACCCTCAGAAGCCAAGTCCCAGAAGGGCCCAGCCAGCTGTTTGGGGGAACAGTGGACTATGCTTTCCATCATCCCCAGCCTCCTCAGTCATAGAACACATGGAATCTGTAGCCCAACGTATTTGCTGCTTTTGTAACTCCTGCTAAGCAAGACTGGTGTCAACCTGTAGCCTCTGTGCCTTAGTGTACAACGCAAGCCCCCCAAAATGGACGGCCCAGTAAGGGCAACCATGTCATGGGAAGGCAGTTGCTAAGAGGGCGGCCGTTTTGTGAAAGCCACGGGTGAATGGGGGAAAGCCTCCAGCAGAGCCCCAGGGCCGGAAGGCCTTTCTCCCCGCCGCCCTGTCCCCAGCCTCCCTCCAGCCGTGGCCCTCACCTTCGGGGCACTCAAAAGTTAGAGTAGCGCGGCCGACGCCCCGCCGCCAGCTCTGCACCGGCCCGCCGCCCGAGCGCCGACGGTTCTCAAAGTAAAACACCAGCAGCTCATCGGCCACGTCCGAGGGGACCCCGAGCACCGCCACGGCCGCCGCCATCCCGCAAGTCTGCCCAGGAGGGAGGAAGTCCGGGAGGGCGGAGACACGTTGCCCGCAGCTGCAGCCCCGCGAGAAACGAAAGCGAAAGGGCCCGCCGCAGCTGCCTTCCTCTCGCCCTCCGAGCGGCCGCCCCGCCCCGCCCCCTGCCCGTCTGCGCCCCTGCAGGCAGCCGTCGGATCTCGCCCAGGTGTGCCGCTGGACTTCAACCCCCCCCCCCCGGGCCCTTTGCGACAACGGAGCTTTCCCAAGTTGGGGGGGAGGTACTGTCCGGCTGCGAACTACAATTCCCAGCACCGCTGCGGCTGGGAGTCCCAGGAGAGGCAGATAGACCCCCCCCGCCCCGCCCCGCGGCCACGAAACTCCGCCCCGATGTGGAGAAGTCGAGTCTTACCAATATTCCCGACTCGACTGTCGGGGCGCTGCTGTACCCGTTGCCTGGAGGCGGAGGGGGTCCCTCAAGCAGAGGCTGGGCTGTTGGTCTGGGCTGGCGAGCGAGGCACCTGCGACCCCCAAAATGGGATCAGCAGGGGCACGCGTGGCGTGGCGTGGGTGGTCAGTGGAGGAGGAGGTGGGAGCCTCAGGGTGGGGTAGTGAGGAAGGGAGGGGGAGCCACAGAGGCTTCAGGAGGACCTTGGGACCCCCTCCCCCCGCCCTTCCACAGGGAGGCCTTGGAGCTTTCCCAGCCTGATCCTGAGGCCGGTGGGGGGGGGCTGAGCCGAGAACCCCTCAGAGCTCCGTCCTCTGCCACTCAGAGCCTCCCCAGGTGCGAGGCCGGGCAGAACCCAATCCTGAAATGGCCTGGCTGGTGACTGTTCCTCACCGGGGAAAGCAAAATACATTCCCCGGGATTAACCGAAGGTTTTCCTTCTTTCTGCTGCTGCCATTGATGGGGCCAGAAGGATGACTGATGGAAGGCTGGAGGAGGAAGAGCTGCTTGGGCTCCAGGCCGGGAGCTTCGGAATCGCCTGGCCTAGGAACGGGGAAATCTGCAGACCAGCCGAGCACATTCAGGTCCTCGGCCCTTTCAGGTGGGGGCTCCACCTTCCTGTGTTCCAGGTGTACATAAAGGCTCCTGAGACACTGGCAGGGCTGAAATTGTCTCGTGTGGATTCCTCTACTGCAATTTTTATAGAGATATTTGAGAATTTGACTTAGCACCTGAGTTCCCAGGGAGAAGAGATGGATTTTTAGTATAAAACTTACTTTTATCATATGCCAGTCATAATAAGGAGTCACGCCACACTCCACAACTGCAATTACAAGGCAGTTGCAGTGAAAATGGCTATTGGCTTTGTTGATTTAATATCCTTACTTTTTAGTGTATATGTTATTGTGCACTTTCCTAGGTGAACCATGGCATGTTTTCTTTTTCTGTGCTGAAATTTTGATGATTATCTGATTTTTGATCATAAAAAAATAAAACTGAACAAATCATAAAACAATCTGTAAGTACATTCAGAATTGGGCATGGCTTACCTGAGGGACCTCCAATAACGGGCAGAAATATGGATGAATTCTGGAAAGGAGTCGAACAAAATGGAGCCTACAAGAGAATGCCAGGCTCTTCAGGAAGGGAAGCGGGGCCCATCACCCTTTCATCGCAGCTGCTGCGTTCCAGATCCGTGTTGGAGCAGCAGATACCCTGGAAGAGCAGTCGCAAAAGCTGCTTGATTGCACACACTGATCAATAAAACATTTTTGAACATGCACTCATAATGTACATGCGTTTTATCAGAAGGGGGGGGGGAGAAAAGAGACCAGCTCTCTTCAAGCACCACGAGAGCTGGCTGGCAGGAAAGGGGATGGGCTCCTCTCCTTGGGCTCAGAGGGCAGGAGAGAAGAGGGTCAAGGCCAGAGGATTTGAGCACAGGCCTCATTCATTTCCTGGGAACAGCCACCTTGCTCAACAAGAGCTCTTCACACAGGAAGATGTGCCAGGTGCAAGCTACCTGGTCCACAGGTTTATTATTTATTTATTTATTTATTTGTCAAACATGTATAGTAGTAATTTGTATAAACATAAGTAAAACGTAACGATAAAAGAGGACAGTAGGACAGGGACGGTAGGCACACTGGTGCGCTTATGCACGCCCCTTACAGACCTCTTAGGAATGGGGAGAGGTCGACTGTAGACAGTCTAAGGTTAAAGTTTTTGGGGTTTGGGGAAGAAACCACAGAGTCAGGTAGTGCATTCCAGGCACTGATCACTCTGTTGCTGAAGTCGTATTTTCTGCAGTCGAGTTTGGAGCGCTTTACATTTAGTTTGAATCTATTACGTGCTCTTGTATTGTTGCGGTTGAAGCTGAAGTAGTCATTAACAGAAGGTTACAAGCTAACTCTTGTATCCTGCCTATAATACAGGAATCTCCCCAGGGGGATTGCCTTCCTTTGGGAACAGACATAAAAGTGGGGGGGGGGGGGCAGTCCTGGGTCTGTTGCGGCTGCGCAAGGATCCAGCCGCGGGGGAGGCGGGCTGAGGCAGGCCGGGTGTCGAAGCTGCCCGTCACTCGCGGCGCTGCTTCCTCGCCGGCTCAGCGCGTCTCCCTGCCGACCATCCGGCGTTCCAGCGCCGCGGCAGTTGGGGAGCCCCCCCCCACCGCCCGCGTTCCCGGCACCGGCTGGCGGACGAGGCGCGTGGCCGGTGTGGTCGTGGTCGCCGCTCCCAGCAGTCGACGCGGAGCCCGCCAGCGGCCAGGCAGGTGAGCGCAGCGGGGGACGCGGCTCGGCCTGGCTGCCTTTGCCGCAGAGCAGAGCCGCCCTCCGTCGGGAGGCCAGCTTCGCGGGAGGGGGGGGGGCGCCGCAGGGCTTGCCTCCGCGCCACACCGCCACCCTCGGCCTGGCCGCGCCGGAACCCGAGCCGCCCAACTCCGGGGCCGGCCGGAGCGTCCAGGCCGAGGGCAGAGCTCGGCTCCTTCGATCCGCTCCGGGGAAGAGCGCGCAGCGCCCACTCGGCAAAAGGCCCCTCCGCAGCCCCTGCCCTCTGGCTCTCCGCGCCGGCTGGGAAAAGCCCCGGGCTCGGGCATCTGCCAGAGGGAGAGGGCGACTGCGCTTGCGCGGACCCAGCCTCCGCCTCGCCCCCTTGATTCTCCCCCGACGCCGCTGTTGCGGGGAGGGCGCTTCTCAACCGCCCCCACCCACTCCCCCACTCCGGCCTTGGGACTAAGGGGTCGCGGGGAGGGGCTTTCGGCAATGGGCGTGCACCCCGGCCCACTTTGGATGGGGCGCATCAGGCAGGGCAGGGCGGGGGCAGAGTGGCTCCCGGGGCTTCCTTGATGGGGTCCAGTGCGAGGCTCGTGCTCGGAGGGGCGAGAGACAGACGGCTGGGAAGGGGAGCCCCTCCTTCGCCTTGGACGGCGGACTGGGATCCATTCGAGCCCCTTCAGGTGATTATCGCCGGTTAATGGTTCAATTGTGCTCTTCCGCGCCGTGTATCGTGAGAGGTGAATCCTGGGAACTGACCAGGTTCATACATTATGCTGAGACGGCTGGGTTTTTCACGGCTGACAGGGAGTCTCTTCAGTTCTGGGAAATGGATTCTGGCTCTGGGAAACTCATTGCGTTCAATAGGGGCCACTTGGATCTCTGGGCCTCACCTCCTGCATGGTGTCCTTAACCCTGATTGTATTCATTTAAGCACATGCAGAGCCCACCTGTCTCAGGAGACACTGGCGCCAGGCCAGGCTAGGCTGGGCTGGGAGAAAGGCCTTAGCATCTCTGACAGAGGACTGTCCTGTTGGGGAACTTCCAGCCGGAGGAGGAGGAGGAGGAGGAGAGATTAAGCTGTCCTTGCACAGCCACAAGAGATCCAGGACTGACCCCCTCCCCCCAAGCTTCACGGAGCCTTATCTGTCTGTTCCCAAGGGAAGGCGATCGCCCTGGGGAGATTCCTGTATTATAGGCAGAATACAATGAAGTGCTTCACTTGAACTCTACACCTGTTCATCGGGTCGCTTGTGCCTGGCACATCTTCCTATGTGAAGACCTCTTGTTTTTTTGTTTTTGTTTTTTTTTATTTTCTTTTAATAATCTTCACATAAAACATCTATATATATATATATACCATGATACATTAACAATGATTTATTCTAATTTCCCCCCACATCCAATATTACTACTAAATTGCCCATCTATCCTACATATTTTGTCTAATCACTCCCTTCCCTCTATCCTTCTCCCCTTCCTCTACCTTCTTCCCCCTTCTCTCCCTTTTCCTACTACCCCTTCTACCTTCTCACCTCACCTCCTCTACTTCCTCTTCCTCCTCCTTTCTTGAGTGTGTTATTATTATTATTATTTTAATTTTCTTTTAACAGATAGACAGCCAATATATCTCTTCAATTTACATTTTAAGTTACTCTTTCAAATCTATCTTGTTGTTAAAAATCTACTTCAAAAAACTTAAATTTTAGGTATATTTTTATATTACTGTATTGCTACTTCTTCGTTCATGTCCATTTTGTCATCTGGGTTTATTTATTTATTTATTCATTTATTTAAATGGATTTCTATGCCACCCAACTCCCGGGGGACTCTGGGCGGCTCACAACATAGCAGAATCCATTCCACAGTATTAAAAATACAATAATTAAAAAGTACAAAAATTAAAAAGAGTATCTCACATTCACAATCAAGGGGGGAGACCCATATCTAATCTATTTGGTCTCACTTTCACCCCGCCTGCCAGAAGAGCCAAGTTTTTATTGCTTTACGGAAGGCCAGCAGGAGATAGTCCTGATCTCTGGAGGGAGCTGGTTCCAAAGGGAGGGGGCTCCCACAGAGAAGGCCCTCCCCCTCGGCCCCCGCCAGCCGGCATTGCTTGGTCGATGGGACCTGGAGGAGACCAACTCTGTGGGCCCTGACCGGTCGTAGGGAGGTATGCGGCAGGATGCGGTCCCGAAGGTAACCTGGCCCTGAGCCATGTAGGGCTTTAAAGGTTAAAACCAACACCTTAAATTGGATCCGGAGACTAATGGGCAGCCAATGCAGCTGGCGGAGGATCGGTGTTACGTGGGTGTATCTAGGTACACCCACCACAGCTCGCGCAGCTGCATTTTGCACCAATTGCAGTCGCCGGGCACTCTTCAAGGGTAGCCCCATGTAGAGCGATATGGGTATTCCAAGGTCTTTGACAGAATGAGGGTCGTCTGTAAGGTCTTGTCTATTCAGTTTGTATTTAGTGTTCTGATTTTTTTTGCCAATGTGTAGGACAGAGCATTTGTTGGTTGAGATTTGGAGTTGGCAGATGTTTGACCATTCTGACACAAAGTCAAGGTCTTTTTGGAGGATAGCAGTATTGTCAGTGGTGTTCAAGAGTTTTACATCATCGGCGAAGAGAACGCAGTCGCTTGTAATGTGATTGCAAAGGTCATTCATATGCAGTGGTGGCCAACCTTAAGCATACCATGCACCAATTTTTTCACAGACGAGTTCAGATGCGCCATACAACTCAAGCACGTTTTTTACCTCCTTACTTTCACGTTTGGGGTTGTAAAATAGGGATAGGGTAGGATCTGCTTTGCTTAAGGGAGGAAAAGGAATAACTCAATCACGCAATTCAATTTTCTTTTGCACTGTAATGGATAACAGGAATTTAAGCATAGAAAAGTATAAAACAAAAAAAAGTGAAAAAGAACAAATAGATCACAAGTACGTACGTCGTATCACACAGAATATCAATTATGTGGAATTTGAATTCTATGTTCGCGTCAAGAAAAAGTAGTGGTGCTCTTCTTTGACAAACGTAATATATATTTCATCTTGAATCTGTCTTTTAATCACTTTCAATACAAAAACCATGCTAGTACACTCAATAAAACACTGCTTCAAACTCCACGCCATGATGGCTCACTCAGAACTGACTGACCATATCGAACGCTCGCCGCTCATTCACACGTGACTTCAAACACATGTGTTGCTAGTGCGTGGTGTTTGCAATCATTTGAGCAGGAACGCGCAATGGCAACACCGATAAAAATATTCGTACATTTGTAAACTCGCCTAAAGTAACATCTCACAAGTTCCATTCTAAGTTTCAGACACCGAGAAGTTGAACATTACCGAAGGCTGTACGAATTGAACTGAGATCACTTTGGTGTTGAAAATATTAAGATGGATTCAGTTATGACATCTATTTAAAAAAAATAAGTAGGCGCAAGGATGCAATGCGCCACTTGTAATCATCCAATGTGCCACGTTTGGCGCATGCGCCACGGTTTGGCCACCCCTGATATAGAGTATAAAGAGTGTTGGTCCTATTATGCTGCCTTGGGGTACACCGCTGTTAACAGGAACGGGATTTGATAGGGCGCTCCCTATTTTGACCACTTGTTGTCTGTTTGACAGGAACGCAGTTATCCAGTCATGTAGGGGTCCAGAGATGCCGTAGGATTTCAGTTTCAGAAGTAGTTTATTGTGAACCACTGAGTCGAAGGCTTTACAGAAGTCTATGTAAATTGCGTCTATTGTTTTGCCCTGGTCAAGTTTTGACGTACATATGTTTTTGCAGTGTAGTAGTTGTAGATTGCAGGATAATTTTTTCCTGAAACCGGATTGTTTGTTTGAAAGTAGGTTGTTAGTTTCTAGGTGGAGGGTAATGGATTGGTTTATGATTGATTCCATGACTTTGCATGTGACGCAGCATAGAGCGATTGTTCTGTAGTTTTCCATTAGACTGGGATCTCCCTTTTTGAAGATGGGGATGACCGTGGCTAATGACCATAGGTTTGGTAGGGAACTGGCCCTGTAGGATTTTTCTTTTTTTTAAAAAAAATAGTTTTTATTAAGTTATTTACATTTAAAAACAAACAAACATACAAAACAAAAAAAAAAGAACATTATGACATTAACAAGTACAATATAAACATTTACAAAACATAAAAAACGCATACAGCTATAGAGCTGTTAATTTCTATAATTTGTTCTACGGCGAGTATATGTTAGCGATATATTTTTATATATTTTCCAACTTTTATCTTGTCTTTTATGTGATAGATTTTATAAATCAATCGTATTAATATTAATATTAACAATAGTATTAATAATAGTACAACGATAGTGATATTGATGATAGTATTGATAATAATAATAATAGTTCATAAGAAATAAGGCACTTTCAATTTTGTAAAATCATAATATACATATATATTATTATAATATAACTATTTTCTCTCTTAATTCCTTATTCTAATTTCTATGTGTCTTATTTAACTTATATTTACATTTATTACATTGATGATATTTGTTTTCGTTTTTCGTACCAATTGTAAAATAAATTCCAAATTTCATAATAGTCGGAGTCTTCCTTTCCTTTCAATTCCATAGTTAACTTATCCGCTTCGGCACAATCCAAAATTTTTCTGATTACACTGCTTTCCTCGGGAATATCATTTAATTTCCAATTTTGTGCTATCGTTATTCTTGCCGCTGTTAGTATATGTAAAATGATATAGTAGTGTTTTTTTTCCATTTTTTGGTTGATGATTCCCAATAAGAAAATTTCCGGTTTAATATCTAAGTCTTGTTGTGTGATTTCTGTTAACCAGTTTTTGATTTTATTCCAGAAGAGTTTGATTTTTGGACAGGTCCACCACATATGATAATAAGATCCAGTTTTACACTGACATCTCCAACAATTTGGTGGTAGATTTTTATACATTCTTGCCAATCTCGCTGGAGGGAGGTGCCATCTATAGAATAGTTTATAATAATTTTCTTTGTATGAGACTGATTTTGTGATTTTGTAGTTTTGATTCCATATTTTTTCCCATTGATTAATTGGTATTTCATGTCCAAAGTTTTTCGTCCAGCTTATCATATTTCCCTTTATTATATCTTTCTGTGTTTTGTTTTTTAGAAGAAATTTATATATTTTAGTTATTGCTTTTTGTTCCTGGCCTAATAAGATTTTATCTAATTCTGATTTAGTTTTTTGTATTCCATATTTCCTCTTGTCGTTTTCTAATCTGTTCTTAATTTGAAAGTATGGCCACCAGTCAATCTTAATTCCTCCCTGTTCTAATTTTGATATAGATTTTAAGGCTCCTCCTTCTTCCAGTATTTCTTCGTATGTAACCATTTTTTCCAGGTTTGTTGTGTTTGGGTAAGTAATGGCTTCCATGCCAGAGAACCAGGGTGGTATCTTAGTATAATATTGTTTTTTGATTCTAAGCCAGATTCCTATAGGGAGTCTCTGATTTTATGTCTTTTAAAATATGAGTGTGTTTTATGTTTATCATCCCAGAGGAATCCATGCCACCCTATATGTAAATCATAACCTTCTAATACCAGTAAGCGTCTATTTTTGATTTGTATCCAGTCCTTTATCCATGTTAAAGCAGATGCTTGATAATATAATTCAAAGTCTGGCAGTCCGAACCCTCCCTGATTTCTATTTTGTTGTAAATATTTTAATTTAATTCTTGGTTTTTTCCCGGCCTGTTAGGTCTCTGACCATAACTAATATTGGATAGAACAATATATGTCTAGCTTTTAACAGCTATAAGTCTGTTTAGCTTAGGTGTTGCAGACTGCCACAAGAGGGAGCTAGAGTTCACAGCTTATTTCTCTGGGAGTCCCTCTCTGTTTGTCTTTGGTCTCTGCTACTCAGAGTGTAGTCTCTGCTACTCATTAGAGCAAGGCCTAGAGTATGTATGCTCTGCATTTCTCTCTGTGTTGTAGTTATGTATTATAGCTGAAATGTATTTGTACTGGATAATACTTGGATTGTCATTATGACTATTAAGTGTATGACTTTGGACTGTTTATAGGAAAATGCTATTTCTTAAAGTAAACTTTAATTCAAGTTAGTATATCTGTGTGTGGCTGAGTACTTATTCACAACTGATCTCAATCTAAACGTTTCTGTATGCACAACCTTGGTAACACAAGGAATACTCTGCTAATACATTAACACTGGTTATGGGCCCAGAGAGATATTGAGAGTTAGTGTGAATATTCAGTTTCATACTCAGACAGCTAACTTGTGGTTTACTGTTAAATTAACAATGGCACAAGAACAGTCAACTAGCTTATCCCTGATAACCAGGTTAGATGGAACTAACTATGTTTCCTGGTCTATGAAGTGCAGCTTACTTTTGCGTAAAGAAGGATTATGGACTGTGGTTAATAATTCACCTGATATAACAGCTTGGGATCCAACAAATGATGAAGATAAGAAGAAAATAGCTGCCTTTAACCGGGATAATGAAAAGGCTCTTAGTATTATTGGACTGACACTGAGTGATCAGCAACTGGTCCATATTCATGGTGAAGATTCTGCTGCCAAGTGTTGGAGTACCTTAAAGAGACTTTATGTTCGTGATAGTGTTGGTGCGCACATACATCTTACACGTAAACTGTTCAGAGCACGTTTGTTAAAAGGTGGTGACATGTTAGCTCATTTGGAGTTTATGAAGAGAACATTACAAGAGCTACATGAAAAGGAACTGATTTTCTCAGAGTTGCATCAAGTTTATATTATTCTTTCTTCTTTGGATGACTCTTATGATGATTATGTGTCTTCACTGGAAGTTTTAACCAGAGATGAACTGACATTGACTGGCATAATAGGAAGACTGTTAGAAGAGTCTAGAAGAAGGCAAGATAGAAAACAACTGAGAGAGAAACAACCACAGGAAGAACCACAGAGAGAGAAACAACCACAATCTTCAACTGCCTATATTGTTAGGAAATGTTATTCTTGTGGGGCTAAGGGTCATATAGCCAGATTCTGTAAAATGGGTAAAAAGCAGAATGCTAGTAATATGCAGAGAGCTTATAATGATGTTAGTGTAGCTATATCAAGTACAAATAAAAATGTAAGCCATGATATTTGGATAATAGACAGTGGAGCATCTCAGTGTATAACTAAAAGTAAAGAGAGATTTGTTAATATGACTAAAAGTAACCAACATGTATCATTAGCAAATGGCTGGAAATTGAAAGTATCTGGAGAAGGTAATGCATATTGTTCATGTATTAATGAAAGTTTACCAATGTTATATGTACCTAACCTTATATATAACTTACTATCTGTGAGAGAATTGGTAAAAGCAGGGTTTGTGGTAACTTTTCAGGGAGATAAATGTTTAATTGAAAAGCAAGGTAAAAGAGTTACTGCAAGATTGCATGATGGCTTATACATTATCCATGATAGTCCATTAAATAAGGCCAATTCAGTTTATGAAAATAGAAAGCCTCATGATGAATGTATTCATTTGCTCCATAGACGTATGGGACATTTAAATTTCAAAATTTTAAAGAAAACTGTTGAGTTATCTAATGGTATAAAATTAAAACCTTGTGCAAGATATTTAAATTGTAATGCTTGCAATCAGGAAAAAAGCAAGGTAATTCCTGCAAACAGGTTAAATGGATTTAAAACCAAGGAACCATTAGAGGTTGTATTTGCTGATCTCATTGGCCCTAAGAAACCCAGTTTAGGTGGAGCCTGTTATATATTGAGCATAGTTGATCATTTTTCTAGATATGGTTTCTGTTATCTGATGAAAACAAAAACAGAAACATATCAGCATTTTGTAAACTGGTTAAGGTTTGTTGAACGAAAAATGAATAAGAAACTGGTTAGTTTAGTAACAGATAATGGTACTGAGTTTACCAATAAGAGATTTGAAGATATGCTAAAGAGAGCTGGTATTGAACATAAGCGTTCTGCTCCTTTTCGGCCACAACATAATGCGCATATTGAACGTAGAGGTCAGACATTACAGGCTATGTCTAGAACCATGATTTCAGATTCTGGTTTACCAGAAAGACTCTGGGGTGAAGTTATAATGTGTGCTAACCATGTTTTGAACAATGTAGTGAATGTAACAACTGGTGAATTGCCATTTACCCGTTGGTATGGTAGGAAACCAAATCTTAGTTATTTGCATACATTTGGTGCACCAGCATGGGTGCATATTCCCACACAAGTAAGGCGAAAGGGACAACATAGAGCACGGAAATTATGTTTTGTAGGATATGAATCTAATCATAGATCATTTAGATTCTGGGAGCCAGGTACTACTAGAGTATATTGTAGTGCAAGTGCTAAATTCCTTGAGCATGTTGGATGGAGTAAACTGGAACAGGAATACAAGGAACAAGATAGTATTGTTGTTGAGGATCCATTGTTTCCTGATGATTCTGATAAGAATAGTACTGATGATAGGATAGTGAAAGAATCCTCAATAGAGGAACCATCTATGGATGATGTAGAAGATACTTCGTTAGGGGAGGAAAAGGAAGAGGAAATTCCAACAACTTGTACTAAATTGCCTAGGAGGTCAACTAGGGAGAGACGTCCACCTGATAGATATCAGGCAAGTATTGTATGCCAGATTAATGTGGAACCGTCTAATTATAATGAACTTAAGCTGTATCCAACAAAGGAACAGGTAGCTTGGCAGGAAGCTATGAATAAGGAATTAAAATCTTTAAAGGATCTTGAGGTATATGAAGATGTAAGGTTACCACTAGGTGAGCGTGCAATAGGTTGCAGATGGGTGTATAAATTAAAGACTGGTGTGGATGGCACTGTTACCCATAAAGCAAGATTAGTTGCTCAGGGATTTGCTCAATCAGATAAGGATTATGATGAGGTATTTGCACCTAGTCTGAGAGCAAATACATTGAGAGGAGCATTAGTTTGGGCAGCTAAAAATAAATGCATAATTAATCATGTAGATGTCGAAACTGCATATCTACATGCACCTTTACAACATACCATTTATATGAGAAAGCCATTAGGTTTAAAAGATGATGGAAAAAATGATTATTGGAAATTAAAGAAAAGTCTTTATGGTTTAAAGCAATCAGGTTATGAATGGAATAAATGCATTGTAAAAGAATTAGTTTCCATGGATTTTAAAGCTGGTATAGCTGATCCTTGTTTATTTAGGAGAGAGAAAGATGGTTTGATTTCTCTGTTGCTATTATTTACAGATGATATAGCGATTATAACAAAGACTGAACAAGAAGCAAATGATATTGTTTCTGAATTACAAAGAAAGTTCAAGATTAGAAATTTAGGAGAAATTAAACATTATTTGGGTCTTGATATAATGAAGACAAATAGAGGATTCAAAATTTCGCAAGCTAAGAAGATTAGCCAATTGTTAAAAAGATATAACCTGGAGAATTGTAAAACTGCTAAGACACCAATGGATCAGGGATTTACAAATAGTGATAGTAAATGTCCTGCGTTTGATAAGGAGATATATCAGTCTCTAATTGGTAGTCTCTCATATTTGAGTAATTGGTCTAGACCAGATATATCTTATAGCGTAAATCAACTGGCTAGATATAATGCTGAACCAAATGAAAGGCATTGGCAAGCAGCTAAACGAATACTAAGATACCTAAAGCACACAATACATTATTCTTTATATTTAGAACCGAGAAATGAATTAGTGTTAACTGCATATGCTGATGCAAGTTTTGCTACTGATGCAATGACTCGCAAATCAACATCAGGTATAGTGGTAATGTTGGGTAATGCTTTAATAGGGTGGAAATCTATTAGGCAACAACATATTAGTTTATCCACTATGGAAGCAGAATTCTCGAGTTTATCATTAATGTGTACAGAATTGGTGTATTATAAACAATTGTTAAAGGATATAGGAATTACTGTACAGGAGCCATTTATTGTGTATGAAGACAATCAATCTGCCATTAGTATGGCTAATAGTTTAGCTGTGAAAACAAGGTCAAAACACACTGATTTGAGATATCTGAATGTTAGACAATGTGTTCAAAATAAAATGGTTAAGTTGGAATACTGCATGACTGAACAGAATATTGCAGATCATTTTACTAAAGCGCAAGGTGCAATTAAACACAAAGAGTGTTGTGAAAACTATGGTTTAAAGATGTAAGGTATTATATATTGATCTACCCAAAGGGGAGAATGTTAGGTCTCTGACCATAACTAATATTGGATAGAACAATATATGTCTAGCTTTTAACAGCTATAAGTCTGTTTAGCTTAGGTGTTGCAGACTGCCACAAGAGGGAGCTAGAGTTCACAGCTTATTTCTCTGGGAGTCCCTCTCTGTTTGTCTTTGGTCTCTGCTACTCAGAGTGTAGTCTCTGCTACTCATTAGAGCAAGGCCTAGAGTATGTATGCTCTGCATTTCTCTCTGTGTTGTAGTTATGTATTATAGCTGAAATGTATTTGTACTGGATAATACTTGGATTGTCATTATGACTATTAAGTGTATGACTTTGGACTGTTTATAGGAAAATGCTATTTCTTAAAGTAAACTTTAATTCAAGTTAGTATATCTGTGTGTGGCTGAGTACTTATTCACAACTGATCTCAATCTAAACATTTCTGTATGCACAACCTTGGTAACACAAGGAATACTCTGCTAATACATTAACACGGCCCATATAAATTTGGTTAGTATTTTATTTAATTTTTCAAAATATTTTTTCTCTAATTTGATTGGTATAGTCTGAAATAAGTATAAAATTTGAGGTAGTATTGACATTTTAATCGCTGCAATTCTGCCTATTAGAGATATTTGTAATTTGTTCCAGTTATCTAGTTTCTTTTCAATTTGTTTTAAAATTCCCATATAGTTTTCTTCTTTTATTGTTGTGCATTTCGCTGACAGGTTGATTCCTAAATATTTTATTTTCTTTACAATTTGTATTTCTAATTTCCTTTCTAATTCCTTATTTTGTGTATCTGTCAGATTTTTGGTTATTATTTTAGTTTTTTGTTTGTTAATTTTTAGACCTGCTACTTTCCCAAATTCATTAATTTCTTTTAGTAAAATTGATCCTACCTCTAGAGGTTCTTCTATATTGAAAACCATGTTGTCTGCGAATGCCTGCAATTTATATTCCTGTTCTTTTATCTTGAGTCCTTTTATTTCTTTGTTTTCCCTTACCTTTTGTAATAATGATTCCAATGATAATATAAATAATAAAGGGGAGAGAGGACAACCTTGTCGAACTCCCTTTTCTATATTAAAATTTTTTGTAGTTTCTCCATTGATGAGGATTTTTGCAGTTTGTTTTGAATATATTGCTTTAATTGTTCTTATGTAGTTTTCTCCAAAATTCATTTTATCTAATTGATTTGTTATGAAGTCCCAGTTTAAATTATCAAATGCCTTTTGGGCATCTAGGAATATGAGTGCCATGGATTCCCCTGGATGAGTCTCATAATATTTTAAAATGTTTATAATTGTTCTGATATTGTTTTTGATATGTCTGTTTGGTAAAAAACCATTTTGATCTGAGTGTATAATTTTAGTAAGCGTTTTTTTAAGTCTTTCCGCCATTATGGAGGCAAAGATTTTATAATCTGAGTTCAACAGCGAGATTGGCCTGTAACTCTGGATCTTATGTTTCGTATTGGTGTCTTTGGGGATGATTGTTATTAGTGCCTCTGTCCATGAGTCTGGAATTACTCCTTTTTTTAGTACTTCATTGTATGTAATTAATTGTATACTTTTTAAAATCGTTTGTAATTCTTTATAATACTCTGCTGGAATACCATCCGGTCCTGGGGTTTTGTTATTTTTTTGGTTCTTTATTGCTTTTTCTAATTCAATCAGTGTTATTTCTTCGTCCATCTTATTTTTAATATCCTCTGGTAATTGCGCTATACTAGAATTTTTTAAATAGTCTTGTATATTTTGGATTTGTATAGTATCTTTGCTGTATAGTTCTCTATAATATTCTCGTGCTATTTCTTTTTTTTCTTCTATTGCCAACTGCATTTTCCCTAGCGAATCCTCTAGTTGTTGTATTGTTTTTTTTTCCTTTTCTTTTCTTAATTTATAAGCCAGCCATCTACCTGGTTTGTTAGCATGTTCAAAATGGTTCTGTTTGGCTGACTTAATTTTTAATGCGATTTCTTCTTGTGTTATCAGGTTTATTTTGTGTTTAATTAATTCCTTTTCTTCTTTTATTTCCTTATCTTGTGGTGTCTCTTGTAATTTGTGTTCTAATTCCCCTATCCTGTTTTGTAAATCCTTAATCTGTTTATTTTTATTTTTATTTTTTTTAATAGAGTAAGCAATAGATAGTCCTCTTACATATGCTTTCATAGTATCCCAAATGTTTTGTATAGATGTATCTTCGTTCCAATTCTCCTGTAGAAAAAAGTTAGTTCTTTCTCCATATATTGTTTAAATTCTTTTTCTTTTATTATTTTCTGGTTCATCATCCATCTCCTTCTTGTCTTATTTATTCCTCTCATTGTAATTACTATGGGATTGTGGTCCGCCCACGTATTTGGTTCTATTTCTACACTCTCTATTTTAATAATTGGTTCTATATTTGACCAGGCCATATCAAGTCTGGACCAGGATTGATGTGGGTTTGAAAAGTATGTATATTGGTTTTGTTTCTGGTGTCTTTCTCTCCATATATCTTTTATTTTAAATTCATTCACGGTTTCAAAGAAATTTTTGGGTAAAATTTTTCTTTCAGAATTTTTTTTTGATCCCGATTTATAATCTTGTTTGGCATCTACTACTGCATTGAAGTCACCAATTATACAGATGTTTTCTCTCTCTAATTTTATAATTTGTTGATATAATTTAGTATAGAATTCTTTTTGTCCTTTATTGGGAGCGTATATGGCTATTAATAATATTTTAGTTTTATCAATTGTGATTTCTACCATAAGTATTCTTCCTTCTGTGTCTCTATATATTTGTTTGGGGCTTAACCAGTTTTTGATATATAGTGCTATTCCTTTTTTCCTTGAGTCAGCTAAGGATGTGAAAAGATTACCTATCTTGGGCTGCTGTAATAACTTATACTCTTCTTTTTTAATGTGAACTTCTTGTAAACATGTGATATCTGAACCTTGTTTCTGTAGTCTATTGAGTATTTGTCTTCTTTTTATTGGTGAATTGATTCCATTTATGTTAACTGAAAATATTTTGATTTGATTTTGCATTTTATTTTTTACTTGTTGCTCTTGTTTGTCTCACGGTTCTTATTTCTTTTGTTTTCATTCTCTTATCTCCCTCTCTCTCTTGTCTTTTCATTCTCTCCATTTCTTCCAACATTTCTTTTTCTTCCTGACTTTGTCCCTCACCTTCTACACTGCTCTCTCCTTCTTTTTCTAAATATGTTTCAATAAATTGGTCTGCCTCTTCCATTGTTTCTATCTTTATTTTTTTCCCTTTCCAAGTCACCAGGATTCCTTCCGGAATCAACCATCTAAAAGGAATTTCTTGTCTTATTAGTTTTGCAGTGCAGTATTGTAGGTCCCTTCTCTTTTCTCTTATTCGTTTGGGAATTTGTTTTAATACATTAATTTCTCTTTCCTTATGTAGTATTTGTTCTGTTCTCGTAGTTTTATAGATTTCATCTCTTATTGCTTTTTTTGTGAATCGTACATGTACCTCCCTGGGTAACTTGTGTCTTTTGGCAAAGTTTGTTTGTACTCTGTAAATTTCATCTATATGTCTATTTATTTCTTCTTTTTCTACCTGTAGAGCTTCTGCTAGTATTTCTGCTACCTGATCACGCAACTCCTCCTCTTTCACCTCTGGTATATTTTGGAACCTAAGGTAGAATGCTGATTTCTCCATTTCGAGAAGGGCAATGGCCCCTTCCAATTCTTTGTTTTTGGTTTTTAGTGATTCTTCCGTTTCCTCTATTTTTTTATCAGTTATGTCGGTTTTTTCCTCTAAATATTTTATTTGTTGTTCATGTTTTGCTACTACTCCCTGAATTACCTCCATTCTATTATCTAATTTTTTGATGTTTCCCTTAACTTCTTCAAAATTTTCATTAGTCTGCTCCTGATTATTAAATATTGTTTGTTGCATTTTTACCATTGTTTCTTGCTGTGTCATCATGAATTCTTGTATTCTGTCTAGTGTGGCCTGCATGGTATGTAGTGATGGTGTTTGTCCTTGTTTTTCAGTAGTTGCCATTTCTGTGATCAGTTTTTGCCCTGTCGCTGAAGGTGTTACTGGGATTGGTTTCTTAATTGGTTTGATTACAGTAGTTGTTGTTGACATGATCACTCTGCTGAAAAAGTTATTCCACACTTTCATATATTTTTCCCTCTTCTTATCGTTATACTTTCTCTATAATCGGTATACTTAGAGTAAGAAGTAGAGGGTAAAAGATTAAACTAGCTATTGAAGAGTGAGAAAGGGGGGTATGAAATGGAGTAAAGGATTCTAGAGTTTAAGAAAATCCAAGGGAGGTCAGAAATTCATTAAAGTACAATAAAGGAAAGTATTGGAGAATATTATTCGTATTTTGAGATAGGGAGATAAGAAAGAAGGGTTAATTGTTAATCATTTGAACGTCAATTTTCTATTTTTGAAAAAACCTGTCAAGAGCTTATTATTATGTTATTGTTATTATATTCCCTCCCCTTCTTTTTTTTTTTTAACTTATCTTATCAAAAATATTTACTAACAATTTCTATCTTTGTAAGTTCACAATCTAAACAGTCTAAATAGTTTAGTATTCAGTAATCATAGGAAAAGAAAAAAGAAGAGAAGAGAAAAAAAAATATCTATATAAATATATAAGTTCACTTAATTCAGTATCTTAATATAAATTGTTATTAATATCTTTAAGAATCTTATTTCTTATTTCTTACTTTCCATAAAAAAGAAAACTAATATATAATAATAACAGTGATAGTTAATTATTTAGGTATCCACGTATTACTATTTTTAACTTTAATAATTTTGATAACTATATGTTAAAGTTTAAATATCAGTATATTACTAAATCAATATTACTAAATCAATATATAAATTAAAGTTTTCAATTTCAAGTTGATCTGGTATCGTATATTATATCTTACAAGTGTCTTTTTGGGAAGGAGTCTTCAATCTTCTATTTCTGTTTTACAGTCTATACAAGATGTCTGCGTTCAGGAAGATTGCTTTGTCACTGTTCTTTCTCCCCTTTTTTTTTCCCCTCCTCCTTTTATTTCATAGTATTTCAAATGTGATCTTCTCGTAAGTTCCTTTTTCCACTCTCAACTGTTTTTCCCGTGGTCCCGTAGATCTGTAGCTCTTTTGGATCGTATCCCTTTAAAGCAGTCTGTTAATTTTGTTTTATTCGTCTCGCCTTTCGCTCCTTTCCGCTAAGGCGCCGCTAAGTTCTTTTTTTTGGAGGCTCAATTGTCCTTCGAGGGTGCCGATCGTTCTCTTCTATTTTAGAATGTTCTCCGAAAATCAAAAATTGTAATCCAATTTGATCCGATGTTTCCAATAATCCACCAATATTTTGCCGTTCCTCTATCTCTCTCCTTCCTTGCTGTATGCTCAAGCGGCCATGCCTCTGGACCAGCGTGGTTTGCTGGTTTCTTCTTCGCTCAGATTTGGGGCTTCCATCTGCTTCGGCGGGGGTTTGCACCTCCTCCCGTCTCGCCCGATGTTCCCCTTCCTCGCGCTAACCCCTTCGAGGCTCCACGCTGCGAATTTTCGGCAGTCTGAGCGAAGAAAGTCGAGCTAAGTTGCAGCGGTTTGCCTCTCAGCTTCGCTCCGCCATGGCCCCGCCCCCGGAAGTCTCCGGCCCTGTAGGATTTTTCAAAGATTATGCTTAGTGGTTCAGCTATGGCTGTGGAGAGCTTTTTTAGGATGTATGCACATAGTCCATCAGGTCTGATTGACATAGACAGTTTTATGCCGCGTAGTGCTTTTTCAACGTTGTCTTCAGTGAAGTCTATTTGTGTTAAATTGTTGTGAGTATTTGTGGTACGACTAGGGAATTTTGGGCATGAGCCGTTGCTGTTTACAAAGACTGAGCCAAAGAATGTGTTGAAGAGGTTAGCTTTGACTGTTTCATCATAGCATTCTTTGTTGTTGGGTCCTTTTAGTGGTGGGAGGGGTCTCGAGTCCTTGAGTTTGTTATTTACGAAGTTGTAGAAGGCACGGTTGGATTTTGTGCACAGAAGGTTTTCCTCTTGTTTGCTGTGATAGTTGGAGCATTCCTCTTTATTTGGTGGCATATATTTTTGTAGCGGTTTTTGAAGTTAGCTACATAGCCTGCTTTGTTTTTTCGCCAGAGGGATTTTCTTACTGGGTGTTGTCCTCTTGTTGGTAGTATAAATGAAAAAACTACTGGTGCACCTAAGTCCTTGACTTCCTTACCTAGCTGCTCGTAGTCACTTAATATTGTTTTCAAGTCCTTTTTTGTGTGGTTTGTTCCTACATGGAGTAATAGAAGAGGGTAGTAGTCTGTGGGTTTTATTATTTTGGTTAGTTTCTCTGCTACATCTTTAATTTTAGCTCCAGGGAGACAGCATACCTCTCTGGATTGATTGTCTGGTCTACAGACAGCAGGTTCAGTTCCCTTGAGGATTGAATCTCCCATCACCAGCACTCGCCCTCCCCCTTTTTTTTTGCCTAGGGTTGTTTGGGAAGGTTTTTTCATTGTTATTGTGGCATTTGGTGGTGCTATTTTGTTGAGGATTTTTTCTGGTGCTTCTTTTTTATGTGTGTGTTTGTTTTCTTCTATTGGGAGTCCATGGTATTGGTTGCTTAGAGCCAGTGGGGTTGTATCTGGGTGGGATGGTTTGGACAGTGGTTTTGTATTTGGTTTGTGTTTTTTTCTTTGGGTGACATTTGTCCATCTGTTTTCTTCCTCCAAGGGGTCAGCTCTATTAAAAATTTATTTATTTATTTATTTATTTTGGTATTCTTATATGCCGCCCAACTCCCGAAGGACTCAGGGCGGCGTACAACAGAGAAAAATACAAGAATGACCAAATATTAAATATTAATTAAAAACAACTATAAAAATTTAAAAAACACAGTATAAAAGAACATCGAACAACCATTCAACAACCATACATACTTGGGGGTGAGCTCGAGTGGATTAAGCTCTTCCCCCAGCCTGCAGGAAAAGCCATGTCTTAACGGCTTTTCGGAAGGCCAGCAGAGTGGGGATAGTTCGGGTCTCTGGGGGAAGTTGGTTCCAGAGCGCGGGGCCGGCCACAGAGAAGGCTCTCCCCCTAGGGCCCACCAGGCGGCATTGCTTGGCCGACGGGACCTGGAGGAGGCCAACTCTGTGGGCCCTAACCGGTCGGAGGGAAGTGTGAGGCAGAATGCGGTCCCGGAGATAGCCTGGTCCTAAGCCATGAAGGGCTTTAAAGATGGTGATCAACACCTTGAATTGGACCCGGAGACCAATGGGCAACCAATGCAGCTGGCGGAGTATAGGTGTCATGTGGGTGTACCTTGGCACACCCACCACAGCACGCGCAGCCGCATTTTGCACCAACTGAAGTCTCCGGATACTCTTCAAGGGTAGCCCCATGTAGAGTGCATTGCAGTAGTCCAAGCGGGAGGTGACAAGGGCATGAGTGACCGTGAATAGAGCCTCCTTCTCCAAGTATGGCCGCAACTGGTGCACCAGGCGAACCTGTGCAAAGGCCCCCCTAGTCACAGCAGAAAGATGATGATCCAGTTTTAGCTGTGGATCTAGGAGGACCCCCAAGTTGCGGACCTGATCCGAGGGAGTCAGTTTCGCTCCCTCAAAGACCAAGGAGGGACAGTTGTCATAGTCCTTAGGAGGCAGTATCCACAGCCACTCAGTCTTGTTGGGATTAAGTCTGAGTCTGTTCCTCCCCATCCAGATCTTAACGTCGTTCAGGCACCGGCACATTACATCAACTGCCTCACTGAAGTCAGACGGGGTGGTGATGTACAGCTGGGTGTCATCAGCGTACTGATGGAAATACACCCCATGTCTGCGGATGATCTCCCCCAGCGGTTTCATGTAAATATTAAACAGGATGGACGAGAGAACCGACCCCTGAGGCACCCCACATGATAGGGGCCTAGGGGACGATCTCTGCCCTCCTGCTAACACCGACTGCATCCTATCGGCGAGATAAGAGGAGAACCACCGCAAAACGGTGCCTCCCACTCCCAACTCGCCGAGACGATGCAGAAGGATACCATGGTCGATGGTATCGAAAGCCGCTGAGAGGTCAAGTAGCACCAGGATGGAGGAATTCCCCCCATCCCGGGCCCGCCAGAGATCATCCATCAGGGCAACCAAGGCAGTTTCTGTACTGTAGCCGCGCCTGAAGCCCGACTGATAAGGATCTAGATGATCTGTTTCATCCAGGAGCTGCAGAAGCTGAGTAACCACCACCTTCTCCACAACTTTCCCTAGAAAAGGTAAGTTGGAGACCGGACGATAGTTCTTCAAGTCAGCTGGATCCAGGGAAGGCTTCTTCAGGAGGGGTCTCACCACCGCAGCTTTTAACGACTGCGGTACGGATCCCTCCCTCAAAGAAGCGGTGACCACCGCCTGGATCCAGCCGCGTGCCACCTCCCTGCTGGCTGAGACCAGCCAGGAGGGGCACGGGTCCAATAAACAGGTGGAGGTACCCATCGCTCCCACAGCCCTGTCCACATCCTCGGGAGAAACAGGCCCAAACTCTTCCCATAATGATGGACTAAGACTTGCCCCTGTTGCTTGGTCATTTTTGTGTTCAATTTGTGCATGTTCTTTTTGTGAGGTTTGGGGTTTCTCATTTTGTTGGTTGAGTTTCAGGGTGTTTAGATTTTTTCTCTAGATCTTCTACTTTTTTTTCTAGTAATTTGATTAACTTGCATTTGGTGCATATGTAGTTTTGGAATTCTGTGGGCATAAGAGTGTACATGGAGCATGTTCTGCAGATCACAATAGAGTCTGTTCCTTCTTCCATGTGTGTGTGTGTTTTGTTTTGTTTTTTTCTTTTTTTGTGCAAGTTAAGTGTGAGAGTGTAGAGTGTTTTACCCTTATTGATATTGATAGTGGTGGTTTGGTCATTTTGTTCCCTTTTTGGTTTGTTGATTGTCCCTTTTGTATACAGCATGTAGATATTATTTATGCCTATGTACCTATTGATGGTTACTTTGTCAGTGCCGGGCTTCCAGGAATTCTCTTTTTGGACTTGGCTTGGTTTAGGATGGTCTCATAGTTTCCCAGTTGAAATTATGGCTAAGTCTGTCCCTATGTTGTGAAATGAAAGAGTTTACATCATGGCTTCTGACTGCTAGTTGATGTAAGGGGCGTGCATAAGCGCACAATCGTGCCTACCGTTCCTGTCCAAATGCACCCATATATTCATACTTCTTGTACTCATAATCATGCTTGTACTATTATATATATATATATATATATATATATATATATATATATATATATATATATATATATATATATATATATATATATATATATATATATATATATACACACACACACACACACACAATCATGTTTATACTTTGTTTATACTTTGCTTATTATCATATACGCTTGACAAATAAAATAATAATAATAATAATGTTCATGGATGAGTTCTGCTGGTCTTCTGCCTGCTTGTCCTATGTAGTGGCTGCTGCGGTCTTGACACTATGTTGTAGATGACTCCTGATTTTTTTCTTTTGGGGCTGCTGGGTATTTGGGTTCACTTGGGATGTTTTGGAGGGCTTCTCTTTTTTTTTCTTCTCAAAACCTCTTGCAGTTCCTTCGAATCTCTCCCCACCAGGATCCCCGGGGCTCAACCCAAACCACGAGGGGAACCTGCCCAGTGCAGAAGATGAGGAACAGGGTCTGCCTAATAGGGCACCTTCTGGCTCATTTGGGGGGCTCTCAAAGGATGCCATAACCACCTTCACAAATACTGTTGCTAACCCAGGGACCCCCTTCTATGCTCACCCCTTTCATCTTCGTTTCCTAAGTAAAGAATTTAAAATGCCATTTTCTTACCTTCTCCACCTATCTGGGCTGTTCGTGTTGCATTTCTGCCTTCTGGGAAATTAGCTGTCTCATCCTATTTGACTTGCGTTCCCTTGACTTCTTCCTCTGTGGTGGTAAAAGATAGCCCCCCCCCCCAACACTCACACATAGATCAGTTGCATTCACATTAAACCTATGAGATTCCCCCCACCCCACCCACTCTCTTAAATGGGAACGGCTTGAAGTGCCCTCCATCCACAGGGAGCTGAATTGGCCCTGAGGGGCGACAGGGGGAAGAGCCAGCCAGGAACTCATGGCCGAGCTAACCACCATTTCTATCCACTGGCCGTATCTCAGAGAGATCGATAGCACGGCTGCATGTTGACCTCGGAGGAGGGGATCGAAGGTCACCAGGTGGGCTTATCAGAAACATCCCAAGGCCATCTGGTAATTGCAGGCTCTGCTTCTTTGTCTTGCCTGGCAATGTAGTCGGCCAAAGGTACATTCTGGTTTTGGTTTTGCTCAGAGCTGCCCGACAGAGTGCCATCGCTTTGTTGGTATTTGGTTCACACCGTTTGTTGTTTGCATGCTTAACAACTGATCAATGCCTGGAATGATCAATGATCAATGATCAATGCCTGGAATGCACTGCCTGACTCTGTGGTTTCTTCCCCAAACCCCAAAAACTTTAACCTTAGACTGTCTACAGTCGACCCCTCCCCATTCCTAAGAGGTCTGTAAGGGGCGTGCATAAGCGCACCAGCGTGCCTACCGTCCCTGTCCTACTGTCCTATTGTCCTCTTTTATTGTTACTTTTTACTTACGTTTATACAAATTATTACTATACATGTTTGAGAAATAAATAAATAAATAATAAAATAAAACGGGGGGTGGGGTGTTTTCTAGCAGACGTTTTCATTTCCAAACTAGGCAACATCATCAGTGCAAAGAGAGCAGAAGGACCCCACAGTTCAACCCTGAGATTTAATAGATTTATGTTGTATCTTCAAAACAGTTTGGTTGCTTTAAGCCAGGGATCTCCAAGCCTGGCAACTTTAAGACTTCTGGACTTCAACTCCTTCTGGGAATTATAAAGTCCACAAGTCCACAAGTTGCCAGGGTTCGAAAGCCCTGCTTTAGGCAAAGAAGGTTTTGGCTACAACAACCCAAATCGGTAATGGAAATGTTGGAGAGGAGAGGAGCCGGGACCAATCCTACCAAGCCCCACTCAGTACATCTCTCCAGTTTGATGATGAACCAACGAAGATGATGATGAAGATGTAGGAGCCCTGGTGGCGCAGTGGTTAGAACGCAGGATTGCAGGCTGACTCTGCCCACAACCGGGCGTTTGATCCTGATGGGTTCCAGGTTGATTCAGCCTTCCATCCTTCCGAGGTTGGTAAAATGAGGCCCTAGATTGTTGGGGGCCATAGGCTGACGTGTATGGGGCGGTATATAAGCCTAAGTGCCATTGCTACGTATGCTTCGAGTAGAGGTTCCTCACCAGAGATGAACCCACATCGTGGCCATGCCACCCGGCCCACAATTAACTTGCTTGCTAGCCAGCATGCCACGGGGGTTCTTTGCCAAATGCTTTGCTCCAATGGAGGCAAACTCCCGACTACAGAGCTCCCACTAACTGGTAAGGAGCTCTGGTGTGCTTTATCCTTGACCGATTCATACTGGCTGAAGGGTCAGCCTCTTAAGGGGTGGATGACCCCTTTTCGCCTTTTCAAAGGTAAAATAGGAGGGAGCTGTGTTGGATATGTTTGCCACTGTCAAGATAAGAATGACTCTCATCAGAGGCGAAAATAGATCTTTTCCTGGAACTCTGACATTAGAAAGGAAACCGCAGTTTAAAGTTCCAAGTAGAAAATATTTATTTCGGTACAAAAACAATAAATCTCATTAATCACATCTTTGCTATAAAAAACACATCTTGCTTCCACAGAAGCTGAAACAGAAGGGGCGGATCAAAGAAAAGAATGTACACATGCGTACTAGGAACATATTAATCACGTGCTCAGGAATAAACCATTATATTAGATAGGGATGCAGCTCCCTGCATATACATGTAACAGGCAATATAAAATCACTGCCTGACAGCCACCTTGAGTTATTTGTAAAAATAATAAAGGTGGGATACAAAATAAATAAGCGTCCATTTTTCTTCCTCCATTTGCCTGGCCTGCCAATAATTCACTTCTTTCCAGAGGAAAGGGGGTGGGGAGCCGTCAGCGGATTCCCGGGGGGGGGGTTCCTCTGGTCTTGGGAGACTTGGCTCCTGCAGAGAGGGAATCCGGGTGGAATATGCAGATGGCAGCTGAGCTCGGAGAGGGACTGAAGAGCCACCGAGCAGCCAGCCGGCCTCTTTTTCTTTCTTTCAAATTTTGCTATTCGGAGCATCCTTGGTTAACCTGCCGTTCCGGGCTCCTGCAGCTCGCTTCCTTTGTGGCCAGACTCTCCCCAGCCACTCCGGCCACAGAGGAAGCGACCTGCAGGAGCCCTTCCTTCTCCTGACTGCCATGGTTTCCAGTGGGGCTTTTGGCATTTCCTCCCCGCTTGAGTGCCTTTCCTTGCCGTGGGAGCCTTCTTTGCAGGACTCTGAACTGATTAAAGTCCAGTATAAATCAGGCCATTTTACTTTCCCTTAAAAGCCAAGAACTTCCACCTTCTGGACTTCCACCACCGAGTCTGCCCTGTGGGCTGGCCAGAGCTTGGCCAGAGCGTCCAGCTGTGAGGCCTCGAACCCTTCTGCCTGGCACTTCCTGGCCTTTGGGATTGGCCTAAGGCCTTCTGTGTGATCTGTGTGGCTGCTGTGGTGCTTTCCGCCAGAGGGTGAGCTGGCAGGGTCTATGGAGCTGCCCTCTTGCTGCTTAAACGATGATGCCCGCGGTATTTTATTAGATTTGACAAAATCTCTCATGATGTCCTCTTTATGAAATGATAAAATAAGGTTAAGAAGCAAAGCCAACATTCAGTAGTACTGATGATGTAACCTAGTTGGGTCATGAAATGTCTGCAAGCAAACAACCAAGCTCAGAGAGCACCAAGGACTCCACAATTCAACACTAAGCGGCTTATAAAATAAGTAAGATAAAATAAGAGCTAGATGTTGTAACTATTAGCTAGATTCAAAGTTTCCTAATGGCCCCTCCCCTGGATAATTCTCCTACCCATGACTCCAGTGTGGGGAGCAGCAGCCCCAAGGGAGGTGCCAGGGGGCTGTGCCCTGGCCTTGTGCTATTCAACATTTTTAAGCCAAAAGGCTTGGAAGTGGGAATGACTGATGACATGGAGCTGGGAGGGCTGGCCGATACTTTGGAGGGTGGAGAGAAGAACCCCAAAGGTCTCCAAAGGGGCCGGATAGCCCTCTCTTTGCAAGGCTTAATTTGTTCATGGGATGTTGGGGCAGTTTCATTCCGGGGGGTCCATTGAATTGAATTGTGAGGAGGGGCTTCAAGTCAGCCTGGGAGCAAAGCCTGCTAGGAGAGAAAGAAGAGGAGGGCCCTGTGGCAAAAGAGGCATTCGGTCTCCTCTGGGGCAGAGTTTGCAGCCCCCCCCCCAAGTAACTCTGGTGCTCCAACACTGGAGATTTTAAAGAAGAGACTGGACAGCCATTTCTCTGAGATGCTATAGGATTTCCTGCTTGAGCAAGGGGTTGGACTAGAAGACCTCCAAGGTCCCTTCCAACTCTGTTATTCTACATTTGTTTAAACCTCAAAGTGCACTTTTTGGTTCTCCAGATAAGAAATGATGTCTGTCTGCCAGTATGCAACAGGCTCCACCCATTTTCGTTTGTTTATTTATTTATTTAATCCAGCAGTTCTTAACCTTTTTAGTGGTTAACTAGTTAGATTCACACCCCCTTGAATCTGAAAATAAGCTCTTGCACCCCCTTAAAAATGTGTGTATATTTTTTATTTAAGAAAAAGCATTTATTGCATAAACAAATGGCATGTTTATTTACAATATATATTACTATATAACATTATTATATTATATTATATTATATTATATTATATTATATTATATTATATTATATTATATTATATTATATTATATTATATTATATTATATTATATTATATTATATAATATTATATATTATATTATATATTATTATATTATATTATATATTATTATATATTATTATATTATATTATATTATATTATATTATATTATATTATATTATATTATATTATATTATATTATATTATATTATATTATATTATATTATATTATATTATATTATATTATATTATATTATATTATATTATTATATTATATTATTATATTATTATATTATATATTATTATTATATAATATAATATAATATATTATTATATTATATTATATTTATTATATATATTATATTATATATATATATATATATTATATTACTATATAACATAAAAACACGGTCGCCTCGTTCGTTGTTGTTGTTTTTTTTTTAGAAATTTCTCTCGCACCCCTGGAAATGCTCTCTCGCACCCTCAGGGGTGCATACACCCCAGGTTAAGAACCACTGATTTAATCAATTGACATGGCCACCCAAATCACAGTTGCAACTTTGGGCACCTAACAGAATTACAGCCAAAAGAAATCAGAGCAAATAAGCCACAAATAAAAAACACGATCTGGGTTTGCAGATGCAGAGAGCCTCAGCGAAGGTGGTGATGGGACCCCCGGGGGTCCGGGTGGGATCAATGCCACTTCCGGTCCAACCGATCTGGTTAAGCAGGTTGCCAGTCAGCGCCCAAGACAAACGGGGGCTCTTTTAAAGAGGATTTGGGAAGAAGTCTGAGATTGATTGGGGCTCTGGCTGTTCCCTTTCCAGATCAGAAGATTACTCTGAGTCAGCAGCATATATAAATCGGGGAGGGAGGGAGGGAGGGAGGGAGGGGTTGGTAAAGGGTTATTATGTCAGAAGAGAAGAGAATGCAGAAGAGAGAAGGGCTACTTCTTGTGGGGGGGGGGGCGTTACCAAAACAGGCCAGGCTTATCTCACAAGGCCTGAAGGTTTATTTTAGAACCGCTCTAAACCGCGAAGGCTTCTAAGCTTTGCCCCTGCCCTCTCAGCTCCCTCTCCCTTTAAGCCGCTTTGCTTTGGGCGGTCACTATAATGACCTACTTAGAGGGGAGCGTTTGGCTGCAATAGCCACTCACTTCGTCCCTCGGTGGGTCGGTTGGGGTTTGGAGAGAGAGAGAGAGAGAGAGGAGTGGTGGGAGAATCGGCTGCCGCACTCCTGGGCTTGAGATCGCAGCTGCTGCCCTGGCAAGTTTGGCAAGGCTCCCGTGGCCGGTAATTGGGGGGAGGGGAGGGCCAGGGGGCCAAGTGCTTTGTCCCTTGCTGGGATTTTGGCTTCACTCACGTCTGGCCCAAAACTGCTGTTATCCTGCGCTGCGTTTTGCATCCAAGGACTGCTGTAGGATAGCTTGTGTGGTCTACTAGAATCTATCCTGCAAATATGCCCGAGCATCTCTGCCATTTTGAGCTGGCATTGGCCGTGGCTGACTGCTTGCAGCTTTGCCGCTGGCTGGCTTCCTTCTCATGGGATCTAGCGATGCAGTGGTGAGCATCCAGTGGGGACTGCAATTGGGATCTCTGCTGTAGCGGGCAGCATCCGTGATTCAGCCCCTCGGTAGCTTCAGTGACCGGAATCTTTGCATTTGGGCCTGCGTGGGAACGTTTGGCTTTTCCCCAAAGGGCTGGAGGAGTGAACCAAACACCAATTGGGTGTTTTGCTTTGGCTGTTTTGCCAACTGTCCTTTGCTGTGCCAAGGAGCTGAGAGACTTGAATTCTTCCCATGGAGATGAGCTTCCGGCCTAATGGGCTGTGATCTCATCAGCTGGCATCTTCCAAGGTGCAATGCTCTGCTTTTGCTTTATTCTAGTAGAATAGAATAAGAATATAATAGAATAAGAATAGAATAGAATAAAATAGAATAGAATAGAATAGAATAGAATAGAATAGAATAGAATAGAATAGAATAGAATAACAGAGTTGGAAAGGACCTTGGAGGTCTTCTAGTCCAACCCCCTGCTTAGGCAGGAAACCCTACACCACTTCAGACAAATGGCTGTCCAACATCTTAAAAACTTCCAGTGTTGGAGCATTCACAACTTCTGCAGGCAAGCTGTTCCACAGATTAATTGTTCTGTCAGGAAATCTCTCCTTAGTTCTAAGTTGCTTCTCTCCTTGATTAGTTTCCACCCATTGCTTCTTGTTCCTGCCCTCAGGTGCTTTGGAGAATAGCTTGACTCCCTCTTCTCTTCTCTTCTCTTCTTTGTGGCAACCCCTGAGATATTGGAACACTGCTATCATGTTTCCCCTAGTCGTTCTTTTCATTAAACTAGACATACCCAGTTCCTGCAACCGTTCTTCATATGTTTTAGCTCCAGTCCCCTAATCATCTTGGTTGCTCTTCTCTGTACTCTTTCTAGAGTCTCAACATCCTTTTTGCATCGTGGTGACCAAAACTGAATGCAGTATTCCAAGTGTGGCCTTACCATGGCATTATAAAGTGGAATTAACACTTCGCGTGATCTGGATTCTATCCCTGTTAATGCAGCCTAGAACTGTGTTGGCTTTTTTGGCAGCTGCTGCACACTGCTGGCTCATATTTAAATGGTTGTCCACTAGGACTCCAAGATCCCTCTCACAGTTACTACTGTTGAGCAAGGTACCACATATACTGTACCTGTGCATTTTGTTTTTCTTGCCTAAATGCATAACCTTACTTTTTTCACCATTGAATTTCATTTTGTTAGATAGCGCCCAATGTTCAAGTCTGTCAAGATCCTTCTGTATCTTGAGCCTGTCTTCTGGAGAGTTGGCTATTCCTGCCAGTTTGGTGTCATCTGCAAATTTGATGAGTTCCCCATCTATCCCCTCGTCCAAGTCATTGATGAAGATGTTGAAGAGTACTGGGCCTAAAACAGAGCCTTGGGGTACTCCACTGCATACTTCCCTCCATGTAGATGCAGTTCCATTGTGCACTACTCGTAGAGTGCAGTTGGTCAGCCAGTTTCGAATCCATCTGGTGGTGTTGCTGTCTAACCCACATTTTTCTGCTTTATCTAGTAGTAGGTTATGGTCTACTTTATCAAATGCCTTACTGAAGTCCAAGTAAATTATATCGACAGCATTCCCCTGGTCCACTAATTTTGTCACTTTGTCAAAGAATGCAATAAGATTAGTCGGGCATGATCTGTTTTTGACAAACCCATGTTGGCTTTTGGTTATTACTTTGTTTGCTTCTAGGTGTTCGTTGATTCGTTGCTTGATTATCTTTTCCAGAATCTTCCCTGGTATTGAGGTCAGGCTGATAGGTCTGTCGTTTCCTGGCTCCCCCCCCCTCTTTTTTTTTTAAAGATGGGAACTACATCAGCTCTTTTCCAGTCCTCTGCCAGTTCCTGGTCCTCCAGGATCTTTGAAAGATATAGTTCAGTGTTTCTGAGATCTCGTCTGCCAGTTCCTTTTGATTTTGTGCAGTTGCACTCCATTTTGGCATATGGCAACTGCTGAACGTCATTATATTAGGTTTTTCCAACCGGATGACCAGTCCAGATGGCCTCTCTATCCCCTATTCAGGGATTCTTCTTCGTCACTGGCAAAATTGGTAGTGTTTTCTGTATAACAAGTGGTAATGAACTGACCCGACCCAAATTCAATGGCCATTTATGATGGTATCTAAGACTGAACAGCAAGGGGGACAGGACAGATTCCTGGCCTACCCAGGGCAAACTGGAAAGGCCTCGGGTTAGTAGGCACCATCATCATCTGGGCCTGGACTGCTCGGAGCCCCCTTGATCTGGCCAGGCGCCTCATGCTGCTTCCCCAGAAGGGCTGGGAGAGGGCAGGCGGCCTGGGATTAGCCAGCCCCTGGGCTGGTGGCCCCCTGCCCCTTTAAGACCTCTCCCCAACCAGCCCAGCTACTTAGCGAAGAGCAGCTATGAAAGTCCTGCAGCAACACAGCTGGCCCTTGTGGTGGGGCAGTTGGTGTTGAGGGTTCTGGGTTGTGGCTCCTGCTGTCCTGCGCAAGAAACTGGAAGCAACCTGAAATTAAGGAGAAATGTACTTTACTCCTGGTAGTAAGGAGCAGATGATGACCCAGGGAGGGTGTGAAAACAAAGTGGGACTATCACGCAAGGGTCTGCTGGAATTGGGTTGCCTAAAGGCCAGCGAGGCTGATTCGGGCCCTCTGTGGTGTGGGGCAGGGGCGGGTTCCTAATTTTTTTACTACCACTCTGTGGGTGTGGCTTATTCTGTGGGTGTGGCTTGCCAGCCATGTGACCGGGTGGGTGTGGCTTCTTGGACTGCTGAAGGGAGGGGAACTGAGATAGGTCCTGCTACCCATTCCCCCTCCCCTCAGCAGCTCGAGAAGCCTCAAACGTGCGAAAATGCCTAAGATCATCACTGCGCGTTCGTGGTTTCTCGGACTGCTGAAGGGAGGGGAATGGAGATCGCTCCTGCCGCCCGTTCTTTCAGTGTCTCACGCGCTCCCTCAGCCATCCTCCCCTGCTTGGACTCACTGTGGGGTAGGAAGGCAGCGCATGAGCAGTGCCGGAAACTCGGCTTCTGGGCATGCGCAGAAGAATTTTTTAAAAATAATAATATATTTTTTTTAAAATGGCGGCGCCCAGGCACTGGCAACCGACCGCACCGGTACTGTGATGTCACCAGCGGGCCGCTACCGGTGCTATAGAGTGGACTGCACTGGTAGGAACCCATCACTGGTGTGGGGGCCCACTGAATTGGGTGTGTGACCAGGGCCCACTTGTGGGGTGGGTGTTGGCTGGGGATCTAGTAGGTGGGGATCTGCCGTCTCTGGGCCCAGATCCTTCAGGACTGGAGTGTATAAAGGTACCCCAAATGCTGTGAATGTTGCCACTGGTGCTGTGTGTGCAGTGATGCACTACAGTGTACGGTGCTCTAGTGTGTGTGTGTTTGTGGGTGTGTGGTTAGCAGTTCTGCAACCATTTTATCCAGTCCTGGCTTTGCTGCCATTTTGGGCGATAGAAGAGGGCTCCGTGGGGTTCTTTTCCTTTGGTCGGCCAGAGGGGATGCTTGCGCATGAAGAGATGCTGACTGGTCAAGACCCTGATGGGGTCTTTGGGGTGAGAGTTGGCTTTGGGAAACGTCTCCGGTGCACAAATGGGGGCCAATGCCCCCTCCCCTAATACACACAGCAAAAAGAGCCCCTGGGTCGCGGGGTTAGGGGTGGGGGTCGCCAGGCGGCCGTTCCGTCGGGCGCGCAGCCTGCAGGGGGCGCTGTGGGGCGCTGGGCCTGCGCCATGTCCGAAGATTGGCCCAGATTTAGCCACAACCGGAACAGGTGGTGCCCGTTAGGATCCCGCTCTCCCAGCCCGGAGTCTCCGGCCTCCGCCGGCCTGGGAGTCTCCGGCGGGAAAGGGGGCGGGGCGGGGCCCAAATGGGCTTTTTGCGGGGGGGGGGCAAGCAGGGGACCCGGCGACCTGCTCCAGGGAGGTCCCGCTGAGGCCCTGGGCAAGGGGAGCCCCCCTCGGTTGCCCCCCCCCCGGTGAAGCGCTCTCCTTGCGCGACCCTGCAGCCTCCGCGGGTCCCGATCGGTTGCCATCTGGAGGGGGGCGTGCCGGGGGAGGTCAGCCGCTGACGTCACCGTGCCCGGCCTGGGAGGGTGGAAGCCGCCGCCGCCGCCGCCGTACTTGCGCAGCCTGAGCGCTGCGGGCTCCGGGAGGCGACGGTGAGTCAGCAGCCCGGGGCGGGGGGGGAGGCGGCGCGGGGAATCCCGTCGGCGGGAGGGGCGGGGGGGGGTGTCCGGCGGGCATCTGCTCGCTGGCCGGGCAGCCGAAGGGGGGGGTCCCGCCTGCCTCGCCCCGGAGCGGCCATCCTCTCCGCCGAACGCCTGACGGCACCTCCCCCGCGAGGGTCCCGTGGGCGGCAGCCCCCTCCCCCGGCCCACGGGAGGCTCCGCTTCGGGGGCTTCCGCGCCGCCCCCGCAGAGGCCCGGTCGCATCCCCGGCTGCAGTGGCTCCCCTGCCGCCGTCCCCGGAGTCGCCGGCTGGCCTGCCCGGCTCGCGGCTCCGATCCCCCCGCCCCGCTCTTGGGGGCGGCGCTGCTGCTGGGCTCTCCGCCGGCTTTGCGCATTTGACGGCGGGGCCACCCGGCCCTCACCCCCCCCGCCCCCATCTCTGCCGACCCCGAGGCGCAGGCAGAAGGCCGGCCGGGTTTCCGCGGGGCTTGGGGGCCGCCGTGGCCCCTTCCCGAGCCAAGACCTGTCCCCCTCCCCGGCTTGGCCGAGGGCTTCGCAGCTCCGACGGCTGCGGCTGGATGGCGGCTGGCGCTGGGCGCCCCGGAGGAGAGAGAGGAAGCGCGGCGCCCCTCGGAGAGCCGCCTTTTCTTTGGGCGAGCGGAGGGTTAACCCTGCGAAGGAGCCCCGTGAGCTGCTTCGAAAGGCCTCGAAGCTCTCCCTGGTCCGACTGAGGGGCTCGCCCCAAACTTCGAAGGGTTCTCTGTCTTGGGGGGCTCCGGGGGAGTTTTCCTTTCCTTCTTTTGCTGCTTGAGGAGAGGCGGCGCAGCAGTTGCTGAACTGAAACCCCCCCGGCCCCCCCCGCGCGCTTTTGGGCCCTCGAGGCTCCCAGCACCGTCTTGACCCTGAGTTCGGGCCCCTGAGCAGCCCCGGAGCCAGGAAAGCTGGGCTGGGAATGCTTATAGGTTTAAAGCATTTATACAGCTGCCCATTTTAAAGCCAACTCTCCAAAATTAAGAGGCATATAAAGTCATTTTAAAAACTATAAAACGCAACCAGGCAAAACGTGAAACATTAAAACAATAAAAAAAACTGGTGTCGATCCACATGAAGGTATTATCATCTAATCTGGCAACGCTTGAGGGAAATGCCAGTTCTGTGACCCCCACTAAAGGGGGGCTGAAAGGCCGAACAACGGGGGGGAGGGGCCAGAAAAGGCTCCTTTCCTGGCTCCCCTTAGATGATGGTTTGGGGGGAAGGAAACGGGAGCCCGCCCACACTCTGACTGGGAAAAGGTGACCCTGCAGGCAACCTGGCCCTGTGCCAAGTGCGGCTTCAAGGGGACAAGCGGCACTTTGAATTGCACCTAGAAGGAAACTGGGAACCAGAGCAGCTGGCGCAAGAGAGGGGCTAGCCCCTATTATTGTGTGGGTGCTGCCACATTCTGGACCGACTGAAGTTTCTGGGTGGTCTTCAAGGGCAGCCCCATGTGGAGATCATCGCAGTAATCCAGACGGGAAATGACAGTGAGTGACAGTGAGCAAGGCCTCCTGGTCCAGGAAGGGATTCAATTGGCCCACCAGATAGATCGATGCAAAGGCCTCCCCGGCCATGGCTGCTCCTTCAGCAGGAGCCCTGAGTCCAGCAGGAGCCCCCTTCCCCCAATTGCACTTCAGCTCAGTCCAGGGAAATGCCACCCACCCAGAGCCAGAGATGAAGCATCACCCGGGCCTGAGCATAAGGGGGGGGGGGACACCAAAATCCCACAGCCACTCTGTCTTGCCAGGACCGAGTCGGAGGCGTCCCCTCCCCAGCCAAACCCTCACAAGCTCCAGGCCCTCGGCCAGCATCGCTCCCCGTCCAGCTGGGCAGGAGATACCCGAGTGGGATTCATGGCACACGATGAATACCAGGCCTCACCGGACAGTTCCCTCCCAGGGGTCTCTCGTTGGAAAGGAGAGGCGGGGGGCTCGGGCCCCAAGACACCCTATCTTGCATGGCCCCGGGGCCTGAGCCTGCCCTCCTACCAACCCTGGTCATGGAGGAAGGAGGAGAACCACAGGGCCTCCCCCTTCCCACCCCGAAGCTGGCCCAGAAGGACCCCGTGCTGAATGGTAGCAGAAGCCACTGAGAGGGCAACCCTCCCCAACCCTCCAGACGGTCAGCCCCACTTCAGTGCTGTGACTGGCCTGAACCCAGACCGAGAAAGGTCCGGATAACTGGCTTCATCCAGGGCCCTCTGGAGCCGTGCGCCAGCCACCCTCTCTTCCCTAAAAGGGGATCAAGGGTAGAGACTGGACAAACTTTCTCCAGTACTGCGGGGTCCACGGACGGAGTCTTGCGATGGGGCCACACTCCTGTCTCCTTCAGAGCACTTACCCCCACCCCCACCCCCCACACAGAGAGAAACATTGATTATTTTGGAGATAAAGCTCTAAAGCTCCCAGAATTGCAGAATTGGGCAACATATGAATTTATTCAAATGAAAAAATAAAAGAGCCAGAGTCTCTCGAAGTTGTAAAATTTTCGACGTTCCAGTTTATTTTTTGAATCTTTGTAACTTTTGCGAGATGCCTGATTGAGTGCCACCTCAGAACATCCAGGCTCAAAGACGGCACAGATTTCTGAAAGGGACGAGCCCGTCTGCTCGGAGGCCTACCCTGTGTGAAACGCCGGGGGCCACGGAGCCTGCATCTCTGGGCCTGGAGGGACCTCGGCCTCTGCTGAACCCCTGGCGATGGCTTCCTCCTGATTGGGAGAAGGGGGGCTGGCAGAGCCAAGGGTCCCACTCTTGCTGTTCATGGGTGGGCTCTGGATTGACGGAGGGGGGGGAAGCTGGGGAAGCCCTTGCTGATTGGGGGGAGGGGCAGGGTCACATCTGGGCACAGTGCTAGGATTGCTACGGGGGGGGGCTGTACAGATTCTCTGACCAGGTGGCACTTCCTGCTTCTTCTGGGACTGGAACCCCTTCTCCCTTCTTTCCAAAGAGCCAGTCGAACCCCCACCCTGGAAGCCTGTCCAGAGAGAATAACGGTTCGCTGGGCACCATGGCAACGGAGCCCATAATAGAAGACCACAGTGGTGGCAGCCGTGGGAAGCTGCTCCTGTCAGGCAGGGGGCCACTGGAGGTGGGTCTGGCCTTGCTGGGCCAGGCTGTCTGAATGCATCCTGGGGCCTGGGGGTGGCCTCGGCTGGGTGCTCTGGGGAAGGAGGGGAGGCTGGGTGGGGGCCTGTCTGTCTGCACAGTTGCAATGGCCCGGAGTCTGGAATGGGCTGGGATTTGGGGGGCCATTCGTGTAATGGGGGAGAGCTGGGAACCTTCCAGGGATCGTCCTCCTTGGCACTGAGCCCCTCCAGCCCTGGGCAGCCCCAACTGAGAGTGCCGTGGCTTATGGGCTTAGACCACCTTGGGGCCAGGGGCCAGGTCCCCCCTTCTGATGAAGTGGTGGGGGCTCAGCTCCGCCTCTCCTGAAGATGTCTGTTTTGCAGGGTGGCTCCTTCCCTGTCCAAGTGGGTCTTTGGGAGCCCCCAGAGCCCCCCCCGGGGGAGGTACCCACTGAGCAGCCGTGGTGGGTAAGGAAATTCCCCACAGCTGCTTCTCAGTTGGCTGTGGCAGCTCCAGCCGATCTCAAGGAAAGCCAAGGAGGGCCAGATCCGGTTAGCGCTTGGATTGGGGTCCCAGAGCCAGGAAGTCCCCAAAGGGCAAAGGAAGGAAGGCGTACCAGTTTGGCCTCGTTGCCCTCAACCTCCAGGGGTCGAGCTGGGCTCAAGCAGGGTTCTGCCAATAGCAAAGGCGGGAGCAGTGCCAAGCTGGCTTTGGCCACTCAGGGAGCCCCACATGGTAGACCACAGAATACCCCGAGGGGGCTTCCTGCTACTGGGAAGGAGAATCATCTGCCAATTCTGGTGAAATCTAACTTTTGGGGACCCCCAAAAATCTCAGGCTAGAAGGTGGAGGATAAAGGCGAAGGGGGCCCCAGGGCCACTTCCTGGGAAGAGCAAGAAAATGGACATGCACACACGCGCACACACACCACAGAGAGGGAAAGAGGGAGAGGGAGAAAGAGAAAGATCTGCCTACTTCAACCAGAAGTACTTAACCATGAGTTAATCACTCTGTGACCCTCAAAACCTTTAATGCCATTGTTAATGTATTAGCAGAGTATTCCTTGTGTTACCAAGGTTGTGCATACAGAAACGTTTAGATTGAGATCAGTTGTGAATAAGTACTCAGCCACACACAGATACACTAACTTGAGTTAAAGTTTAAGAAATAGCATTTTCCTATAAACAGTCCAAAGTCATACACTTAATAGTCATAATAGCAATCCAAATATTATCAAGTACAAATACATTTTAGCTATAATACATAACTACAACACAGAGAGAAATGCAGGGCATACATACACAATGTCTTGCTCTATTGAGTAGTAGAGAACTGAGAGTAGGAGAGACAAAGACAAACAGAGAGGGACTCCCAGAGAAATAAACTGTGAAGTCTAGCTCCCTCTTGTGGCAGTCTGCAACACCTCACCTAAACAGAAATAGCTCTGTTAAAAGCTAGACATATATTGTCTACCCAATCGTTATGGACAGAGTCCTAACAGCCATCATTTAAAATTTCTTGCTAAATTGCTTTGGCCATCTCAACTGCCCCTTCTACATCTCTCTTTAAAGTACCATCGGCTGCTGTTCTCTTGGAGGGGGGGTTAATATTGCCCACCAGCTGCGCTGAAGACCACAGTGGCAAGATAGGAGAGGGGAGGTCCCCAGGTGGGATCCCATGGGTGGAGGGAATGACACCCCCCAGGGAAGGATGAGCTGCTCTGGAAGCTTTGGCAGAATAGCCAGCCTCCATTGGGGTGTGTGTGTGCTTGAAAGGGGATGCCTCTGTGAATGCCCTCAGAAGGGGGGAAGGTCCTCCCAGACTCCCCCTCTCCCTATCTTAGCTCCCAGCAGGTTGCTGGGCACTGGGGCAACAGGGGAGAGGGCATCTGGGGGTTGGTGGGATGATCTGGATGATGAGAGGAAATCTGCCCCCCCCAGCAGAGGGGGGCTGGGAAACACCGGGTTGGGGGGTGTCTAAGGGCCGCGCCTAACCAAGAAGTGAGATTCTCACCCAGTCTCCTTAGGGCATCTCGGAGCCTGTTCAGGGAGGTGGGGGCTGATCCTCCACCTGGGATTTTGGTGGGGGGTGGGAATTGACAGGACAAGGAAGTGCCACGTCCTCTTCACTTGCCTCCCTCTCTTCCCTTGCAGCTCCCAGCATCACCGCCATGTCGCACGAGAAGAGCTTCCTGGTGTCGGTGGACACCTATCCAGGCCCACAGCCTCCAGTACCTCCTGGCTACGTCCAGGCTCCGTATCCAGTGGCTCCCCACCCACAGGGTCAGTTCCAGCCTGCACCTTATGGCCAGACTGGCTATCCGCCGAACCCCTACCCGGTTTCTCCCTACCCCCAGGCTGGGCCCTATGGACCTTATCCACAAGCCGCATACCCTCAAGGGCCGTACCCCCAGGGCCCCTACGCGCAGCCGCATCCTGGAGCACCTATGAGCCCACCTGGTAAGTTATGACCTGGAGGGTAACGGGAGCGGGTGAGTTTCCTGGGCATGGAGCCATCTGCGAAGCGTCGTTGGCTCTGCCCCCACCCCCCATCCTGGGCCCTGGAGGGAGTCCTCCTAAGGCATCCACTGGCCGTGAGCTGCCTCCGGGGGTGCATGTCTCCTGAATTCTGACCAGGTGGAAGGGGGCACCCTCTGTGCAACCTGGGGAGCAGGCTCCCACCTGCACCAGCCCTGCTTTCTGGACAACCAGGTGTCCAGGGGCCGTGCGGAGAGCTGCTCAGTCTGCCTGTACTGCTGCTTCTGCGCAGGGCCGATACACAACAACTACCATGAGGACGGACCACCTTCTTATTATGACAACGAGGGCTTCACCCCCAGCAACTGGGACGACAAGAATATCCGACAGGCTTTCATCCGCAAGGTCAGCAGGATGGTCACTGTAGGGCTTGGTGGGCAGCGTGGTCCTGGTTGGGACTGCCCCTTTGGTTGCGGCCACCCTGCCCAGGGCCAGGCTGCAGGTGGTCTGAGGCCACCTGTGTCCCTTCCTTGGGAGGCCCCATCAGAGGTGAGGCTCAGCTCAGGTGGCCTCCCTTGGGCCGCGCACCTTGTCCACTCCTTGCAAGAGGAAGAGAATGGTTCTCCGGCCAGAGGAGGGGCGAGGGACCCTACCTGCGCTTCTTCCATAGACCTTGCAGAAAAAGGACAGGGTGTAGAGGAGAGGATCTCCAGAACTTCTTAGCACAGGATGAAGCAGGGTCTCCATGCTCTTTCTCCACTTTGGGGGAAGGGCTCCCACTGGTGGACTTCCCACGCTGCCCAAGAAAGGGCTGGGCAGGCTCTTGGGTGAAGCTGAGTTAGACGGGGTCCCCCGTGTGCCCTGTGAGCAGGAAGGGAGTCGGGTGCCTCTTGTAGGAAAGTCCAGGCAGGGGAGAGGAGGGGGCCAGCTAGATCCTTCCGTCGCCTGGGTGCCCTGACCAGGCTGAGCTTCTGCCCTTGTACTCGCAGGTTTTCCTGGTGCTGACCATCCAGCTCTCTGTGACCTTCTCCTTTGTGGCCATCTTCACCTTTGTGGATGAGGTGAAGGGCTTTGTGAGCAAGAATGTCTGGACGTACTACGTCTCCTATGCGGTTTTCTTCATCTCCCTCATCGTCCTGAGCTGCTGCGGGGATTTCCGGCGGAAGCACCCGTGGAACCTGGTGGCCCTGGTTGGTAGCGCAGGGCCCTGGCGGGAGAGGTTGGGGCTGCACTCCACGAGGGCTTGGAGGGTCTGGCTGGCTCTCGGGAGAAGCCCCCCAAGGCAGCGAGGAGGCCCCCCTCCAAGCCGTGGTGGAGGCACTAACACTGTCCTTTCACCTTACAGTCCATCCTGACGTTGAGTCTCTCCTACATGGTGGGCATGATTGCCAGCTTCTACAACACGGAAGCCGTCATCATGGCCGTGGGCATCACGACTGCCGTGTGCTTCACCGTCGTCATCTTCTCCTTGCAGGTGGGGCCCCTCTGCTTCTACTGGGATGGGGGAATTGGGCCACATGGCCTCAGACCATAAATGAGGGTCACGTTCCCATGTTTGCAGGGGGGATTGGGGAGCACTCGCTCGCTTTGGACCCCAGCATTTCCCATGCCGGTTGGCAGTGCTGCTCTGGGGGAATCACTGGGAATGAAGGGCCTGAGACCGAGATTCCTGGTGAAGCCACTAGATGCCTGTGCTAGATGGGTACAGAATCCAGGGTTCCCACATTCCTGGGCTTGTCACCCTACAACATACACGGTGGCCGTCCTCTCCAATCAGAGTGGCAGAGCCTTTGAGAAGCAAGAACACAGCCGGGAGGGGGGATGTTGCGTGTGAGCGGGGGTCAGTCTGGGAAAGCAGCCTGAATGTCAAACCCCTTGAACTTGCCCTGCGGCCCCCTCCCCTCCTGCAGACCAAGTACGACTTCACCTCCTGCCGCGGAGTGCTGATCGTCTGCCTGATGGTCCTATTCATCTTCGCCATCCTTTGCATCTTCATCCGGAACCGCATCCTGCAGATTGTCTATGCGTCCCTTGGGGCCCTGCTCTTCACCTGCGTGAGTGTCTGGGGGCCCCTGGGAAGAGGGTGGGTCTCCTCTGGTGGAGCGGCAGGAGGAGCAGGGTTAGGGGAAGACACCCCCCCCCCCAGTCTGCCGGCCCACTGGAGCTGCTGGGAACTGACGCAGCTGCTTCTTCGTTGCAGTTCTTGGCGGTGGACACCCAGCTGATCTTGGGGAACAAGCAACTGGCCATCAGCCAGGAGGAATATGTCTTTGCGGCCCTCAACCTCTACACGGACATTATCAACATCTTCCTGTACATCTTGGCCATCATTGGCCGTGCTAAGGATTAGGCCGTCTCCAGCCCTTTCCCACCTCACAGCCCCCTCCCCTCCCCAGTTTTGTTCTCTTTTCCCTACGGGCTTGGTTGGTGTGCTGGAGTTGAGGTCCTGATGCTGCCGCGGAAGGCTGCACCGCAAGGTGGCAGCAGTGGGCACTCGTCTTTGGTCCGTCTGTCCAGAGTGAGGAAGAGAAGGGATTCACGCCCTGCATCTCTTGAGTGACCCCGAGTTGAAGGGGTGTAAATATGCTGCTGCTGTTCTTGTCCACTGCGTTTTGCTCTAGAAATGTCTTGTTTCATTTTGGAAACTGTCGTCATCCTCCTGGGCCCAGGAGCACCCACTGAGTCCCTCCAATGCCCACCATGGCCTTCCTTCCCCTTGCTTGCTGGGCATGACCTTCCCCACTGGCTCCTCCGACCGCCCTGGGCGGCAGAGGGTTTCACCCTGGGGGGAGGCTGTGGGTGTTGGGCAGTAAAGGGGAGGGCTTGCTCAGCCCTGAGGGTGCACAGCTCAAGATCTCTCTCTCTTGGCACCTCCAGGTTGGGGTCTGCCAAGACCTTTTGACTAGGATGTTGATGTTACTTGAGGACACTTTCCTATCTCTTCTTCCCTCCCTCCCTCCCCCCCCACGTGGCTGGCTTTGGGGGGCTTGAAATGCTGCATGCTGAGCCATTGCCCCTCTGCCCCCAAGGCCAGCCTCTGCACTAAGCTGTATAAATAGCAGTCTAATAAAAGTCAGAATATGCCCACAGCAGGGTCTTCCCTTGTCTTCATCCAGCCAGGAAGAGGAGGAAGGGGCAATGTCTACCTGATCTTCCGAATGAGCTCCTTTCAGTGAGCTGCACAGGGGGCTCCTCCAAGGAGGGATGGAGAGGTGAACGTGTGCGCTGCAGGGGCCTTCCAGAGCAAAGGCTCCCCAACCTTTGCGGATCAGCAATTGGGGGCAGCGGGAAGGGATGGTTCCAGGTGAGCGGTGGTTGCATATGCAACTCGATTTGTACGAGCGGCAGGCATGCACGTCGCTCGCACAAATGGAGCTGTGCGCACACGCCACTGCGCACTCAATTGGAGCTGTACACGGGCACACACGCTCGCACACTGCTTCCACAGCCCGGGCCATGAACAGGCCACGGCCCTGAGGTTGGGGGCTCCTGTTCCAGAGAGTTTGCAGCGATGTCCACAGCATCTGAACCATACAGGGACTTTGGCAATTCAGTTCTAGCCCTTAAATATATTTCGGGGGAGGGGGGTGTAATACTTATTTTTTTAAAAAAACATACCATTGAGCCACGTTGAACAAATCCTCTGGGTGGTTGCAAAACAGAGAAAGAAAAGGGAAGAGGGAAAGAATGGCCCTCTTGGCAGAGTCTGAATAAATGAGTGTTTTCTCCATGAAAAAGTCTGGGCAACTCACACCAGACGGGCACAGAAATTGGGGGTGACGCGAAAAACGCCATCGCGGACAGGAGGGGGTGCAAAGGCCGCCTCAGCAGCCGGGGGTCCGTGTCTCTCCGGAAGCACAGTAAGTGGTGGGGCTGTATGGGGCACCAGGGAAGGGAAGCACCTTTGGCAGGGGAACACGTAGGCAGTTCACCCACCTCTGGTCCCCACTTTGCACTCCCCTGTAGCTCCCCAAAGCGGTTGGCATGTGGCAGGCAACAGCTTTGCCCTGCTGGATGAACCAGGTGAGGGTAGCCGATGGGTCTTAAACCCTCGCTGCCCATCCTGGCACGTGCAGACAGGCAATAGTGGGATGAGTGGATGAGACCATCGGTTGGCCCAACAGTCTCGTCCGCTCAAGGTCATGCAAGTGCGTGGAACGTGAAGAGCAGGACAAGGCAGAGAAAATGTCCGTCCATCCGCTGCACTGAGTTCCATCTCTGCTTCTCTCGACTCTTACCTTGCCACCCGATCAGATGGGAATTGGGAAGAGAGTGAGGCTGACACTGCGCAACTCTCAACTTAAATCCAAATTACCATACACACTACTCTCAACACCACCGTTCTTAAAAAATCCTGTGACGATCAGCACCTGTTCCCCCACAATGACCAACCTGGATAATAGAGGGATAAGATCATGTGAAATGGTGGTGTTAGTAACGAAGTCGTGTCCGACCCATCACGACCCCATGGGCAACGTTCCTCCAGGCCTTCCTGTCCTCTACCATCCCCTGGTGTCCATTTAAGCTCACGCCGACTGCTTCAGTGACTCCATCCAGTCACACCATCCCCTTTTTCTTTTGCCCTCAATCGTTCCCAGCATTAGGCTCTTCTCCAGCGAGTACTTCTCATTAGGTGGCCAAAGTATTTGAGTTTCATCTTCAGGATCTGGCCTTCTAAAGAGCAGTCAGGGTTGATCTCTAGGACCAACCGGTTGGCTCACCTTGCAGTCCAAGGGACTCGCAGGAGTCTTCTCCAGCACCATAGTTCAAAGGCCTCCATTCTTTGGCTTCCTTATGATCCAACTTTCACAGCCATCCATTGCAACTGGGAAAACCGTAGCCTTGACTAGACGCACTTTTGTTGGCAGCGTGATGTCTCTGCTTTCTAGTATGCTGTCTAGATTTGCCATGGCTTTCCTCCCCAGGAGCAAGCGTCTTTCAATTTCTTGGATGCAGTCCCCATCTGCGGTGATCTTGGAGCCCAGGCAAATAAAATCGGTCACTACCTCCATGTCTTCCCCATCTATTTGCCAGGAATTGAGAGGGCCCGATGCCATGATCTTAGTTTTCTTAATGTTGAGTTTCAAGCCAACTTTTGCACTCTCCTTCTTCACCCACATCAAGAGTTCCTCTTTAGTTCACTTTCTTCCATTAGAGTGGTATCATCTGCATAACTGAGGTTGTTGATATTTCTCCCGGCAATCTTAATTCCAATTTTTGATTCATGTAGCCCCACCTTTTTCATGATGTGCTCTGCATATAAGTTAAATAGGCAGGGCGACAGTATACAGCCTTGCCGGACTCCTTTCCCAATTTTGAACCAATCGGTTCTGTGTCCAGGTCTCACTGTTGCTTCTCGACCCGCATACAGGTTTATTTATTTATTAATTTTATTTATTTATTTATTTATTAAAATTTCTATTCTAAGTTTCTCAAGAGACAAATAAGATGGTCTGGTACTCCCTTCTCTTTAAGAACTTAATGAACACCTAGAAGCAAACAAAGTAATAACCAAAAGACAACATGGGTTTGTCAAAAACAGATCATGCCAAACTAATCTTATTGCATTCTTTGACAAAATGACAAAATTAGTGGACCAGAGGAATGCTGTCGATGTGGTTTACTTGGACTTCAGTAAGGCATTTGATAAAGTAGACCATAACCTACTACTAGAGAAAGTAAAAAATGTGGGATGGACAGCAACACCACCAGATGGATTCAAAACTGGCCGACCAACCGCACTCAACGTGTAGTGCTCAATGGAACTGCATCTACATGGAGGGAAGTATGCAGTGGAGTCAGGGTAAGGTTCCTAAATTTTTTACTACCACTCTGTGGGCGTGGCTTATTTTGTGGGTGTGGCTTGATGGTCATGTGACCGGGCGGGGGTGGCTTGTTGACCATGTGACCGGGTAGGAGTGGCTTGACGGCCATGTGACCAGGTGGGAGTGGCTTACAGGTCATGTGATTGGGTGGGAGTGGCTTGCTGACCATGTGACCAGGTGGGGTGGCTTAAAGGTCATGTGATTGGGTGGGAGTGGCTTGCTGACCATGTGACCAGGTGGGGGTGGCTTGCCAGTCATGTGACTGATTACCACTGACCCCCCCAGAGGCAAATCAAACCCAAGTAGGCCAGGCAAGCACTCAGAACAATAAAAAGTTAATCATCACGGTGCTCCTGGAAAGTTAGATTCAGCTGCCATGAAGCAAGCTTCTCCAACAGAGCATTTACCCGGTCATCATTGTTCCTCCATCGCTACGAGAGGAGATTCTAAGGGCATTGCATGAGGGGCACCCGGGCGGGGGTGGTTGGGATGAAAGCTTTGGCCCGAAGTTACGTGTGGTTGTCAACCATGAACAAGTGGAGAAATGGGTCGCAAGGTGCACTCCTTGCCAGGAGTCTAGGCCCACCCCTCCAAAATCCCCTCTTTGTGAATGGGAACAACCCAGGGTCCCATGGTCATGAGTCCATATCGATTTTGCGGGTCCTTTCCACGGGAAAACTTTTATGGTTGTCATAGATACATACACTAGATGGTTAGAGATAATTTTAATGGCCTCCACTACCACTGATGCTGTTATCAGGGTGCCAGGAGCCTGGCAAGCTGGCATTGATAAATTCCTCCTAGTTCAGCATATTACCCCTAGCACGGTCACTGGGAAAAGCCCAGCAGAATTACTGATGGGCCAGAGGCTCCGTTCCATACTAGACAGGCTGCACCCAAATTATTCTAACCAAAAAGAACAAAATAGTCCCGCCCGAATCCGAACATTCCAAACAGACGACCGAGTGTTCGCTAGGAACTTCGCAGAAGGTCCCCTAGGGTTACCTGTGGAAATTTTAAGAGGTAACAGGCCCAAAATCTTACATAGTCCTGTTAGCCGATGGTAGAAAATGGCAGCGCCATATAGATCAACTGCACAGCCCCCACCCCACCCACTCAATCATTACAAACAAACACTTAATGATAATTTCCCTGCAGCTAACACTACTCCGAGGGAAACGGGGGACTTATCTGAAGAGCTGGAGTCATCACCAATCGTTGAACAGGAACAGGTCCCTGTAGAAACTTCAGCCCTGCCTAGGCCATTCCAGGAGGTTCCAAAGATATATAAAAAAAGGAAATTATTTTGTGCACTTACTACTTAAATAAGAATAAAATAAGTACACAAAACAATAACAGAGCTACTTACAGAAGGAAGATGACCGTCCTGCCGGTCTTCAATAGTTGGTGACCACCTTGCTTTGCTCCAATGACCTGCACGAAGAAGATAATTGCATGCAACTTACACCTTGCATAAGAATAACACAATCAGACAGATACACTCAAGTACTTACTTGTGTTATTGCTTTGGTGGTTTAAGATGTTTCCACATCGCTTTTTCATCTGGGGTCTCTTTAGGTGCAGTTCTCTTCATCTTCACTCGTGGATCATCAGCCCCGTGATGTTCTCTGAGCCAGTTTGTGACTGTAGGAAGTGGGTCCCATCTTTCCACAGGCATGCCAATGACACTTATTGTCATTAAATTACTAATGTTTTGAACTGTTAGGCTGGTTCTTTGTTCTGAATATATGAGGTTCATTTTTCAGAACCCCCTTTCCGCCTCTGCTGAACTAACAGCAATTGTCCTGATAATATTTCTAGCTTTTTTGACAGTGTCAGGAATTTTATAGTCTCTCGATTTCTTCGTACGTTTTCCAAAAAATCTCTGTAGTCATTCAACTCAATTTTGTAATTAAATATTTTGCCAAATTCACGCAATCCTGCCTCTGCTTCTGCCCATGGAACGACTATATCTGCAATGTTCCAGTAATCCGGCTCCAAATATTTGAGAAAACGTATTTTGTTTGCATCTGGCAATTGGCTACCTGTTTTTAGGTGTTCGCAATCCATCAGCCTTTTCTTCAAATTGGTGATGATGCTTTCCAAAAGTTTTTCACGAGGAAGTGCAACAAATCATTGATTTTTAACAAATTTAATATTTTGGAAGGGTTCTGAAGTTATTTTTACGTCAACCTCTGATTCATATTCGCCCTTTCCCAATTTAAGCACTTCAAATGCGTTACCGTATTTTTCAGAGTATAAGACGCACCTTAGTTTTGGGGGAGGAAAATAGGGGAAAACAATCTGCCTACCAGGTATTCATCTGGCTAGTGTCCTTAGTCTGGTCAGCTTCAGCATATTATTTTATCCCCTGGTTAGGACTTAAAAAAACTTTCTTCTGAGAGAATAACAATGAAAGAACCTGCAAACTGGTAAGAGCTGGGAAGATAGTTAGCACCTGGTTAGGGCTAGAAAAAAACTTATTCAGAACAAGTAGAGCAATGAAAAAACCCTGCAAAGACTTAGGGCTGGAAAAACATTCTTCTGAGAGAGTAACAATGAAAGAGCCTGCAAGCCGGTAAGAGCTGGGAAGATCGTTAGCACCTGGTTAGGGCTAGAAAAAAACTTATTCGGAACAACTTCAGCACATTTTATCCCCTGGTTAGGACTTAAAAAAAACCTTCTTCTGAGATAATAACAATGAAAGAGCCTGCAAACCGGTAAGAGCTGGGAAGATAGTTAGCACCTGGTTAGGGCTAGAAAAAAACTTATTCGGAGCAAGTAGAGCAATGAAAAAAAATTCTGCAAAGACTTAGGGCTGCAAAAACATTCTTTGGAGAGAGTAACAATGAAAAAGCCTGCAAGGTAAGAGCTGGGAAGATCTGTTAGCACCTAGTTAGGGCTGGAAAAAAAAGCTACATTCGAAGTATAAGACGCACCCAAATTTTCAGCCACTTTTAGGGAGGAAAAAGGTGCGTCTTATACTCCAAAAAATACAGTAATTGCTCGCAATACAAATTGTTTGGCCTTGATGATGTCTATGTTTTTCCCTTGCAGGGCATTTGACAGAAGTGCAATCTCATTTAGAATGTCGATCATGAGGGCCAAATCAGTGAAAAAATTTAAATTTTCAAGACGGGCAGCCATGCCTGGGTATTTTTCATTGCCCAAAAAAACCTGATGTAGCGCTGGATAAGCAGTGGACTCGAAGTTTTCCAATTTGATGTTGAAACAGCTTATCTACATGCTGATCTAGATGAAGAAATCTACGTCAGGTCTGCTCCCGGCTTCCGGGACCGAGAAGGGGATACCTGGTTCCTAAACAAAAGTCTCTATGGTCTGAAACAATCAGGTCTGATGTGGTACACATGTCTAAAAGACAAACTAAATTTAATGGGCTTTATTAAGTCTAACACTGATGAATGCGTGTTCACAAAAAGGTATGGAAATATTAATGAAATTGTTTATGTTGATGACATTGTTTACATTGGTCCAAACAAACACATGAGTGAGAATTTTGTTAAAGGTTTGCAGAAATACTTCACATTGAAATCATTAGGACACATCAATGAATATTTAGGAGTTCACATTGAAAAGACACAGAAGGGGTTTAGCCTTTCACAAGAAGCTAAGATAGATCAACTTTTGCATCAATGCAACATGACAGATGCAACGCCTACACAAACACCTATGCAAACTGATTTTCACAATTTGAAAGATGCATACAGTCCTGAGTTCAAGGATCAAACACTTTATCATTCAGTAATTGGTTCACTACTTTACATTAGTGGATGGACTAGACCAGACATAGCACTTAGTGTTAATTTACTTTCAAGACATGTAGGCAAAGCAACAGAGTTTCACTGGTCATGTATTAAGAAGTTATTGAGATACTTGATACACACAAAACACTTCAAATTGAAGCTAGAACCAGAACATACAGATTTTGCTGACATGTATTGTTATACAGATGCAGATTGGGCAAGTGATAAGGAGTCAAGAAAAAGCACATCAGGTTACATAGTGTTCCTGAATGGATGTCCAGTTTACTGGAATGTAAGAAAACAAAGTTTTATTTCCTGCTCATCAACTGAAGCAGAGTATGCATGTGTGTCCGATGCGTGTAACTTTTTAACGTGGTTCGATGCCTTAGTTACAGATATCTGGATGAAGCCCGAAAAACCGACCACTGTGATGGAAGATAATCAGTAGTTTACATTTCCAGGACTCACTTCACAGGTTCAAGGTCCAGACACATTGACATACATTACAAGAATGTTAGAGAGTCAGTAAGACAAGGTCTCATAAAGTTAGAATATGTGCCAATAAAATATCAGATAGCTGACATTCTGAACAAACCATTACCTATTGCTCAGCATGATTACCTCAGATATTTACTGTGTGTTGAGTGACACATTATATTAGCCCAACTGACAAAGAAGGGGTGTCACGATGTGAATATTGTCAGTTTGTGCATCTCTATGTTTTCTACTGTTTCTTGTATTTATGGTCAAGCAGACGTATGATATATTCTATTACGCATGCCTGCATTCCTAAAGTCAACTCCTTCCTTCTCTTCTGCCATTTTCTGCTGAATGCCGGCTGGCGGGCCCTAGGGGAAAAGCCTTCTCTGTGGCCGGCCCCGTGCTCTGGAACCAACTTCCCCCAGAGACCCGAACTATCCCCACTCTGCTGGCCTTCCGAAAAGCCGTTAAGACATGGCTTTTCCTGCAGGCTGGGGGTAAAGCTTAATCCACTCGAGCTCACCCCCAAGTATGTATGGTTGCTGAATGGTTGTTCAATGTTTTTGTATACTGTGTTTTTAAATTTTTAAATTTGTTTTTAATTAATATTTAAAATTTGGTTATTCTTGTATTTTTCTCTGTTGTACGCCGCCCTGAGTCCTTTGGGAGTTGGGCGGCATATAAGAATACCAAAATAAATAAATAAATAAATAAATGATTTATTCATTAGCCGATAAGATGTAGCTTAATAAGGATTCTTTTTATTATTTTCTACTGAAATAAATATTTTGTTAATTAGATTTGAATCTCAGTTTTATTTTCTAAGTAAGAATGACTTCAAAAGGGAAGCAAAGATCCATCGACCTCCGGAGGATTGATTCCTCCCTGTTAACATGCCACACAGCTAGGGTTGCCCTTAAACTACAGGCAGCCCATCTTGGTCCCAAAACTCTGCCAATCTTCACAATTTGAATGCCCAGTTGTTCAGAGATTTGGAAAAGTTCCCTCTGGCTCTTGCAGGATTTATGGAAAGTGGTGTGTATCTTATCAAGGAATATTTTGAAACGATTCAGTTGTTTAATGTCCTTTATGGAGTCATCCAGCACAAGTTGGAGGTGATGGTTCAAGCAGTGCCAGATTATAATGTTTGGGAACTCTTTAGCAATTCTGCTGCTAACTCCAGATTTTCTCCCAAGCATAACACTGGCGCCATCGGAGCAGAATGCTATTAAATGCTTACGCAGATATTCCATGGTAAACCCAACTTTATGTAAGCTTCCCATCACTGAAGAACATATGGTCTCTGCATCTTGTTTGTCCTCTCCCCTTCTTGTTGCACTCTTTTGCTGAATTCATACCGGCTGACTGACAAGATGAGAATAACTCTCACTAGAGGCGAAAATAGATCTTTGCCCGGAATTCTGACATTAGAAATGAAACCACAGTTTAAAAGTCTAAGTAAAAATATTTATTTGGTACAAAAACAATAAATCCTCATTATTCTACATCTCTGATATAAAAAGGCACATCTTGCTTCGATAGAAGCTAGGAACAGAAGGAAAGAATGGAATGCACACATGCGTACAAGAACATATCAATCACGTGCTCAGGAATAAACTATTATATTAGATAGGGATGCATCTCCCTGCATATACATATAACAGGCAATATAAAATCACTGCCTGACACTGACCACCTTTGAAGGTGCTGGGTAGAAATGCTTCTGTAGGCATTCTTTAAGCTGGGTCCAGGCAATTGTACTGGTGGTATCAGGTTTTGCTAAGGATACGGCAGCCTCGAAAACCTTCAGCCCGCAATGGCTCAAAAACATCGTTCTCTTTTGGTTATCGGAGAGGTCCAGAAAATTGATGGCTTCCAAAAAACAGTCAAATCTAGCCATATAGTTTTCCCAAGTTTCCTCTGCTTGGTTGAAAGGAGTGGGCGGGTGGAAGGACGCCATGGCTGCTTCTTATTGTGATTCCTTTGTTCAGATTCGAATTTGGCACTTCATGGTCCGACGCTTCCTTCCGGCTGGGCTGGATTGCTTGTCTTTGTTCCTAAATGCTCTTCAGTATCCCACCTTCGTCGCCAATGTTGAGTTCTAGTACTGAAGAGGCAGGAGACTGGCTTAGTGACTTCAGCTCTTTATTGGTTACAGTGAGCAAACATCTGCAAAGGAGTGTGGCTGGGGTTTAAATAGGGAGCCTTACTGGCGAGGAGCCAATCTGCTCCACTTCCCAGACGGACTAGAGTGAAAACTTCCCAGCTTCTTAGGACACAACAGCCATGGACTGAAGGGAGCCTCGAGGCCGGGGTCAGAACCCACCTGCCTCTTTCCAGGGCACCAAACTTTGCCTCTTGCCAGAAGGGCCAGGGATCCTCATCAGCAGGCTGGCAGGCCAGAGGAAGAGGACAATGTTCCAGCTGCAATCACTCCCCACCGTGACCCCAATGGCCAGTCCCCAAAGCAGCAGATTCCCCCAGAAGCCCCCCCCCACACCTCTTCATTGTGGAAGCAGCTGGCTAGAACCAGGCACCACCTTTGGGCTGGTGAAGGTCCCTCCCGGCTGGGTCAGGGCATTCTGGGCCCTCCCAGGAGCTCCTTTCTGCTCTCTGGCAGAGCCCAGCAACTCCCCCCCCCCATCTTGCAGTTCCTTCCCTCCCCCACATGACCGCATCACAAAGGCTGCCTGTGTCACTATGCCAGCTGTCCAAGCTGCCACCTACCAGCCTGGCAGTGGACAGGAGAGGGGAGCTCTTGGCAGCTGGGGCTCCCACATGGCCCTCTGAATGTCATTCTTTTGGGGCACCCTGAGGCAGCAAAGTCTCCCCACTTCAAAGCAGCTTTAAGGGGATGGCTATCTTTGCTCGTTATGAGGCATTGAGAAAGGAAATCAAGGCCCTCGTGGCTGAAAACGAGGAACTGAAACAGCTGGTGCTGCTCTTACGTGAGAACCAGGAGCTCAAGTCCCTCCTTCACGACCAATTCAACGAGAGGAATCTGCTGCCCGACTTTGAATCCTCCCGGCTGGACCACCAAGGTGGCATGGGGGGGAATATGGGCATGCCCTTGACTCCAACCAAATAAGAGCCCGCCCAGGCTGTCCTCGGGCTCCAATCCAGCCCCCCCCCAGCACATCTACTTGGTCCCCTGTGCTGAGCTGCAGCAGTGTCCCAAGGGGTCAGGGCAGCTGGGGCAGACCCTGGCCTGGAGACCTGGGGGCTGCTTGAATGGAAGTCAGGCAACACCCAGCTCCACAATCAAGCGCCACCCAGACCTGACACTCAGGGGGGGCTCCATCTCTGGTTACCCAGCCAGCCAGGGGAAAGTTCCTTGAGGGGGCACCCACGAAGGGAGCTCCCCAGAGATGAGCTGAGAGGGATACTTTGTGAAGCCATGGGGGACAAAGGGGGTCCTCCGTCCCCTGGTTTTGGCTATTCCTCCAAAGGCGGCAGAAGAATGTCCAGGAGAGCCTCACCAGCAATGGTAGCCTCCATCACCATCTGTCTCAGTCCAATGTTATCCCCGCTCATCCAAGGGTGATCCCAGTGGATACCCTCCGTGGATTGCCATGAGGACCTCCATATCTCTAAGCCCCACCCCCATGGTGGATGCAGACGGGGCAGAGGTCCACTTGAGAAAGCATGTGCAGGGAGATTTGGAGGCCCAATTCTCCACCCACCCCCTGCATGCCCTCAAAGAAGAAGGGGTGGAAATCCGTGACATCCGATATGGGGTTATAGGGTGGGGGCCAAGGTGTTGGGAAGGCTCAGGGTGGTTCTTTCACCTCTGCAGCAGGAGGCTGACCCAGGCTTCCCCGTTTGTCCTCCCCACAGATCCTTTAACCAACCAGGCCTTCCTTGACGCTTCCAACTTGGATCAATCCTCAAATTCCCCCAACACCATCTTGCGGCTGGGCATTCGACAGCGACATCCATCTAGCCTCACAGCCCAGCTCACCACACAGTACCCTCTTTACCCTTCTCCACCAGGAGCCATGGCTGCCAGTCTGCGGGGCTCCCCTACCCGCTTCCAGGTCTGCCCTCCGAGCCCTGCAGGTTCCACTTCAGGTGAGTCCCAGGTGCCCGCTGCGGCTGGCTGAGAGGGACGTCCTTGCAGGATAAAAGCTTAACTGTTCCAGATCCAGCACGGGATGCCTCCCCTCCGGGCATCTCAGAGGAGACAGCAGCCTTTCTGTTCTATATGTCGGGTAGAGTTTAGAGGTTCTTGGGGCAAGTGTCCCAGCTCAGACTACGCAGCTGCAGCACAGCACAGCCGTACTTCTCGCTCTGGTGGGTGATTCTGCCCGAAGGGAATCATGTGGTTGAGGTCATGATGGACTCTGGGAGGACAGAAGCCGACAAAGGGTTTCAATTTGTTCCTCCTCCTGTAGCACTCTGCTGAATGGGAAATTGGCCTGGTGTGCAGATATGGGCCTGTGCCGGCGCTCGTCCACCAGCGATCCTCACTGTGGCCAGAGGAGAGCTTTGGGGGCCTTGGCAAGGCCTTGCTCCAATCTTGTCTGCAAGAGATTTGGTTGTGCAATGTGGAACCAAGCGGGAAAAGGTGGTGTAACTCATGGCCTGGAGATGATGCAAGGCCAGTCTCATAATCATGAGACACAAAGGACAATTGTGGGTGTGGTTGCATGAGTGTGTGTGTGTGTGTATGAAAGAAAGTGAAAAAGAGAGATGAATGCTGGATTTTAATATAGCAGATCTGTGAACTCACTTTCCTTATCGGGGACAGAATCTTTCTCTTTGCATGAGGAAACAATAATTCTGTGCTTTCAACCGACAGCTGTACATGCAGCCTTCACCCAAACAAGGAGCACAATCACTCCGTGGGCAAACCAGGCTTCTCCTGCTACAATTGCAGCCTCCCTGCTTTTCAGAATCCTCACAGCAATTAGACCTTCTGGATGCCAACATGTGCAGTGTCCGTCTTCAATTCTAGTTGTCTCTCTACATACAAATCTCGGAAATATTTATTTATTTATTTATTTATTTATTTATTTATTTATTTATTTATTTATTTATTTAAATGGATTTATATTCCTTCTGCCATCCCTTCACTTTTGTCTCAAACTATTTTACCACTTTTATTTTTAATCCCATTTATTCTTGCAGAGGCTCCTTGTTTAGTCTCTTCACCTACTTCTGAAGCAATTTGTCTTTCTATTAAAACTGCATTGTATTTCTTCTTCTTTTTATAATCTTAACAATTTATTGATCTTTTTTGCTATGTTTTGACACTATTTGTCTTTCTATATGCACTATATATTTCTCATTCTCCATTTCTGCAGCAATCATTTTCATATTCATTTTTCTCTTAGCAGAGTCTCTTCCACTTCACATTGTTCCCTCAAGTATCCTTTTTGGAGTAAGCCCACATCCTTCGCTGGCAGCACCTGCAGCACCATTCCCCATCCTCTTTCCTAACATCCACCTTCATTCAGTAAATGTCTATGAAGATTCCCAGTCATCCGGGTCACGGTTGTCCCAAAGGCTTGTTCAAGAGGCAACCGAATTTTCTTGTCTTTCTTTGAAGACATTTTGCTTCTCATCCAAGAAGCTTCTTCAGTTCTGAGTGGATGGTGGGGAATGGAAGGATTTATACTCCTTGCAGACAGCTGTGTCCTCAGGGCCACCTGAGTAGTGCAAATGGGTATGGAGCCTTCTTGGAACTGCTGAAAGGACTCTGTTGTAGACTGGAGATAGATGATGTTGTATCCCTTCCACTCTGTTGACAGAGGGCTGTTCAATTTGGATATAGATGGCCTCTTTGACCCCTCTTTCAAACTTGTGAGCCTCTCTGTAATTGTTCTCTTCATTCAATAGTTGGAAAATTCATGGCTCTTCTGTTATGACAGGATGGCAGCCACTAAAACAAGAGCTGCTCTCTGTGCTGTGACTGGATTGTTTAAATCCCACCCACATTTGGTTAAATATTTAAAGAGGGCATAATACGGTAATAATTTTAGAGACATCAGCCCTGCTCCACAAATAGGTGCCCTCACTGGAAGATGCTGTCTCTTATCACTCCAACCTTGGGAATAGACCAGATGCTTGGGGAAGGGGAGAATAGGTAGGCCTGACAATCCTAATTTTACTGATGATGATGACGATGATGATGATGATGATGATGATATCATCGATTCAGTCCTGTCCGACTCTTGGTGATTCTAAGGCCCAGGTGATCTCTCCACGTCTTCCGATCTTGCACTGCTTCTTTGAGTTGTTCTACGCTCTGGCTGGTGTCAGCTTTGATGGTGGTGGTCTTTGGCGGCCTGGTTGCCTTTTGCCCCTAACTCTTCCCAATGGAATTGCTTTCTCCCATGAATTACCCCGCATGACATGGCCAAAATAAGTGAGACGCAGTTTCGCGATTTTGCCTTCTAGTGACATTATGTACTCTAGTATTTGCTGGTTCCAAGGAATAAGCATTTGTCCCCTATTGACATTAATTCCATGGTTACATTAAAAGCATTGCTTGCAAATCAGGGGAATTTTGTTTTATACTAAAAAGTAGCTGATTGGGCTGAAATAAGCCCAACAGGGGTGGAGGTGAGGAGACTGAATTTTGTGGCTGTTTTACAAAAGAGAAACATGCAAGAAACCTGAATGGGGGAGAAGTTGCTAGAAGATACACAATAGCTTGGACTTTACCTGCTTGGATATCTAGGCTGGCTTAAAGTTGTTGAAGTTGAGAAATCCTTCCCTGGACACAGGGCAGCCATCTCTGATCCGATAGCCCTCTTCTTGTTGTTTGAAGCAGGTCCTTGAAGATCCCGGCAGATGCTCATTCCCAGCAGGTGGTCATTCAAGCACGCCCTGCACCCCACCTAACGCAGGTGGTGTGTAAGAGCCAAAGGTCTCTGCCACCTTTATCATCCATGGGGTCAGAACCAGAGGTGGTATTCAGCAGGTTCTGACCAGTTCTGGAAAACCGGTAGCGGAAATTTTGAGTAGTTTGGAGAACCGGTAAATACCCCCTCTGACTGGCCCTGCCACCATCTATTCTCTGCTCCCTGAGTCCCAGCTGACCGGGAGGGGATTTTGGGGATTTTGCAGTAACCTTCCCCTGCCACGCCCACCAAACCACACCCACAGAACCAGTAGTAAAAAATTTGAATCCTACCACTGGTCAGAACGTGAGAAAGCTGCCAGCTGGCTAAAGAGGCCAGAGGTGCAGATTTGACTCTCAGCAGCTGCCAAATCTGTATAGGGATCTGTGTGAGGAGCTTATTACCGAATCTCTTCAAAACAAGCTGGTTGGAGGAGGAGCCTTCAAAGAAGGAGGCAGGAAGGACACGGCCCATTACTGACCTGTCTCTCTCTTTGTTAACACCACAGAGAAACTGTACACCCGATACTTATTTATCAAATAAGCGTAAGGAAGATTAAATTCTTGCTAAAGAACCCAGAAAAGGCTATTTAACAACAAAGAATGGCTTGATACTACAGCAGGAATCTCCCAACTTGGCAACTTTAAGACTTCATCACTGGTGCTTCATGACTGGAGGTTTTTAAAAAGAGACTGGACAGCCACCTGCCTGAAATGGTATAAGGTCTCCTGCTGCAGCAGGGGGTTGAAGACCTCCAAGGCCCCTTCCGGGTCTATTTGATTCAGTTTCTTGTGGACTTCACTATAGCTGGCTGTGGAATTCTGGGAACTGAAGTCCACAAATCGTAAAGTTGCCAAGTTTGGAGATCCCTGTACTAAAGCACTGAATATGTGAATCCAGCAAGATCAGGGAAGGGAAATTCTTCTCAGAGTTGGTAGACCTGGAAGCCACTTTTGATCTCATAAATGGAAAATTGGAAGCTTTGGGTTGGCGGAAGATGTTTAAACTGCTCCCTCTATTCAACTGGCGGTCGGCACAAAACCAGGTCTCTAATTTATTCATAAGTGACATTTTGATGTTTTTGAATTATGAAAGCCCCCCCCCCCCCGGCACAAAATATTAGCAATAGGAACACACACACCGTTGGGGTAGTGGGTGACCTGCATTTCAGGTGGCCTGGGCAGATGACAAAAATGTGGCATCTTGGAGGATCTGGGCAGCAAAATAAGGGCGCTTTTTCTTTGGGGATGGAAAGTTAAGTGGCTTTATCTTGGGGTTTGTTTTACCAGCAAAAGGTCTTGTTTATTGCAGATTAATGTTGTTTAAAAGGACCAAACCACAAGTGGGTTGATTAAGAGGAGAGATGAAAGAATGAATTCTGGACTTGTTCGGGGGAAGGTTTGGGGGAACGATAGTCACCGATGACCACTTATACAATCATTATTTGAGATCATGCACTTTATATGCTCATTTATAAAGTTTACTAACCTGAATTCTGAGGAACCCTCGGCAATATATAAATATCAAAGATTAGAAACTGGAGCTCTGCTATGGATTTATGGCATTTGCACATTGGGATTATATCATGGGTGGAAGCTTAGACCCATGCCAGCCAGCAGGCTCCCAAAATTCGCCTTTCAAGATTAGAGTAGGCATCCCAGAGCCTCAGGTCCAGAGGTGGGTTCCTGCTGGTTTGGACCGGTTTGCTAGAACCAGTAGCGGGAATTTCCCCCCGCTCGCCAAACTGGCAGCGACGGCCGGCTGGACTTGCCTCTGAACTGGTCCTCCGGCTTGAAATCCATCCACCGGAGCCAAATTTACGCAAAAATAACCCTCTGCGGACGCGCAAAGCCTCCTGCGCATGCACAGACCAGTTTAACCCGGGAGTGATGGGGGCGCGTGCACAAGCATAGCGAGCACACAAGCGCAAAACACTCACTTCCGGCGCGACCCCGAACTGGTAGGGAAGGTAAGTAGAACCCACCCCTGCTCAGGTCCTATGGGCTGACTGTTGCCTGGCCCACTTTCCTCAGCGATGGGGTTTTAACCCGGATGGAGGCTTGGATAGGTAGGGCCTGGAATGCAAAAGGATCCTGGACCCCCACCCCACCCCCTGAGGCAGATAAGGAAGGCTGGATTTAAAAGTGAATAATCTACAAAGGACCCTTACTCTTCTTAGACTTCACTCAGGCCTCCTGAAGTTTAGAGGTCAGGCTGACCAAGGCAACTTCTGAGTATAGGTTCCATTGTGGATGGAGGCATCTAGAGGTCCACCTCTCCCTTCTGAGGTCTTCTTCTGTAAGAGCCTAGGAACATGGGCCTGCTTGAGGATGGGATTGCCCACTCAGGAGAACCAGCCCACTTGCCAAAGGAGAGACTTTTATCTTTGTAACGGAGACGTGGGAATTACAAAGAATTATGCCGAATCTTGACTTGCTCCAGAAAGGGAGAGGTTTGTGCAACAAGTGCAGAAGGGTCTTTGGAGATCCCTTTGGTCATTCAGAAAGGATGTGGCTGTTGGTGAGACTGTTGAAGTAAATGTTGGTCTCTTTGCCTTGCGTTACCCTAGTTGATTAAACCCCCCCCCCTTGAGCAATAAATATGAATTGCCTCCAAATTTAATTTATTTTATTTAATATGACTACCAGAACCTTCCTGCCATATTAAATTGAATAAATTGAATTAAATCCAAAATTTTAGATTCTTTATTTCAAATATGTTATACCAGTTTCTTCAGTTATCATAAACTACTTTTGGAAGATAGATTTGGGTTACTTTATAAATGTGCACATAAACAGTCCTAATTTTTTAACCTAGAGTTAAATTACAATATGCATGTGCTAACCAGATAAAATGGAATGTAAGAGAAGGTGAGCAAAATCTCATCGTTGTCAGGAAGATAAAATAAGTCCAGATAACAAACACAATACTATTGTGTGCCAATTAAGATGACGTAGTTTGCATAAGAACCATGTAGTCCATTTTATTTATTTGCCTTATTTGTAATCCACCCCAATCAACTGGGATTCTAGTTGGTAGCTTGCAGTTAAAACAATAATACTGTATATAAAGTCTTTCCAAGAGACACCAGGGTCTGAATGTGCACTGGAGTAACACGTTTAAACCAGACCCCAAAATGCAGGAGGAAGGAGGCCCTCTCGCTTCCAAGGGAGAGAGCGGGGCCACCACTGAGGAGGCCCGTCTGACTCAACAGGTCCTCTCTGGGGGATGGCCCTGGTTGGGAGGATTCTGCCTCAGCAACCCATTCTGAGCCAGAGCAGCACCGCCAAAGTTCTTTAACAATGGTGGCTCCCTCTTGTCTGTATTTGAAGACCCTCCACAGCCAGGCCTGCAAGACAAGCATCTCCTGAGCCAGATGAAACAGAAGAGGCTTCCCTTAAGCCCCCTCAGGCTGACATATGCCTTGGTCCAACACACTAACTAACCCTAGTTAGCATTACACTTCTTTTTTGTGTGTGTTGGAGGGGGGGCTGGCATATCATAGCTTGCCAGTCTCTGACATTTTCAATCGATTGTGGAAACCTAACCCTGGACCCGAGTTAACTCAGTAATCAGACCTCTTGTGTGAGTGGAAACGCATCGTCTGTGGGTGGCAGAGGAACCATTCCTGCTTTTAACTGAGCTTTCTCTCTCTCTCTTTCCCGGACCTGGCATGTTCCGGCTGCCGGAGGTGAGAGCCCCACCCCTGTGGCTGCTCTGGTTTTTCTTTCAGCTTTGCCATTACAAAAACATGTGTCAATTCAGTAGACAAACCAGATTAAGAAGGGGGTAGCAGGGTATACAGCTGGGGAGGGGCTTCCCAGCAACAGTCCTTGGCTACCAGATAATATCAATTAGGCTTTGTGGAAAAACCTTTAATAGGATGACCATTTAGTTCATGCTCCAACCACCAATGCAGAAAAGATAATTAATTAATTATCTTTTAATTAATTATTAAAAATAATTTATTTTTAATAATTTTAAATTAATTTTAAATTAATTTATTTAATTAATTTAAAATAAAGGGCTCCCATCTTAAGCTACTCTGGGCAACTCACAATAACAGTGAAACCAATAAACAAAAAAAATGCAATAATAAGAGCACTGAAACAAAAACACAAAAATCCTGCACCAGATTCCACCCCTTTGGCCCACCCCATAACAGGTTCAGCTGCCCCCCTTCCATACTTTCTCCCACACCCCAGGGGGGAAAAACAGACCTTAATGCCCTTCCAAAAGGTTAGAAAAGAAGGGCTGATTGGGGGCAGGCGGGGGGGGGGCGTTTGATTTTCAACTAGAGATGGACAGAACACGCAAGGGAGATGTCTTGCTTGTGGACTGGTGACCAGAATGTCAAAGAGAGATGGAGGAGGAAAATCTGCTTGGATTCTATGACTCAAGGGACCCTGCAATGAACCAGGAGGCGGACTTATCCATTCCAGGGATTTCTTCCTAGCTAACACTGTCTTCAAACAACCCCAAATGATGGTCTGTAAACATGGACTTCACCTGATGGAGCACAAATTGATGCTATAATTGAGCTGCTCTACCTCCTTTGAGCCATGGCGTAATTGCTCAAAGGAGTTAGGGAATTATGGTATCCAAGACCTGGCCAGGTGCTGCCTATGGAACAGATCACAAGCTGCTCCGAGTTGACAAGAAGAAAAGCAGTCACCTTCCATGATATGAACCTGAACAGGGACCCACCAGCTCTAGTCTAGCGAAGAGAAGCACCAGGGGAGACGTGATAGCAGCCTTCCCATATTTGAGGAGCTGTCACAGAGAGGAGGGGGCGGGGTCAAGCTATTCTACAAAGCATCTGAGGGCAGGACAAGAGGTCACAGAAGCTTAACAAGAATATATCCAACCTAGAACTAAGGAAAATTTCCTGACTGTGAGAACAATTAATCAGTGGAACGGCTTCCTGCAGAAGTTGTGAGAGCTCCATCCCTGGAGGTTTTCAAGAAGAGTTTGGATGGCCATTTGTTCCGAATGGTATAAGGCCCGGGTGTCAAACTCCCGGCATCACATTGCCGTCCTTCACATGATGTATCGCGACATTTTCCCCTTCGCAGAGCTGAGTGGGCGTGGCCTGTGTGTGACGCATCCGGCCCGTGGCCTGCCAGTTTGACACCCCTGGTATAAGGTCTTAAGCAGGGGGTTGGACTAGAAGACCTCCTAGGTCCCTCCCAATTCTGTTATTCTCTTAATCTCTGTGAAGTCCTGGAACTCTGCAACAGAGAAGCAGAGGACCTGTAGAATGAACTCAGAATAAATTGTTGAGGAGGAATGTGATAAGAGACTGCCAAAGATGGAGAAACAGAAGAAAGCAAAGTGGATGTCGGAACAAACCATGGAAATTGCCAAGAAGGGAAACAAACAGAAGCCAAAGCGAGGAAAGACAAAAACTCTCAAGAAGGAGCTTCACAGAGTTTCAGAGAGCTATTAGAAGAGGCAAAAAACTATTACAGAGTCCTCTAGTTATGAATGTAACGGAGCCTACCCATTCCATTCGTAACCCGAGGATTTGTAGGAGTGAATCTCGTACTTTGAATGTGACCACTCCCTCCTTTCACCCACGCATTCGCTAATCGAACGCGAGACTCATTAAGTGCACCTGGGGAGTGGGCGGGGCCAGCTGCCAAGCTGAACGGTATGTGTGAAGCGGTGTTCTGTGTAACACAACCACTTTCAGTCATTCAATAAGTTCCATCAGAGCCATAGATCCCTTGGAGGGGGATCGGAAGAAAGGGATGTTCTGGAAATTGATTTTTGGATGGCGGTCCAGATCAGTGAAAACCCCGGTGAGATCGGATGGGAAAGAAGACGGCCAGTAATGGTGGTTGCATAGAGCTGACAGCTGGACGAGACTGGCATCAACCTAGCGGGACAACAGAGTGACTAATCCTGGAGAAATTGGATTCTGACAAAAACAGAGTGAGCCTTGTTTTGCGAGATTAACATCTTGGAGTTGAGCCCAGGTGGTGGATTAAAAAAGAGAAGGGGTCATCGAGAAAAGGAGGGAAGAAAGTTTTTCCCCTCTTTGCGTTTGAAGCGGCAAGTGAAAGTGAAGGCGAAACAGAGGAGATCGAAGAACAGAAAGTGTGACTATCTTTAGCAATAAAGGTGAGATTGGGGTTAAACTCCAGAGGAAAACATTAAAAAGTAGACTGTTATAATAACTTTGACAACTAAACAATCAAAAAGTTAATTAAAAAGAGCTGACTAATTGTGGAAGACGACATTTTGAATTGATATACCATTTCTACTAAGAAATAGAAGAGACAAGAGATTGGAACTACAAAATACTAAAAAAATTAAATACTTGGGAATTAATTTGACTAATAGATGCTCTTCAATTAAAGATGACAATTATACGAAATTAGTATCTCAAATAAAAACAGATTTTAAAATATGGGGGAAACTACAACTATCATTGTTAGGGCGAATAGCGATAATCAAGATGAATATTTTACCAAAATTATTATATCTACTCCAAACAATCCCCATAAAACTAGATAAAAAATTCTTTAGAGATTTGAACAAAAGCACTCTGAAATTTATTTGGCAAGACAAAAAACCAAGGATAAAATTAATCAATTTGCAGGACAATAAAAGCAGAGGTGGCTTTGGACTCCCAGATTGGCGATTATACTATCTATCAACTTCACTTGTCTGGATAAAAGAATGGATAAATTTGAAAAATAGACGACTGTTATTATTAAAAGGCCATGACCTACAAAAGGGATGGCACTCATTTCTATGGAATACGGAAAAAAAGCCACAACAACATTTCCATAGACATATAATCAGAGACGCATTAATAAAAATCTGGCAAGAAATTAGAAAAAAACATTATATGACAATTCCCAATTGGCTGTCGACAATGGAAGCTATGTTATACCCAAATTTGATTGACATATCTAAAACAGCTAAATATAAAGATATCCTGGATGGATTAGGGAGATTAAAAAGTAGAGAAGAATTAGAAAAACAAGGAATAAAAATAGAGTGGTGGTCCTATCTTCAAATTAAATCACGTTACAAAAAAGATATCGAAGAAATGGGTATAGATACCATAACTCAACCATTAGACAAATTATTAACAGGCCCAGAAGAAAAAATAATATCAAAATTATATGACTACCTATTAAAATTTGATAGATTCGAAGACATAGTGAAGGGACCAATGTTAGCATGGGCGAAGAATATAGGACATAGTATTCACCTGGCCGACTGGGAACAAATCTGGAATAGAAATTTTAAATTAATGAAATCAGCGGCATATAGAGAAAATCACTATAAAATGTTCTATAGGTGGCATTTGGCACCAGCACGATTGGCAAAAATCTACTCCAATTTGAATTCGAATTGTTGGAAATGCAAAAAATAGTAGGGCACCTTCTTTCATATGTGGTGGTTGTGTCCCAAAGCCAAAAAATATTGGATAAAGATATACCATTGGTTACAGGAAATAGTGGACACACCAGTAGAGCACACAGCGGAACTCTTCTTACTGGGAATATTTAAAGGACAATATAGTCAAAGCATCAAATATATAATCCTACACATCACTACGGCGGCCAGAATTGTGTACGCACAAAACTGGAAGAATCCCAATATACCCATGGACAGTATGATAATTAAAAAAATATATGACTGTGCTGAAATGGACAAACTAACGATTGAACTCAGAGGACAAAAAAATGCAGATTACTACGTCATTTGGGAAAAATGGTACAACTGGACTAATAATAGAAACTTGAAGAAACAGTGTGGGACGAGGACACAGGATTAGAAAATATGATAAAATAATGTATAAATTGTATAAATATAGTAGCGATATATATCAATGGTGGAAGATCTGTCTATAAATATTGTGATATGTAAAATATGAAAATAAATAAAAATAAATAAATAAAAAAGAAGAAGAGACAAGAGAGACATCTACTGGTTAAAAGAAGATCGTCAGCTGCATAAAGTGACATTTGTCTGCAAAGCCTAAAGACAATAGTGATAAGTAATTTTTGGAATGATCAAATGACTATTTGAAGAAAATATTTGAAAAATACTTTTATATATACATACATACATACATACATACATACATACATACTTACACACACACACACACACACACCAATTAATTGTTACAAGAAAGAATAATTATCTAGGAGGGGGTAATCTATATAAGAGAATAATAATAATAATAATAATAATAATAATAATAATAATAATAATAATAATAATAATAATAATAATAATAATAATAATAATAATAATAATAATAATAATAATAATAATAATAATAAATTATTATAATTATAATTATTATAATTATAATATTAATAAATTGATGGAATATATATAAAACATATATTTATATGTTTAAGTTATTGTACTGTTTTTTTTCTTTTTCTTCTTTTGCATTACTCTTCTTGTGATCACCAAAATATAGTAAGATATAGATATAGTTAAATAAGAATATAAGTAAGCTTCTTTTAGATATTTTTGTATTGGTATTATCAACTTGACTCTAAGACAAGGGGAGAAAAAAAGAGATAACATCGATAACCTAAAGTACATTAATAATAGAGGAGCAGTGAAGGGAGAGAGGAGAGGCAAAGTGGGAATATTGGTTGAAAAAGTGGTTAAAATGACAAGCATGACAAATTTAACAAAGATGGGGACAGGGAGGAGACAGGTAGTTCAGTCCACATCAGCTATCCCTAGTCCTTCTGGTCAAAGATCAATAGAGGATATGGTGACTAAAGAACTCATTTAAAGATCTGCAGGCCATGTTGCAACAAATGCAAGATGCAATGGCAAAAAACCATGAGGATTTAAAAAGGGAAATAGGAGAGGTATGTAGTGATACAGGAGAGCTCAAAGAAAAAATTCAATCAATGGATGAAAATTTGAAACCTTTCAACACCAAATATTAAAGAATGAACAAAAACTCCAGGAGATGGAAGAAAGGATGGGGATAGAACAAAAGAGAGTGGATGAAATGAACAAGAGGTTGGTACAAGCAAATAAAGAACTGGAGACAACTGTTATCTTTTTAGAGTCCGAGAAAGCAGCCCACTACCTGCGCTTTCAAAACTTAAAAGAAGAAAAAGGAGAAGACCTGCCAGAGATGATGGCAGAAATACTGGCGAAGGTTTTAGGTATCAGAAAAGAAGAGATGATAATAGAAATGGACAAAATCTACCGTATACACACTAATTATGCCAGACGACACAACCTACCAAAAGAAGTACATATAAGATTCGTTAAAAAATCAATCAGGGATGAAATTCTTCACAGAATGAGAGATAATCCCATAGAATACAGAGGAAGACAATTGGTAGTGCTAAAACTGGTTCTGAGGAAGGTGAGAGAGTTAAGGAAACCATATCAATTTCTGACCTCTAAATTGATCAGACATAATGTTAATTTTAAATGGCTAACGCCAGAAGGGTTGATAATCTTGTGGCAAGACAAAAGAGTAAGAAAAGCTATGGTCGAAAAGGCAGAAGAATTTTATCATAGGAATTATAGTAACGGGAAAGAGACAGAGGAGAGTGAAATAAGAGAGGAAGGAGAAATAAGCGAAATGAGATCAACAGTAACGGAAGTGACAGAAATACAGGATAGAGAGAGAAAGAGAGATAGTGGGGTAGGAGGAAGAAAGGAAAATAATGAAGATAGATTTAATGAGCCAAAAGAAACTAGAACGACAAGGGCAACAAGACCTAAATACAAGTAAAACAAGATTAGAAGAGATTAAGATCCTATCGCTAAATATTAATGGCCTAAATTCCCCACAAAAAAGAAAAAAATCTTCAATAAATTATATTTATTTGTGAGATTTATATACCGCCTCACAGTGCAAGCACTCTCTAAGCGGTTTACACCAGTAAGCAATGTATATTTATATTGCCCCCAACAATCTGGGACCTCATTTTACCTACCTCGGAAGGATGGAAGGCTGAGTCAACCTTGAGCCGGTGAGATTTGAACCGCTGACCTGTGGATCAGTGTCAGCTAATGTGGCCTGCAGTACCTGCCTCTAACCGCTGCGCCACCTCGGCTAAATTGACATTAGACATAATAGTTTTACAAGAAGTCCTTATAAAACAACAAAATGAACAGTTATTGGTAAATTCAAAATTGGGAAAAACATTTACTTCACTCTTGCAGCAAAAAAAAGAGGAGTAGTATTTTATATAAAGGAAAATATTGTGGCGAAACAAATTTACAAGGATGAAGAGGGCAGATTATTGATAATAGAAGTGATAATAAATAAAAAACCGATCAACCTTGTAGGAATTTATGCCCCAAATGAAGGCCAAGAACAATTTTATAGGAAATTACAGGACATAATTAGGGAACTAGAAGGAAATAATATTTGCATTTTGGGGGACTACAATGGGATAATTGAAAGGAAACTAGACTATAAAAGTGATTCAGTAAGAAAAGGAATTAGAAAAATACCGCTCAAACCGCTTTGAAATGGTAGAAGAATGGAAATTAAAAGATAGCTGAAAAGAGCGAAACCAAGAGAAAAAACAATTTTCCTACTATTCGAATAGACACAAATATGGTCCAGAATTGACAACAGAACTTAATATGGAAGTGGATGAAATAGAAATGGAAACTAATTTTTGGGCGGACCACAATCTGATAAGAATTAGATGGAAGGGACAAAAGAAAATGACTAGATGGACTTTTAAAAAGGCAATTTTAAAACATAAGAATTTCAGGCAGAAGACGGAAGAACAAATGTGTTTGTTCTTCCAAGAAAATAAAAAAGAACATACAAATTTACAAAATCTATCGGATACAGCGAAAGCAGTCATGAGGGGTATAGCGATAGCATACAGCAGCTGCCAAAAAAGCCAACACAGTTCTAGGCTGCATTAACAGAGGGATAGAATCTAGATCACGCGAAGTGTTAATACTATTTTATAATGCCTTGGTAAGGCCACACTTGGAATAATGCATTCAATTTTGTTCGCCATGATGTAAAAAGGATGTTGAGACTTTGGAAAGAGTGCAGAGAAGAGCAACAAAGATGATTAGGGGACTGGAGGCTAAAACATATGAAGAACGGTTGCAGGAACTGGGTATGTCTAGTTTAATGAAAAGAAGGACCAGGGGAGACATGATAGTGTCCCCATATCTCAGGGGCTGCCACAAAGAAGAGGGAGTCAACCTATTCTTCAAAGCACTTGAGGGTAGAACAAGAAACAATGGGTGGAAACTAAACAAGGAGAGAAGCAACTTAGAACTAAGGAGAAATTTCCTGACAATTAGAACAATTAATCCGTGGAACAGCTTGCCTGCAGAAGTTGTGAATGCTCTAACACTGGAAGTTTTTAAGAAGATGTTGGATTACCATTTGTCTGAAGTAGTGTAGAGTTTCCTGCCTAAGCAGGGGGTTGGACTAGAAGACCTCCAAGGTCCCTTCCAACTCTATTATTGTTGTTGTTGTTGTTGTTGTTATTGTGCCAAGGAATACAAAAGAAAGAAATTGCAACCGAAAGATTTAGAGGAGAAATTTAGAAAACTAGAGGTAGGATTGCAAGCAGAACGTCAACGAAAAGATATAAAACAACAAATGGAATTGACAAAACATAAACTGAACATGCTTGAAAAAGAAGACCCAGCACAATAAATACTAAGGAGCAAACAAAACTTTTTCGAAAATGCGAACAAGCCAGGGAAATGGCTAACATATAAATTGAAAAAACAAAAAGAAAGAAAACTGATTAGTAAATTACAAAATGAGAAGGGAAATATATGTTACCAAATCAAGGAAAAGAAAAACATCATCTATGATTTTTATAAAAATTTATATGAAAAAGATAATTGTAATATAGAAGAGAAAATGCAACAGTGTTTCAAAAAAGCAGATCTTCCCAAAGTCCCAGTGGAGATTTAAAAACATGTTAAATGAAGATAATAGAATGACTGAACTAATAGATGCAATTAAAAAGCAGAAAAATAATAAAACACCAGGACCTGATGGGTTACCATCCGAATTGTACAAAGAGCTACAAGATCCCCTAGGAGAAATATTACTCGAAGTATATAATCCGGTTTTGAAAGACGCAAAGGCACCAGCTTCATGGGTAGAAGCGAATATCACTTTGATCCCAAAAGAAAATACAGACCAAACGTTAATCCAAAATTACAGACCAATTTCCTTACTAAATTCAGACTATAAAATATTTATGTCAATAACGGCTGAAAGACTTAAAAGATATCTAAATAATTTTATACATGTTGATCAAAACGGCTTCTTGCCTAAGAGGCAAATAAGAAACAATATAAGAACAATATTAGATGTGCTAGAATACTATGAAACACATAATGAAAAACAAGTGGCATTGATATTTTTAGACACTCAAAAAGTCTTCAACAATGTTAATTGGGACTTTATATTGAAGTAGATAAATTATATGGAATTCGGTGACAATTTTACAAATGTATTCAAAGCAATATATACTGACCAGGGGGCAAGAGTTATAATAAATGGGGAAGTAACACAGAATTTTAAAATACAGAAGGGAACGAGACAGGGATGCCCACTTTCACCTGTTGTTTGTTGTTCATATTAACTCTAGAGGTGCTGACAAGAATGATATGGAAAAACAACCAAATTAAAGGATTGGAAATTTAAAAAAGAAACCTATAAGCTACAAGCTTTTGCGGATGACCTCGTATTCATAGTAGAGGAACTACTACAAACTGGCCAGTGCCTTATGGAAGTACTGAGAGTGTATGGGGAGGTACCCTGTTTCCCCCAAAATAAGACATCCCCTGATAATAAGCCCAATCGGGCTTTTGAGTGCATGGCAATAAGGCCAAGCACTTATTTCAGGGTTCAAAAAAATATAAGACAGGGTCTTATTTTTGGGGAAACACGGTAGCAGGATTGAGAATAAACAGGGAGAAAACCAAAATGATAGTCAAAAATATGTCCACAACACAGAAAAAAGAATTGATGGAGAAAGTAAACCTAATGAAAAAAATTAAATATTTGGGAATAATACTAACGGCAAGATGTATAAAAATCAAAGAAGATAATTATAATAAACTAAATGACAAAATAAAGATGGATTTGGAAAGATGGGCTAAGTTGCAACTCTCCTTTATGGGGAGAATTGCAACTGTGAAAATGAACATTTTGCCAAAAATCTTTTTTTATTTCAGAATATACCAATAAAATTAGACCAAGAATATTTTAGAAATTTGAATAAAATGATAGCTAAATTTATCTGGCAAGGGAAAAGACCCAGAATTAAATTAAAACTATTGCAAGAAGCAAAAGAAAGAGGAGGATTTGACTTACCAGATTGGGAAGGATATTATCAAGCTGCCGTGCTCACATAGACAAAAGATTGGATAAACTTAAAAAATAAGATAGTATTAGCACTGGAAGGACACGATATACAAGCAGGGTGGCACGCTTTTTTATGGGACGATAAATATAAAGCACACCAGTACTTCCAAAGACACCACATTAGACAATCTATTTTAGCAGTATGGATAAAAATAAAACAACTAATATATAGGGGAATTCCTGTCTGGTTCTCATCATTAAAGGCATTTGTACACCCAAAGTTCCTGAACCTGGGGAAAGTATTCACCTATAGAGAAATCTTAAATCAAGATGGGAACATAAAGACTAGGAAAGAACTACTAGAGCAGTGGTTCCCAACCTTTCTAATGCCGCGACCCCTTAATATAGTTCCTCATGTTGTGGTGACCCCCAACCATAAAATTATTTTCGTTGCTACTTCATAACTGTAATTTTGCTACTATTCTGAATCGTAATGTAAATATCTAATATGCAGGATGTATTTTCATTGTTACAAATTGAACATAATGAAAGCATAGCGATTAATCACAAAAACAATATGTAATTATGCCAGATCAGAAATTCTTGGGCCAGTTTGTAAGAGCACAAGGAATATCATCTTCCACAACAAGTCTACTTCTGTATTTAGGCTTGATAACCAACAAGTGTACAGCAATATTTCTCAATCTCAGCAACTTTTAAGGTGCCTGGACTTCAACTCCCAGAATTCAAAGCAAAGCTGGCTAGGGAATTTGCTCTAGTACAGTGGTTCCCAACCTGGGGGTCGGGACCCCTTTGGGGGTCGAATGACCATTTCCCAGGGGTCTCCCTGGCATCCTCAGCTCCCCCCCCCCACTGCCACAAGCCTGGCCATATCAGCTCAACTCGCCCGAGCCCTCCGATTGGTCGGGAGAGGTGCCTTTCGGTGAGAGGCGTTTGTGACGCCTGGCGGCTGAGCTTTGACGGCATCAAGTAAGGGGCGGGGTGTCGCAAGATTGCGCGCTGGAGAGTACAAGGCGGTGCTTAAGACATATGAGCTGGAGTGGTGCAGTGGTTAAATGCTGCGACTGCAGGCTGACTGCTAGTTCAGTAGTTCAGCTGTTCAAATCTCACCAGGCTCAAGGTTGACTCAGCCTTCCATCCTTCTGAGGTGGGTAAAATGAGGACCCAGATTGTTGGGGACAATATGCTGAACTCTGTAAACCGCTTAGAGAGGGCTGTAAAGCACTATGAAGCGGTATATAAGTAAAGTGCTATTGCTATCTGTGGCCGCCCCTGTCTCCTGCTCGCAGCGGCAGTTTCTTCCCGCTGGTGTCGAAGGGAAAGGGAGTCACGGGAAGCCAAAGACCACTTAAGTTTCACAGCGGGAAGGAGGACAGCTGGGTCGGAATCGTCTGTCTGCCCTCTTGCCCTCGGCTGGCGCGGAGACCCAGAGAACAAAGAGGCAAACAGGGAGGGAGGGAAGAGAGAGACTGAGAGATATTAGCGCAGGGCTATCCTGATCATACAACCTTGGTGCTGAGGGCGCCACCGCCGGGGGCAGGAGGAGCTAAGCCGGAGGGAACTGGAGAAGGAGGTGGTGCCAGAGCATGGTCCATCGCCGCCACCCTGTTCCGTATGATTTGCTGGAAGTTTATCTGATTTCTAGTTTTTCGACACTGCAGGCCACAATTTCTCAACCTCAACAACTTGAATATACCTGGACTTCAAGTCCCAAAATTCCCTAGCCAGCTTTGCTTTGAATTCTGGGAGTTGAAGTCCAGGCACCTTAAAAGTTGCTGAGATTGAGAAATATTGCTGTACACTTGTTGGTTATCAAGCCTAAATACAGAAGTAGACTTGTTGTGGAAGATGATATTCCTTGTGCTCTTACAAACTGGCCCAAGAATTTCTGATCTGGCATAATTACATATTGTTTTTGTGATTAATCGCTATGCTTTCATTATGTTCAATTTGTAACAATGAAAATACATCCTGCATATTAGATATTTACATTACGATTCAGAACAGTAGCAAAATTACAGTTATGAAGTAGCAACGAAAATAATTTTATGGTTGGGGGTCACCACAACATGAGGAACTATATTAAGGGGTCGCGGCATTAGAAAGGTTGGGAACCACTGTACTAGAGGATGGGATTGATTTGGAATGGTGGGCATACCTTCAGATTAAGTCACGATATCTAAAAGATAAGAAAGAATGGGGCATCGAGAAAGAACTAATGATAATAGATAAAATCTTGCTAGGACCAGAGGATAAGATGATAAAGAAAATTTACCAATATTTATTAGAATACAAAGTGGTAGAAGAACAAGTTAAAGAAACGAATGTTATTTGGGTGCAAAATTTCGGGTATAACATTAATTTGGATAAATGGCAAGAATTATGGGATAGGAATAGAAAATTGACTTTGGCTACAGCATATAAAGAAAACCTATATAAAATGTTCTACAGGTGGCACATTCCACCAACAAAACTAGCAAAAATGGATTAAAAAACTCTCAGCACAATGTTGGAAATGTAAAATAGCGAAAGGCTCTTATTACCATATGTGGTGGTTGTGTAATAAAGCAAGGAAATTTTGGAACCAGATTAAGATATGGCTAGAAGAGATGTAGGTAAGGATATAGAAATGAAACCAGAACTGTTTCTACTAGGAATTATTCATGAAAAATATGAAAAAGACAGATATACTTGATTCTACGCATAACAACTGCAGCAAGACTGATATATGAGCAATTTTGGAAAAACGAGAAAACTCCATCGGAAGAAGAAATAATAGAGAAAATATTGACATGTGCAGAAATGGATAGACTATCATTGGAATTGAAGGACAAGGGGGAGACGGAATACTATGCAATATGGGATAAATTTTATCAGTGGATAGAAAGAAAAAACGGTCGAAAAAGTAGAGAGTAAGAATTGGAAAAAGGGAAATTAAAAGAAGGTTCGGATATAAATAAACAATGATAAGGGATACATATGTAAGATAAAAAAAAGCAATGTATATCGAGCAATAATGGTATTTATTGTTATGTAAATATTATGCAAAGAAATGACCAAACAGGATGATCACAAAGTGTCCAATGCTTTTAATGTTTGTTTAATGAATGTTTGTGTAAATAAAAGAAACTTTTATTAAAAAAAAGAGAGAGAGAAACACCCTGCAGAGGACCTCTCGCTGGAGGGTCCATGTGGGCCTTGGAAGGGTCTGTACCTCTGAAGATCAGAATCATGGGAGCTCCGGAGTTCCTGTGACAGGATCCTGGGGTTTCTGGGGAAAGGATCTAGATAATCCTCTTCATTCCTGGCCCTCCCCAATGGGTCTAGGACTTTTTGTCTCCTACCCTTCTCTGCCAGTGTTCCTCCTCGGCCGATTCTCCTCGGACTATTCTCCTCGGCTGACATGCCCCCACCCATTCACCCTGGGCAATGGGCCACAACCCCTCTATCCCATGCGCTTTGGCGCAGCCGATTTGCAGGAGGAGGGTTCGTCCTGGTTTTTTCGCTGCCCAGGATAGCTAGCCACCAACCAATTGTGCGATCAATTGCAGTGGTGGGGTTTGGGGAAAAGGCTACAGGCAAATGGCTTTCGGAAGAAAAAATGGGGCTACATCCCTCCATTTAATGAAGTAAATCAGGTTCTGACCGAGGACAACTGAGGAAGCGTCACCCGCAGGGGTGGGTTCCTACTGGTGCGGACCAGTACTATGCACTGGTAGCGGCCCGCAGGTGACGTAATTTTTATCGGAATTTTTGGTGATATTTTCGGGTTTGTATGGTTTCTCCTCGTCCTCTGCTTTGGAAAAAAGCCTGCCCGCCCGTCCTCGGGTTAATAACGACCTTTATTTCTTCATCCGAAGCACAGCTGAGCACGCTCTCTCTGTTCTTTGCAGCCAGCGGTGCTTCCAGCCCGAAGTTCGCTGCTCCTGCCGCCTCCCTCTACCCCTCTGGCTCCCTTGGCTACTGCCATGAGTGCACCTTTCCGTGGCACCCGCACCGGCCGCCTTCAGCCCCAGCCTTCGCTGGCGGCACCCCCCCTCCTTTCCTGCCTGGCTGGCCACAGCCCGGTCCCCATGGTTTCCCTGCGGCACCCGACCCTTGTGCCCGCAGCAGCCCCGTCACTTACCAGGATTTCGGCTTCGGCCTCGGAGGCCCCGCGCCTGCCCAGCCGCCACCGCTCGCCTTTTGGATGGGGGCGGGCAGCACGGCGGGTGGCCCCTTGGTTGTCTCTCCAGTCCAGAGCACCTTTCCGCCCCCGCCGCAGGGCAGCCAGCACCCCTCCGCCCTGCCGCAGCCCCCTGTGCCCCCTCCTGGCCCCACTCAGGTCCAGAGCACCTTTCCACCCCTGTCACAGGGCAGCCAAAGCCCCACCGCCCAGCAGCAGCCCCCCGCGCCCCCTCCCAGTTTGGCCCTGCTGCCTGAGGTTGGGAAAGGCGAGTCCCCGGCTCCAGAGGAAGCCTGTCAGCCCCCGCAGCTCCTACGGGCGGAGAGCAGTGGCTCTGTCCAGCGGGAGGGCGCTGCCGACAGCAGCAGCGGCACTGGAGAGAAAGGTGAGCAAGGCAGTGGGGGGAAGTTGGTGAGTGTGAGACCCTTTGCCCATATACCCTGGCTAGGCCGGAGGAGGGGCGGGCGGGCAGAGGGGCACAAAAGGTCCCTGCAATGCTCGCAGCCACGTGGCTCCATCCAGGCTAAGAAGTTCGGCCCAGCCAACAAGCCAAGAGCCGGCGCCAAATACTTCCAGGTTACTCCATTAAATTTCAGATGGCATTAAAAGAAGGAAATCTGAATAGGTGCTCCCAAACTCCATTTCCCGCAGGGTCCCACCCAGCTGCTCTGCCCCCTTGACCTGGCCTAGCTGGCTCGGCCTGCTCATGCCCGGACACTGGGCGGCGATCCCACTGTGTCTTCATCCGTGGCGCTGGCTCAACGCAGCCCCTGGCCGCCCCCCGCCGCCCCCGGCCGCTCCCCACTGCCCCCGGCCACCCCTGGTGCCTTCCTCCTGGCCAGGGCAGTGTACCACCCAAGTCATCCTGAGCCCACCTCCCTCCCGGCCCCATCGGGGACCACCGCCCTGCTTTGGAGCATAGAAATAGATTGACCAGGGAAGGGACCGCTGGGTCTCTGCCTCTTCACCCCTCCCCCAATGCTGACCAGGTTCCTGGTCCCTGAGAGAGAAGCCAGCCTAGCTTTAGCCACGTGCTGGGGGAGGGGCTGCCATGTCGGGGCCACAAGGGCCGCTGCTGATTGGCGGTCTCTTGCAGAAGCCAACAAGCAGGAGCGCATTGTGGGCGAGGTTGCCTTCCAGCTGGACCGCCGCATCCTCTCCAGCATCTTCCCCGACCGACTCCGCCTCTATGGCTTCACCGTTCGCAACATCCCTGAGAAAATCTCACAGGTGAAACAACCGACTCTTGCGGCCTGTCCCTACCCCGGGGTGGGGTTATATTTGGGGCAGGTGGAGATGCTCTCTGCCCTGTGACAGGGTCTGCTGGCTCCTGGCTGAGGCCCCTCAGTCTGGCTAGCCACATGACACACCCACACACATGCAAGTCCACCTGGAGTGACCTTTGGGGCTTTACGTGGGGAAAGCATCCCCCAGCTTCTCCTGTAATCAGGAGGAGGCAGGGTAGGTCAGGTAGTTTTCCCCCCATGGCTGGACTCCACCATGCCCTTGCCCGGCCCACAGAGGCTGCTTTGCCAGACTCCCTCTGAAGGGGGGGCAGCCGTGGCTCTCACCCGTCCTGGTTACTGGGCTCTCCTCCCTTTGGAGGCCCCAAGTGAAGCTCAGGCACCCCAGGATGGGCATCTTGCCCCCCTGCCCTTCTCATGCTCCCCGTCTCTCCCCAGAGAGAAAAGGACCCCTTCCTGCAGCTGAGCCCGGAGCAGTCTGAGGCAATCATGGAGCGCTACAACAGCATCATGGACTCACTGAAGCCCCTGGGCTATGACCCCCAGGTCCACCCAAGCCTGACCGAGCGCACGGTGAACACCTTCGGCATCCTTCGCGAGCGGCCAGAAGTCTCCAGCTTCGAGGAAGCCGCCTACAGCAACATCCAGCACTTGGAGGAGGTAGTGAAGAGCGTGGCCCCCGCCGAAATGCTGGAGGATTGCCTGCTGCTGCTGAGCTGCCTCCAGAAGCTCTCTCAGGAGGACGGGAAGCCCCTCTTCATCTGGTGACCCTCTCCCCCTATTGTGCACCCCCATTTAAGGCAATAAAGGTCTAGAAAGGACTGGCTGCTGTGTCGCCCTCTCCATCCGGAGCCCAGGTGTCTCTGCCCCTCCCAAGCCCAGCAGGGGGCTCCCGATAGCTAAAGCCATTCCACCCTGGGGGGAAAGCTGGTCCTTTCCTGGGGGAGGGCTCTGGAGGATGCAGAAAGTCCCTGAAGCAAGGTGTGGGGGCCAGAAAAAAGCCCCCCATCCCATTTAAGGCAGGGCTTGGATTAAAAATTAACAAATCCCATGCCAGGAAGATTGTGGTGACATATATGTGATGTAAAACAGACCAAGGAATGTTTCATAAGAATTTGGACAGCTGCATCCTGTGTTATATGCAGATACCCAGTTTAGAAAAGACAATGGAATTAAACATAATTAATGGAGTTGGAGGATTTGCATATTTTCACCTTCAGGTGTTTCCTAAAAGAAAATGGATTGATTTTTTGCCATCAAGTCATTGTCAGCTCTTCATGACCACGTAGAGTTTCTCCATGACCATCTGCCTTCAATCTGGTCTTTAGATCTGGTCAGCACTGCAAGGGAGCCCAGGGGGCCTTGTTGCTAGTCACCCCTTTTCTCTGGTCTTTCCCGGCATTAGAGCCGCACCTGAGAGACAGGCCTTCACCTCCTGCGTCTGAAGGAGGAGAGTTCTGGTCATTGTTTCAGGGACAATCCTGGGCTGGTTTGTGTGATGTCTTGGCTGTCCTCTGGCATTCGGAGGAGCCTTCATGTCCTGCTCGAATCTTTGCTCCTTTGTCTGCTGGGAGGCTTCTCCAATGGGTCATTCTCCAGATTTGCTATTAGACCCTTGACTGCTTCTTCTTCTATCACTTGCCATATCTCGGGGGTTGGTTCTTGTAGCCTTTGGAATTGGAGATGGCCAGAGGTGTGGTCTCCCTTGGTCTTCTGGGACTTAGAGGTTCTTGGGAATAGGCAGCGTCTCCTAAGGTGTCTTGGATGCGGACATCTCTGCTGCTCCGTCTTTTGGTACAGATAGTTCTTGACTTACAACCACAATGGAGCCTAGCGTGCACTCTGCCGGCTACCCTTTGCCACCTTTTTCTCCTGGCTGCTGGCCCAGGCACTGGCTTACAGGGCAGGCCTGCCTCCGCCTTTGCCCCTTGAGCTGCTGGTGGCTCTCCAGCCTCACCCAGCAATGGAGGGAGCTTTGCCTCACCCTCCCACTCTCCTCCCTGGCAGGGCCTGGCAAGCGCCCTTTGGCAGATGAGGCTCTGCACTGACCACAGGAATGCCGAGACTGCAGGCTCACTCAGCGGGGTGTCATGCCCCCATTGGAGCCTGAATCTGTGGAGGAAGACAAGTTGGAGCTGAAGCCAATGGAGATTGAGGGGGTGGCTTCATTGGCTTTGGAGGAATGTGGGGAGGGGCAGGCAGAGTCAGGCCAAGCCCTTTCAGGATTGGAACAGCTTGTAGATAGGTAGGAACGGGGGCAGGATGACCAAGAGAGAGCAAGCAGTGAACATGAGGAGCAACAGAGCTCAGGTGATGAGCAAGGACCACTCCCTCCTGATCCCCAAGCATGGAGAGTGGAGAGAAGGTGGGAATAGCGCAGGCTGACCTGACAACTCGGGAGGAGAGCGCCCCATCCCTCTTCACAAGGCACACCTGGGGACTGAGACTTAAGGAGACGCTGTGGGTTACCAAATTTTTTGGCCCATACTATCATTGTCTCCTTTACTTGTTTTCCTTCCATTTTAATACTCAATAGATAACTATATTTTTATTAGTTTTTCATCTGTCCCTGTTAATATCTGATCTAGTTCTGTTAGTTCTTTATAAAAACCATACATTTTGGCATCTTTCTCATATCGAGATTGTATCTGCACTTGTGGCCACCATGCTATATCAATCCCTTGACTGCTCAATTCTTGCTTGGTTTATTTGGCTTTTCTTATATGCCGCCCAACTCCCGAGGGACTCAGGGCGGAGTTTTAAGCTCCCCCTTTTAATTTAATATATCTTTATATCTTGTAATTTTTTTCCATATTAATAATATTTGGATGTATCAGTGCCTCCATTGTAGAAAGCCAGACTGGTATTTTCAAATAGTGTTGTTCTTTAATTTTTGCCCATACTAACATTAGTGCATTTCTAATATAGTGTCTTTGAAAATAGCTATGTATTTTGTTTTTCCCATACCATAAGAAGGCATGCCACCCTAACAGAGTATATTCATGAACTGGAATAGGACATAGCAACAAGGTCAGCCAATAGGGGCTGTTTGATGATTCAGACAGCAAGGAGCCTGGGCGTGGCTTAACTGTTCTATATATAAGCCTGAGGGCAACAGCTTCTTTTCCCTCCATTTTCCCTTCTCCATTTTGTGCTTCCATTTTGTGCTGTGTTTGTACTTGCTATTTCTTTTCTCTACAATGTGGAAAAACCTACAAGGGTATTGTATGCCTTATGTGTTGTTATGTATATAAAGACATTTTTGAATCCTGCTTAATGGTCTGCTTGTGTGTGCTGCAATAAACTCTGACAGTGTGCTGACAGAGCACACAGAAAGACTGAATTGAAATTAAGCTGAGGGTCAGCCTGTGTTAATAGAGAAACACAAGGCAGAGAAAGATTGCAGGATGACTGTTGATTATGGGGGAAGCTCTCTGCCTTGATTGGGACAGAAGAACTATATAATTTTGGCTGCAAAGATGGAATGTTTCCTGAAAGCTAAGGAGCTCTGGGATATTGTTGTTAATCCACCCCAGGCACCATTAGCAGCAGCAGATCAGAGGCAGCATGATAAAGCAATGGCCTACATCATCTTGAGTTTAGAAGATGAACAATTTATCAATGTGGCTAATTTAAAGACTGCAAAGGAGGTCTGGTTGTAATTAAGAAGTGTGCATGTGACTGTGTCAGCATGCAATATTGTGCAATTATCAAGAAAGTTATACAGACCCCATCTGCAACCAGGAGAATCTGTGGAGCAGCATTTTGTACAAATGCAAACATTATTTGTTGAGTTAGAACAGCGTGGGATGCAGATTCTGAATCTCAGAAAGTGCTGTTGGTGTTAAACAGTGTGGATGAAACATGGGATATAGTTTCTGCAATGTTTGAGTGCAAACCAGAGTAGGAGTTGCGTTTGGAGGCCTTGAAGGCTTGTTTAATTTCTGAGGAGCAGAAATCCCAATTTAGAAAAAGCCACGAGGAGAAATTCCTGAGGTGGGGGCCCAAGGAGCAGAGAGAGAAATGTAACAGACTGGCTGTCTGCAGAGAGCAGAGCAATAGACAAGATGTCTGCAAAGAGAAATGTAGCAGCAGAAGAGACCAGATTACAGCCCAGCAACTGAGGCTTCATTTGTGGTGAAAAGACACATTTGAAGAAAGATTGTTTGCAAAGAAAAAACTGTTTGCAAGGAAGAAACTATTTGCAAGGGAAAAAACTTTGTAAGGAAGAAAATCAGCAGATGGACAAATTGTGGCAAAAGTTAGCTATTGCAATAGCAGAGACAAATGGTTAATAGACAGTGGGGCAAGTCAAACAATTGTTAACAATTCTAAATTGTTTTACAGGGTGGATCCAGCTGCTGTAGATGCAGTAGCCTTAGTAAATGGCCAGAAGGCTAAAGTCATTGGAAGAGGCAGTGTGCAAATTCCATATCTGGAAAAGAGGTTTAATGATATAGTATGTGTGCCTGAAATAGAGCAGAATTTGCTGAGTGTCTCTAGTTTAGACAAGCAAGGGTTTGAGACCACGTTTGCAAATGGGAGGTGTCTCATAAAGAGAAATGGGAATGTATGTGCACAGGGCATAAAAGAGGATAATCTGTATGTGTTGCAGGGACAAAAGATTCAATGTGCACAAACATTTGGAAATGTGGCATGGCATGATTCATGTGTTCATCTCTTACACAGAAAGCTTGGCCATGCCAGCTTCAGTTTTGCAAAAGATGGAACAGTTTGGAGAAGGATTAAATTTAAAGGGATATAAGGCATATTTGGATTGTGCAGTATGCAAATAATCAAAATCCAAAGCATTCCCAGTAAGCAAAAGTAGCACAAGGCAGACAACAAGAGCTCTAGAGCTGGTACATGCAGATTTGGTTGGGCCAATGCAAGCCAGTTTGAGAGGAGCAAAATATGTGCTGGTCATTGTAGATGACTACAGCAGGTTTGGGTTCTGCTATTTACTAAAGAGTAAAATTGAGGTGCTACAGAAATTTAAGCAATGGGTAAGCTTCGTAGAAAGAAGATATAAACAACAGGTATGCCAGATACAAACTGACAGAGGTTCAGAATTCATGTCAGCGAATTTTCAACAGTGGTTGGGACAGTTAGGAATAAAACACAGATGCACAAATCCTTACACAGCAGGATGTGTAATGGTATAGTTGAGAGGCAAAATGGAGTCTTACAAATCATGAAGGACACACTGCTGGAGGATTCTGGTCTGAGCAGGTCATATTGGGGTGAAGCCATGTTGACTGCTAATTATTTAATGATTGGCTGTGGAGTTCATCAATTAATGATACTGCATATGGGAGAAAACCATCTCTGGCATATTTAAGGGTTTTTTGAAGCAATGCATGGGTGCATATTCCAAAAGCAATTAGAAGAAAAGGACAACCAAAGGCTATAAAACTCAGGTTTATGGGCTATGAGCCAGGCTCAAAGAGCTATTGTTTTAGCAATGGGAGCAAAAGAATAGTGATTTCCAGGTCTGCTAGCTTTGCAGAGCAAAATTGGAACAGAACTGATGCAAATTTTTGGAATGATCCACTTAGTGACGGTGATCCACTTAGTGATGGTAACTCACTTAGTGATGGTAACTCACTTGGTGTCAGCGTTCAGGGAGCAGAAGCTGGAAAAGATATGAAGCAAGAGAGGGTTGAAATACAGGAGCAGTCAATGTCACGCAGGTCAGAGCAATGGAACAAGGGGATTCCACCTGACAGGTATTCTGCCAGTAAAGTTAAAGTGTGTATGAGCCAAGGAACTATAAGGAAGTAATGGCATTACCTAAAATTGAACATGTAAAGTGGAAAGAAGCCACGGGCAAGGAAATGAAATCCATGGGTGAACATAGAGTGTTCACATCTATGACTTTGCCACAGGGTTGCAAAGCCATAGGATGTAAATAGGTGTACAAAAGGAAGATACTACCCAAAAAATGAGGTCCAGACTAGACATAGCTTGTGCAGTAAGCATTCCAAGTCGCTTTACTGCTGCATCAATCCAAATTGTATTGGATGGGTATAAAAAGGAATTCTTAGGTATTTGAAGGGAACTGTGAATTTAGGTCTTCAAATACTGGTCTGGGAAGAATATTAAGATATTTGATTTTATTTCTATTCCAGTTATGAAGGGAGGAGTGTCAGAGTATATTCATGAACTGGAATAGGACATAGCAACAAAGTCAGCCAATGGGGGCTTTTTGCTGATTCAGACAGCAAGGAGCCTGGGCATGGCTTAATTGTTCCTTATATAAGCTTCAGGGTGCTAGCTTCTTTTTCCTCCATTTTGCCTTCTCCATTTTGTGCTTCCATTTTGTGCTGTGTTTGTACTTGCTACTTCTCTTCTCTACAATGTGGAAAAACCTACAAGGGTATTGTATGCCTTATGTGTTGTTATGTATATAAAGACATTTTTGAATCCTGCTTAATGGTCTGCTTGTGTGTGCTGCACAGGGGTGGGTTCTATCTTACCTCACTGCCAGTTCGCTTCCTCCCGTGCTGCGTGGCCGCGCCTCATGGGGGTGTGCATGTGCAGTGGCAAAAAAATCCATTTTTTAAAAAAGCCAAAACCAAGATGGCAACGCATGTGCAGTTGCCGGAAACTTGGCTTCTGCACATGTGCAGAAGAAAAAAACCCAGAAAAAAATATTTAAAAATGGGGGGGAAATTCCAAAAATATAATTTAAAAAAGATGGCGGCGCCCACAGACCGGCACCAACCGAACCTATTCCGTGACATCGTGATGTCACCAGCAGTTTGCTACAGGTTTGGGCAAATCGGTCCGAACCAGGAGGAACCCACCTCTGGTGCTGCATCAAACTCTGACACACCCCAGTTGGAGATCATGTCCCTCCAAAGCTAATAATCTTTTATGTCTCAAACGAATCCATTCTTTCATCCATGGAAGTACAGAGGCCTGATAGTACAACTCCCAATCTGGCAACCCAAAAACCCCTTTGTTTTTGGAGTCTTGCAGCATTTTCAGACTTATTCTTGCTTTTCCCCCTTGCCAGATATATCTTAACATCATTTTATTTAATTATTCAAAGTATTTTCCCCAGCTTTATTGGAATTGTTTGAAATAAATATAATAATCTCGGCAAAATATTCATTTTTATAGCAGCTGTTCTTCCTGTCAAAGACAGTTGCAAATTTTTCCATTTCTCCAAGTCGGATTTAATTTGTTATATCAGCTTACAATAATTGTCTTCTTTGATGGTTACACATCTTGCTGTTAGCTGAATTCCTAAATACTTTACTTTCTTGACTATCTGGATATCTGTCTTCTTCATTAAATCTTTTTTCTGTTTGTAAGGTTTTTAACTAGCGTATTTTTGGAGTATAAGACGCACCATTTTACCCCCCAAAAGAGGGTCAAAAACTGGGTGCGTCTTATACTCTGAATGTTGCATTGGGGGAGGGGGAGGGAGTTGGTGCGACGGTGGCAATGGCGGCAATGGCGGCAACGGCGGCAATGGGTGGCAACAGACAGCTGATTGGCGGTATTCCATGAGACTGTTCCAACTGCTAATCAAAGCTGTCGCCGCCGCCTGACCATGGCAAATCCGCTGCCACCGCTGCTGGCGCTGCTGGCTGCCGCTGCCTCTCCCCACCGCCGCTGCCGGACCATGGGAAAGCCACCGCTGCCACCGCCGAACCACAGCTAATCCGCTGCCACTGGCTGCTGCCGCCACCATCGTATCACAGCAAAGCCACTGCGGCTGCTACTGCCGGACCACAGCAAACCCGCAGCAGCCGCTGCCGCCGCGGCTGACTGCCGCCGCCACCACCGGACCATGGGAAAGCCGCCGCTGCTGCTGGCGCCAGACCACGGGAAAGCCGCTGCCGCCATTGCTGGCCAAAGCCTGCTCCCGAGGCAGCTAAGGAGCCACCACCGCTGCTGCTGTGAGCCGCCTGACAGCTTTGAAGACCAACTTGCCAAGTTTGAAGACTTAAACTTGGCAGTTTAAGACTAGTGGACTTCAACTCCCAGAATTCCTCCTCCAGTCATGCTAGCTCAGGAATGGGAGTTGAAGTCCACAAGTCTTAAACTTGCCAAGTTTGAAGACCCTTGCACCCCTAACTCAGGGGTCTTCAAACCTGGCTAGCATGACTGGATGAGGAATTCTGGGAGTTGAAGTCCACAAGTCTTAAAGCTGTCAAGATTGAAGTTTGTAAAAAGTGTACATGGTTGTAAAAAAGTATACATGATTGTAAAAAGTATACATGGTTGTAAAAAGTATTCTGCTACACTGGTATTTTATTAAATAATATATTACTACACCATTTGGTTCAGAATACTTTTTTCCTTGTTTTCCTCCTCTAAAATCTTGGTGCGTCTTATACTCCAGTGCATCTTATACTCCGAAAAATACGGTAGTATTTTAGTTTTTTCTTTATTTATTTTCAGTCCTGCCACTTCACCATAATCTTCTATTTTTTAAATAAGTTTGGGTCCAGTTTCTTGTGGATCTTCTAATATGACAACCAAATCAGAAGAAGGCGTGGCCAGCGCCACGGCACTACAGAGCTTTCCCCGTGTCCTGTGGGAAAGCCCCGAACCTGCTTCGCCTGGGGAGGGGTGGTGAAGAAGAGGAGCGCCTGCTGGCGGACTGGGGGGCAGCAAACCCCCCAGGGAGCCAGCTTAGTCTCCTCAATCGGCGGCGTATGGAAGACGACCTTCCAAAGCGTCGTCCTTAGCCGCGGCGGTCACATCTGAAAGGATTGAATTGGCGAGTTGGAGTCATCTGGAAAAGAAAATTAAAAGCAATGTGCTGGTGAGTGTGAAGAAGACAGAAGAAGCTGGTGAGTGATATTGGCAGAAAAAGCTTTAAGAAATCTTACTTGGACATAATAAAGGGGAACAAAAGGACCGGAAGTGAAGGAGCGGCTGTTTGGCATATGGAGAATATAGAGTGGAAAAAAACTTTTTTCTAAACAGAATTATAACTAGAGCCCAATTAATTGAGGATCTGGAGTTTTACTTTTAAAGGTCTGGAATTTAAAGGAAAGCAATTTGGTCGGTGGAATTGATTTAAAAATGGAAGAATTTGATTATAATAATAAAAGACAGAGTTGGGAGATTGAAACAGAGCCATCTGCTGGTTGGAGGAGCTATTGTAAGTGTGGGATATTACCAGAAATATTACCAGGAATGTTTTGATAGCTGTTGTTTTTGAACAGAGCACCTTGTTATTGTATAAAAGAAAAATATTTGGACTGAGCTGGATAAGAACTGAATTGGATTGAATTTTAACAACGGAATAGCAAGAAAGATTTGGGCTTGTAATGACTAAATGGAAATTAAAAGGATCTAATTGGTGAGATTTTACTAGAAGACAATTAAAAAGGCTATGAAATATATTATTATTAGCAGCTGGAAGGACTATAAAAATTTGGTGACTTGTGATCTAGCTGATAAAGAAATAAGCGATTGTTAAAAACTCTTGGAACTTTCTGAAAAAAATTTGCTTTGTGGTACAGGCAGATCCCAACTAATAGTTGGAGCTCATTTATAAGATTTTAGATTTGAGAAATATAACTCTGAAAATATGGGGGACATTGATTACAAAGAAATGGCTGAATTTTTGAAAGGTTTGTTTAAAGATTTAAGATGACACTTTGGATTGGACGCAATGGAGAAAGGGGAAAACATGGAAAAGGAAAAGGAAAAGGAAAGAACAACAGATGAAGGCAAGAAGATTGATGAAAATATCATAAACGATGATGAAAAGGGAAAGAACGCTGAAAATGTAATATTGATTAATGATTATGTTTATTTATTTATTTATTTATTTATTTATTTATTTATTTATTTATTTATTTATTTATTTATTTATTTATTTGGGAATTCTTCTATGCCGCCCTACTCCCTAAGGACTCAGGGCAGCGTACAGCATTTTAAAGAACACCAAACAATCTCAATGTTGAGATTTATAACGATTCCACTGGGATTAACAGTGAAAATAGAGATAAAGATAATAAAAATGATGATGTTCAGATTGAGGAAGAAGATTTTAAGATACAAAAAATTAAAAAAGGAATGGGGAAAACTAGATACATACAGATAGTAGATTTAAGAGGGGGGAAAAGGGCATGGGAAATGAGACCTGATTGGTATAAAGGCAAACGAAAAATAGGGAAGAAGTTAATGAAATGGGGATGGAGGAAATACATTCTTTCCCCCAAATTTTGGCTGTTGTGGGAGAGGATTCCCTCAATTCTGGTTGCTTCTGCCTGTCCCGATTCTCCCCGTTGCCATGCGCGCGTGCGCGCGCGCGCGAGAGAGCAATCTAGAGGCGGCTACGTGCACACCCCGCGGGACTGGCTCTCTTCCGTCTGCACTTCCACTGTCAATTCAAAATGTCAGCTCTCACGAAGGTGCTCTGTCACTGTCTCTGTTTCTTCCATTCTCTTTTTTTCCCCTCCCCTTAGTTCAGAATCTTAGTTTAAAATCTTCACTTCTCAAAATGAGAAAAGAGTGCTTCTTCAATCTCTTTCTTACACTGTCCACCTTTGTTTCTTTGACAGTCCCTTCAGATTTTCTGGCTTGCAAATTCGAGAAATGTCCCTTTTAACAATCCGTAGCCTATTTTATTCTGTCTTTTTGCTCCGTTCCGCTAAGGCGCTGCCTGATCCTTTCTGTAGCTCGCGTCTCATTAGGAGGTTTCTCGGAAGTGATGTTTCTATTTATTTCAAACAGGTTTGTCAATGTATTGCCATTTCTCTCTTTTCTCCCTTTCTTGCTGTATCTTCAGGCTGCCATACCTCTGGACCACCAGGAACTGTTGGTCTCTTCTCTGTCCAGCAATGGGGTTTCCACCAACATCAGCGGGGGCTTGCACCTCCTTCCGTTGTCGCACAGTGTTCCCCTTCCTAACACTCCCCCCTTCAGGGTTCTGCACTGCGGATTTCAGGCATTCAAGGCAGAGAAAGTCGAGCTGAGTAGTAGCGGTTCACTTCTCAGCTTCGCTTCGCCATGGCGCTGCCCGGAAGTTTAGAAGTCTTTCTTTCTTTCCCCCAAACTTCGGCTGTTGCAGGAGAGGATTCCCTTGATTCTGGTCATTTCTGCCTGTCCCAATTCTCCCCCTTGCCGCAAGAGAGAGAGAGAGAGAGAGAGCAATCTAGAGGCAGTTACATGCACACCCCACGGGACTAGCTCGGCTGCTCTGGGCTGCCTCTGGCAGCATTTTGAAACACGCTCCTGCCTGCGTGGAGGCAGGGATCGATGCTCGCCTCCTCTTCCTCATAGACAGAACCGAATTTTAAATTGCCATAAGCAGAGCCCAGAGGAGCCGAGCTACTCCCGCAGGGTGTGTGCGCACCCGCCTCTTGCTTGCTATCACTCTTGCAGCTGGGAGCCGCTCTTTCTGTGGTGGGCGAGCGAGGGAGGGAGGCGGCGGTGGGAGGCAGAGCCGAAGGGGCAGCGGCAGAGCAGAAGGGGTGGTGGGAGGCGAGCAAGAGAGGGAGGCGGCAGGGGCAGGAGGCAGAGAATGAGCAGCCCGAGCCAGCGAGCGAGCAAGGGAGGCAGCGGTGGGAGGCAGAGCTGAAGGGGCTTGCTCTCACTCTCGCGGCCAGGAGCTGCTCTTTCTGTGGCGGGCACTCTTTTGGTCAGGAGAGAGAGAGAGTGTGTGTGTAAGTGAGAGGTGGTTACGCGCAACCCCCACGGGACTGGCTTGGCTGTTCTGGGCTGCCTCCGGCAGCGTTTTGAAACTCGCTCCTGCTGGCGGTGATGCAGAGATCAATGCTTGCCTCCTCTTCCTCACGCATTTCAAATTGCCATAGGCAGAGCCCAGAGGAGGCGAGCTAGTCCCGTGGGGTGTGCGCACACCTGCCTCTTGCTTGCTGTCTCTCTCTCTCTCCTCGCCAAAAGAGTGGCCGCTCCCGGCATGTCCCCCCCTTTCCCCGGAAGTAGTTGGTGGGGACTTATTTTTGGGGGGAGGCTTATTTCAAGGCATGTCCCAAAAAGCCCTGTTGGTGTTGTGATTTACCCGCATCCTGCGCAGCTGGTCATGGATCCAGAGGACCAACTGTGGCGCAGCACTATCATCCCGTGCACCTGGTACCTGAGTCCGATAGTGAGGAGGACTCGGTGCCAGAGGCTGAAAGCCAACCAGGGCCTTCTGCATCTCCTCAGTTGGAGCTGAGTGACTCAGAAGAAGAGGAGGAGCCTCTGCTTGATGCTAGGGCATGCAGGGCAGCTAGCAGGCAAGACTGGCTCTGCAGGAGGAGGTCTCCTCGCATGTAGAGCTGCAGGCTAATTGGCCACACCCTGATGCTATTTAAGGCTTAAGCACACCAAAGCCGACTCTGGAAACATTGGATTTCTCTTACCTCATTTTGCTGTTCTTTGAATCTCCTGCTTTGACTTCTGGATTTTCGGTTCATGAAATAATTAATTCCAGGCTTTCTGCCAACTTCTGTGAGTTACTGATAACTGAGGAACTAATTGCCTGTTTTCTTTGGGGGTTTGAACTCTGGCCAGTTCTTAAGAAGCGAAAGTATCTGACTTTCTGAAAAAGAACCTTTTCTGTTCTTCATGGACTTTAAAACATATACTGTAGCTACTAAGAAGATTTATTAGTAGTAAAATAGTATTGTTTGCAAACAGTTGTGTGTGCGTCATTTCTGAGGGGACTCCGTGCTGGGACACAACAGTTGGCCTTATTATCGGGACATGTCTTATTATCGGGAAAACATGGTAACAACAATATTTGTTTGATTTATTGTTACCTCCACCATCAATATTCTCCCATCTTCATCTGTAAAAATTTGTCTAGCGTTTATAGTTTCTTTAATATATAAGGCCACACCCCTTTTCTTTTGTTGTGCTAGTGAAAAGTATAATTCCCCAATTTTAGAATATTCCAATAATTTATTCTGCTGTTTTTTTGATGTGGACCTCTTGAAGGCAAATTAAATCTAAATTTAATTTTTTTAATTTATTGAAAGTCCTTGGCTGAACGCAAGAAATCTTTCCCCTTTCACTCCAAGAGTCTCACGAACACTCATTTCTGGCGGAGTTTTGAAGAGAGAAAGATTTCTTGTGTTCAGCATGTTTGGAAAAGAAAGGGAGGTGTTTCAAACTGACATAGGCAGAGCCCAGATGAGCGCAGAGCCTGAGAAGCAGATGTCCCTGTTGCCGCCCCTTCGGCTCTGTCTCCTGCCCCCGCCTCCCTCATTTGCTGGACTGGCTCTGCTGCTCTGGGCTGCCTTTGGCAGCATTTTGAAACGTGCTCCTGCCTGCGATGAAAGGATTGATGCTTGCTAGTCCCGTTGGGTGTGTGGCAACTCTTGGGGACTCTACGGCAGTTAACTCTTTCCTACCGTTTTCAACTTCTCCCCTTCAAAGTTTCACTTCCCGCTTGCTCGAAAGTCTCCGTGATTGGCTGTTGTGGCGAAACTGGAACGACAGGGCGCATACGTGACCTCCCCATTTGTTACCTAAACTATAGTATGCATTACAGAGCAGCTCTATAAATTCCTTCTTCTTTTGCTTGTGTTCGCCTAAATCAGGGGTCGGCAAATTTAAATAGTGACACATGCGCAGTGCCGGAAACTCGGCCAAAGAGCCTTTGCCAACCCCTGTCTTAGGTGATGCCTGTGAAATGGTTGATCGATCCCCAAAGGGGTCATGACCCCCAGGTTGAGAACCGCTGCTCTAGTCTATGAGAACACTCCCCGCCTGGAATTATAAAAATTCCACTATTAATTTAACAAAGTATTAAAGTAAACAATCGTATAGCATAAACAATGCAAACTTTACTATCTAATTGACTGAAGTAAACAAAGCATAGCATCAAACAATGCAAACAATGAGTTAGATACAAGGCATTCAAAGCTTGAGGTTCAATCTTCGAGTTCGGTCTTCCTTCTCAGCAGTACCAGGTCGGTGACTGAGACGCTCAGGTGGCAGGTCAACCATCAGCTGGTGTTGAGTCCTACCTCATTGTTTGCGACAGTGCAGGCACTTGTGTAATACAGTTGAGATGAGCTTCCTGGCTCCCATGATCCAGAGTACAGCAGCTCTAACAGCTCCCTCTTTGAAGTGTCGGCCTTGATGGTGGACGATCTTGTGGTGGTGTTGGACCAACAGCTTGTTACATGGTGCCGAGCAGGAAGGATGATGGGATGTTTAATACTTGAGTCTATTTTCGCCTTATCCAGACACCCCCCTACTCTCAGCACATTGTGGCTGTCAATGTACGGGTCCAGTATCAGAAGTGGGCTGGATTTTGGAATAGGCTTCTTAGCTTCTAGGCATTCGAATTCCACGGAGTAGACAATTTGTTGCACACCCCATAGAATCCCTCTCTCTGCTTGGAGATGGCTTTCTGGAATGCTTATCTGTAAATTTGCCCTGCGACGCAGGAAACAGATAAACACTGCTACGCCTCATACAAGAAATTTTCAACTAGAGAAGTGTAGCATGATCCGCTGGGTTCTTGTCTGTTGGCACATAATGCCACTGCTCTGGACTTGAAGACTTTCTGATCCTGTCTACTTATTGCTTATGTAGATATAAAAGTGTTTTGTTTGGTTGTGAATGTAGCCCAGCACCACCTTGCTATCTGTGTAGAAGGTAGTGGGTTGTAGTTCAAGGTCTATTGTTTTGGTTATCAGGTCTGCAAGTTCTACAGCCAGTACGGCGCCACAGAGTTCCAATCTTGGTACGGTGTGACCTTGTTGTGGTGCTAACTTTGCCTTTCCCATGACGAAGCCGATGTGAATGTCGCCCTCCCCGCCATAGACCCTGATGTATGCCATGGCTGCTATTGCCTGCGTGCACGCATCTGAGAAGACATGCAGATCTTTCTTCTTTGCGGTGGCGGGTGAGATGGGAACATATGTGCATTGTACGCTGACGCTTTGAAGACTACTCAGCGAGGTACGCCACAACTCCCATTTTTGCTTCTGCTCTAATGGAAGCGGTTCATCCCAATCTTTGGTGCTTTGGGAGAGCGTCCATAGAAGGAGCCTCCCTTGGATAGTTACGGGAGCTGCAAACCCTAAAGGATTAAAAAGAGTGTTCACTGTTGACAGAACTCCTCTCCTTGTGAAGACGGTCTTCTGAATTGGGACTCTGAAGATAAAGGCGTCCTACTTCAAGTCCCTACACAGACCGAGACTCCATTGGACAAGAGGGGTATCAATGCCAAAACCGAAGTCTTGTAATTCCTTGGCGTGGTCTTCAGGATTGAAGGCTTTGAACACTTTTTCACTATTGGATGCTATTTTGTGCAGCCTGAGGTTGGCTACCACTAGCATCTGGTGTGTTCTTTTCAAGAGATCTATGGCCTATGTTGGAGTAGGTATGGATTTTAGACCATCATCGAAGTAGAAGTCTCATTTCACAAAGTGTCTGGCATCGGTACCGTATTTGGCCTCGCCTATGCGAGCAGTGTGTTGTAGGCCATAGTTGGCAATTGCAGGGGATGAACCATTCCCAAAGACATGCACTCGCATTCTATACTCTATGATCCATTGGTCATGCTGTTTGTCGCTGAACGACAGGAAGCGCAGGTAATTGCGATGATATTCTCTGACAAGGAACAAGTAAAACATATGCTGGATGTTGGCCATGATGGCTATGGCTTCCTTTCTGAAGCGAATAAGCACACCTAACAGGCTGTTGGTAAGATTGGGTCCTGTAAGAAGGACTTTGTTCAGAGAGAGGTTTTGGAACTGTGCGCTTGCATCAAAGACCACTCTTATCTGACCTGGCTTTTGTGGATGGTACACTCCAAAGAATGGCAAAGAAAAGCATTCTTCATCTGTTCTCAGAGTTGGGGCAAGTTCAGTGTGTCCGTTCTGGCCCATCTTGTCCATGAACTCCACCAGATGGGCTTTCATTGCAGGCTTCCTGTTCATGAGTCGTCTGTTCTGCCCCAGCGTCAGGTCCAACACACAAACTGTTTTAAACATAAACTGTTTACTACTAATAATTCCTTAGCAGCAGTGTCCTTTTAAAAGTTCTTTAAATCATAAAATAAGTATTTTTTGGAGCCCCAGCTGTTAATTACTGCTTAACAGCTGGCCAGAGTCCAAGCACCAAACACAGCAAACAATCCCACAAGATTAGTCCATCCGATATGGTTCACTTTGAACTTACGAAGATTGGCAGAAAGCCTGGAGCTCAATTAGTAGAGAAGAAATGCCAGTTGAAAATCCAAAAACCAAACAAGAGAGGTTTCAAGAACGTGGCAATACCTGGGTCGAATGAAAGTTGTCTATAGCGCTGAAGCGTGGCATGGCTAAGGCTTAAATAGTCTAAGGACGTGGCCAGTTAGCCTGCAGCTCTACTCACGAGGAGGCCTCTTCCTACGTAGCCACTCTTGCCTGCTAGCAGTCCTGCATGTCCTAGTATCAAGAAAAGGCGCCTCCTCTTCTCCTGAGTGACTCATTTGCACCTCAGGAGGTGCAGAAGGCCCTGGTTGACTTTCAGCCTATGGCACCGAGTCCTCCTCACTATTGGACTCGGGTGCCAGGTGCACGGGCCGATGGTACCATGCCACAATCACCTCTCGGTCCTCGGGATCTGTGACCAGCTGCGCAGGACGCGGGCAAGCCACAACACTATCCCTCACCACATGGCCCTTCCTCTGGGTCTATTGGTCTGGATGAGTTTGCGACGGGAACTGTTCATGGAATGCACGAACCAGGTCAGGAGGGTGAACAGAGGTCGCATCCTCCCAGATGAAGTCTTCCAGTCCATACCCCTTCCACTCGATGAGGTACTGGAACTGGCCCTTCATCCACTGGGAGTCCCAAATCCTGGCAACCTCATACTTGGGTGGTTCATCACAGGCACTGGCTGGGGCTGAGCAAGAGGACGGAGCGGACAGGCTGGAACAAGGAAGGATCAGTGGAACACGGGATGGACATGGAGTGAGTGAGTCAAGGTCAGGAGATAGGCTGACAGGATTGATGACCGCTTCCACCAAAAAAACGATGGTCAAGCTTGCAAGCCAGTCGGTCGGAGGGGAGATGCTTGATGGAAAGTCAGACTTGATCCCCTACCACCAAGGGTGGTGTTGCTGGCCGGGAGCAGTCCGCGACCCTCTTATAATCTTCCTTGGCCTTGTTCAGGTACCGCTTCACCAACTGGTGAATGGCCTGGAGCTCGGACAAGAACTCCTCTGCCACAGGAACTGGGGAATCAAGGAGCATGAGCAGGAAGAATCGGGGATGGTAGCCCAAGTTGGCAAAGAAAGGAGTGATCTGGGTGGAGGTGTGTTGGGAGTTGTTCAAGGCAAACTCGGCCACTGCGAGGTACTCTGCCCAATTGTCCTGCTGTTGGTTGACAAAGCAGCGCAGGTACTGCTCAAGGATGCCGATCACCTTCTCCGTGCCTCCGTCAGTCTCAGGGTGATGTGCCGATGATAAACAGACCTGGACCTCGAGAACCGCTATCAGCCCTTTCCAGAATTGGGCGGTGAACTGGGCCCCTCGGTCTGACACAACCCTATCCGGCAGGCCGTGTAACCGGAAGACATGCTGGATGAACATGCGGGCAGTGGCATGAGCTGTCGGTAACCCTCGACAGGGGATGAAATGTGCCATCTTCGTCAGCATGTCCACCACCACGAACAAGGTCATGAAACCGGCAGACAGGGGCAAGTCCATCAGAAAGTCCATGGAGATGGCCCCCCAGGGTCTCTCCGGTGTCAGCAGGGGCTGCAACAGACAGGAGGCGCTCCCTTGGCTGACTTGGCCTGACGACAACGGGCGCAGGAGGTCATGTATGACTGGACATCATGCCGGAGTTGAGGCCACCAAAAAGTCTGGGAAACAAGGTGCAGGGTCTTGAAGAGGCCGAAATGTCCTGCTGCATGGTTGTCATGGCACTGGGTCAGAATCAAACCTCGGAGTGGGCCGACTGAAATGAAGAGCCATTAAAAGCCATTAAGACATGGCTCTTCCTGCAGGCGGGGTAATTTTGAGACAACATTACATCGGATATCTCCCCCATGTATGTCTGTGTGTTATAGGTGTTTTAAATTGTTTTTTAAAATTGTTTTTTAAAATTGTTTTTTAATGATTCGGTTGGTTGTTTTATTAAAATGTTGTATGCCGCCCTGAGTCCTCAGGGAGTAGCGCAGCATAGAAGAACCTCCAAATAATAAATAAATAAATAAATAAATAAATAAATAAATAAATAAATTAATTAATTAAATAAATAAATAAATAAATAAATAAATAAATAAATAAATAAATAAATAAATCTTGTCCCGAAAGTGGAGCAGGTCTTCCAAAAAGGTCCAAGGGGACTCAGGCCCTATCTCCCACTTCCATTGTGCCACGTACTCGTCCTGCCGCTGTGCCTCCTGAATCTGTCCTCGAAGACCCATGGGATTCTGGACAGCTGCGAATGACTCGACGGGCAGAATAGTCTGAGGCGGCAGCAGGTCCTCGACATGGGCATATTTGGATTTGCGGGATAGAGCATCCACCTGTTGGTTATGCCCACTTGGGATGTACATGACTCTGAAGTTGAAGCGGGTGAAGAAAAAGGACCATCGGATCTGACATTGATTCAGCTTCCTTGTGGTTTGCAGGAACTCGAGGTTTTTGTGGTCCGTCCAAACTTCCACTTGGTGTCGGGCCCCCTCGAGGTGATGTCTCCAGGCCTCGAACACGGTCTTGATGGCTAACAACACCTTTTCCCAGATGGTATAGTTGCGCTCAGACTGATTTAGCTTTCTGGAATAGTAAGCGCATGGGAAAAGAGGACTGCCATTCTTGCGAGTCTGAAGAAGCATGACTCCGACGGCAATGTCTGATTTGTCCTCCTCCACCATGAATGGACAGTGAGGGTCTGGGTGCTTGAGGATCGGCTCCTTCATGAAGGCCTCCGTTAAGGCCAGGAACGCCTGCTGCTCAGGAGTGCCCCACTGGAAGGGGACCTTCTTTTGCAAGAGCCGAGTGAGGGGTGCGGTCAGAGTGGCAAACCCCGGGATGAAGGTCCTGTAATAATTTGAGAATCCCAAGAGTCGCTGGACGTCTTTCACCCGGCGAGGAGGTTGCCATGTTTTCAAGGCCTCAACTTTGCCATGATCCATCACTATGCCTTCTGGAGAAATGCAATGACCCAAGAAATCAATGGTGGTCTGATAGAACTGGCATTTCTCCAGTTTGGCATAGAGGTTGTATTCCCTCAGATGCTGCAGGACCTGGCGGAGGTGTTGGAGGTGACTTCTCTGGGACGTGGAGTAAATCAGAATATCATCAAGATAAACCACGACAAACTGGTCCAACAAATCCCGGAAAATATCATTCATGAAATATTGGAAGACAGCAGGAGCATTGGTTAGTCCGAACAGCATGACCGTGTACTCAAAATGGCCATACCGAGTCTTGAACGCTGTCTTCCACTCATCCCCCTCACAAATCCACACCAGGTTATATGCGCCACGCAGGTCCAACTTCGTGAAGATGGTCGCCGATCGGAGCCTTTCCATGAGGATTTTCAGGGATCAAGGGCAAAGGGTACCGGTTGCACACTGTGATGGCATTAAGTTTCCAATAGTCACAGCACAGGCTCAAGTCTCCGGTTTTCTTCTTCACAAAGAGGACCGGAGCAGACAAGGGCGATGACGAGGGTTGGATAAAACCCCTGGCCAGGTTTTTATCTACAAAGTCCTACAACGCAGCCAGTTCAGGGTCTGACATGGAGTAAATGCGCCGGACAGGAAGCAGAGCATTTGGGAGCAGGTCAATGGGACAATCATACGGCCGGTGCAGGGGCAATTGGTCTGCCTCTGTCTCGCTGAACATGTCGGCAAAGTCCAAGAGGTCAGCCGGCAATGAGATGTCAGGGAACCCTTGTACCAAGCCTGCGCAGACTTGGTGCATATGGTCCACGCACTGCAGACTGGGAAAAGATATAAAATTCTGGGACCAGACAGTACGAGGGTCGTGAGTTTGCAGCCACGCCAGTCCTAGAACCAAGGGGAAATGGAGTCCTGCCATCACATAAAACTAGATGGCCTCCTCATGCCATCCGATGGTCAAGCGCACCAGTTGCGTGATGGCCCTAATTGGACCGGACAGCAACTCCTCATGCCATCCGATGGTCAAGCGCACCAGTTGCGTGATGGCCCTAATTGGACCGGACAGCAACACATCGATCGTCTCAACCAGCACCGGAGGATCCACTGGACACAAGGGAACAGCATAATGAAGAGCGAACGCCTCGTCCATGAAGCTTGTGGTCGCTCCAGAGTCCACCAAGTCATGCGCTGGTTGTCCAGAAAGACTTTGGTCACCAAGAACAAATGCCGCAGAGGTCCAGGATCCACGTCAGCAGGGCGGGAGTCAGTCTTTGTGCATGCCCGACCCAGCATTTCCACTAGATTGGGTGCCGGCTGTTTCCTGATAGGGCCAGCTGGGATGGTGAAGCCGGACCAGGAACATAGGCCCCACATCCCTTCTTGGGGCAAGAGATGGCAAAATGGCCAGGTTCCCCACAATACAAGCACAACCTCCCTGCCTGATGTCTGTCCTTTTCAGCACCGGACAAGCGAGGTCTAGCTGCCCCAAGATCCATAGGCTCTTCTCATGGAGCCATAGCCAACAGAACAACAGGAGGGACAGGAGGTGCCTGGGCAGCATGTCGTGAAGCTGGGGCTGGCCAGATGCCAGAAGAGACAGGAGGTGTCTGGGCAGCACGACAAGAGTTCCTTCCCTGCAACCTGGCATTGATCCTTAGGCAGAGGCGCATCAGTTCATTCATTGTGGGAGGAATGTCCACTCTCACCAACTTGTCCTGTAAACTGTCTGATAAGCCATCCTGGAACACATCCAGGAGAGCTGCCTCATTCCAGGCAGAGTCCTGGCTGAGCAGCCGGAACTCACTGATATGTTCTTGAAGGGGTTTCCGGCCTTGCTTTAAGTTTTTTAATTTCGTGGTGGCCGTTTGGGCCTTGATAGGATCTGCAAACATCTCCTCCAAATGAGTACAAACCCCCCCCCCCGAAGTTATGAAGAAGAGGACTGTTCTGGACTAACAAGGGCGTGGCCCAATGAGCTGCAGAGCCAGAAAGCAGGCTTATCACAAACCCCACTTTGTCCGGGTCATTTGGGAAATCCTCCGGCCCCAAAGCCATAAACAAATGGCACTGGCCCAAGAAAGCAGGGAACATAGTTTCATCACCATTAAACTTATCCAGCATAGCTACTGGGCAATTTCTCCTCGGAGCAGGAGCAGGAGGGGCCATCTGGCCTTGAAGCTGAGCCAGCTGGGCAGCCATTGCCATAGCTGGACATTTTCATCACAAAGCTGGTCCATGCTGATTCTAGTTTGTGTGTGTGATTTGGGCTGGAGACAAACTGTTCTGCCCCAGCGTCAGGTCCAACCAGAAATACGCACACACAAACTTTTAAACATAAACTGTTTACTACTAATAATTCCTTAGCAGCAGTGTCCTTTTAAAAGTTCTTTAAATCATAAAATAAGTCTTTTTCGGAGCCCCAGCTGTTAATTACTGCTTAACAGCTGGCCAGAGTCCAAGCACCAAACACAGCAAACAATCCCATAAGATTAGTCCATCCGATATGGTTCACTTTGAACTTACAAAGATTGGCAGAAAGCCCGGAGCTCAATTAGCAGAGAAGAAATGCCAGTTGAAAATCCAAAAGCCAAACAAGAGAGGTTTCAAGAACGTGGCAATACCTGGGTCGAACGAAAGTTGTCTCCAGCGCTCAAGCGTAGTGTGGCTAAGGCTTAAATAGTCTAAGGGGGTGGCCAATTAGCCTGCAGCTCTACTCATGAGGAGGCCTCTTCCGATGTAGCCACTCTTGCCTGCTAGCAGTCCTACATGCCCTAGCATCAAGAAGAGGCGCCTCCTCTTCCCCTGAGTCACTCATTTGCACCTCAGGAGGTGCAGAAGGTCCTGGTTGACTTTCAGCCTATGGCACCGAATCCTCCTCGCTATCGGACTCGGGTACCAGGTGCACAGGCCGATGGTACCACGCCACAATCGCCTCTCGGTCCTCGGGATCCGTGACCAGCTGCGCGGGATGCGGGCAAGCCACAACATCATCTCAGACTGAAGAGGTGAGAGCTTGCTCATGGTTGTTAGGCAGGCACTCTCTGGGTGTGCGAAAGGGCAGCGGTGCAACCCAGCTTCTGCTAGCATTCCGTTTAAGTTCCTTTTCCATGAACTGCAGAAAGTCTTTGTCCTCCATTGACATGGCTAAGTCATTGTCCTCTTTGCTGGTCTGGAACACCGTCGCTCCTAGGACAGGGTTGTCTGTCGAAGTCGTGAAGTGTCTGGGCATGGCTTCAACTGGGATGCTCTGCCATTACTGAGAATGGTGGTCACAAAGACATTCACCTGGTTTGGGGCCTGCAGCTGATCGACACAGACTGTTCCTAAGATGGCCCATCCAAGTGCAGTTTTGAGGCCAATTGGAGAGGCTGTTCCTGTAATCTATGCCTTTTGAGGAAAGCTTGGGGGGCATCCACCCTCAACATGAGCAGGATTTCGGCTTCAGAGTCTAGTGCAGGAAAGAAATTAGCTATGCATTTCAGGTGAGGTATATTGCTTACTACTTCTGGTATCGCGATCTGATTGTGATTATTTGATAAAGCATCCCATTCTACAATGGCGGCAGTGTGAATTTTGCACTCCCATCTAACGACTCTATGCAGAATCCCGTTACTTTCCTCCCCATGTGCTGGTACCCAGTGCACGTTGGTATCGTGATGTGCATTTCCTCAGGGTGGACGTCAAAGAGGTCGAAGAATGCTGACCTGGCTAACGATTGATTGCTTTGCATGTCCAATATTACATACATCTTCATGGCCTTTCCTGGGCATCCAGCTGGGTAGACTTTAGCTAGGCAGATCTGGTGGCATGAGCGAGGGGATGGTGACGTGCAGTTGACACTTGTTGCCGCCTGAATCTCCATACTCACAGTCGGAGGAGAAATAGGAGTCACTCGTGGATTAGGAGTTGACCGTTGATGAGGAGTGGACCATGGATCAGGAGTCGGTCATGGATGAGGATGCGTCTGTGGATCAGAAGGTGACCGTGGATCAGGAGTCGTCCGTGGATCAGGAGTCGATTCAAAGTCTGGATGCAAGGCAGTTGGGTGTCGGTTATTCCTGCATAGGAAGCATCGCACCTGCGCTGTGTAGTCATTGGCCATGTGTTCCTTTGAATCACAGCACTTGAAGCAGACTTTGTTTTCCCTGATCAGATCCTTTCTTTCATTTATGGACTTCCTCCAGAATTCTCTGCAAGCATTCAGAGTATGCGGGGACTTATGGAATGGGCATAAGAGATGTTTAGGTGTTGTCAGATGTGTATGGGGAGCTCTTCTCAGTGGTTGCTCTTCTGGGTTCCTCGTGGACAGGGTAGAGACCTGTGTTTTATGCACAGATACAAAGATTTTTCCTTTCGCAGTGTGCAATAGACTCTTGTTGAGTCAGACTTCTGGCTGGCTTTTTTGTTAACTGGTTGCCAGCTTGCTGTAATGCTGAGGCTTAGAGGGTCATTGTATAGCAGTGCTTGGTAGTCGACAAATTCTTCAAGAACAGCAAATGGAGGGTTTCTGCCTTGGTTATTTGCCTTGTAAGCAGTCGCTATTTGGAGCCATTCTTTACTTAGCTCCCGTGGAAGTTTTTTAATGAGGTGCTGTTGCGTCTTGTAGTGGTCAAGGCAGACAAGTCCCAGCAAGTTGGGATCTTCTTGTGCCATCTGCAACTGTGTCAGGGAGTGGGCGAATTTCCACAGCATGTAAGGGTCTCTTAAGCTGATGTTCAGGAAGTCCTTGATGTGATTCAAGAGTGAAGACTCTGTTACTGTAGATGCCCCAAACCGCCGATCAAGCACAGTCCAAGCTTACTGAAGGGTGACGTCCGGGTTGGATATTTGGGCAGCAAAGATGTCTGTCACTATTTCAACAGATTCTGGTCCCAGCCATGCTATCATATGCTTAAGCTGTTCGGCTGGTCGCAGCCCTTCGTTATGGATGGTACTCATGAAAATGTGCTTCCATAGTACATATTGTTTTCCCGGCTTGCTGCCAGATAGTCTGGCCATGATCATTGGGCTGTGTGTCCATGCTCAAGGTGCCTTGAAGATTTGGCAGGAATGTCTTAGCTTCAACATTGAGATTGGACTTCGCAGCTACTTGTGAACCTACTGGCTGGGACTTCTGTTCGTCTACATAGGTCCTAACGTGATTGCTCAGATCCTCCTCTTCCAGCTCTCTAGGGTTGAATTTGAGATTGGTGTCTTGAACCTCTACCTGTAAAGCTGCGGCCCTTGCCATCTTTAGTATGGCGTCCCGTACTCTCTGCAAATAGTTAAGTCTGGCTTGAGTTCTAGCCATTTCTTATCTTTGTCTGGCTTGAACTCTGGCCATTTCTTCCTTTTGTCTGGCCATTTCTTCTCTTTGTCTGGCCATTTCTTCCCTTTGTAGTTGCTCTTTCTTTGCCAGCTCTAGAGCTACCTTGGCTACTTCTGCTTCAACTTGCGCCTCTGCAGCTTTGTTGAACAGACTCTCTGCTCTTGAGGTCCAGGACTTACTGCTATGATGGGATGAATGTTGTGAGATGCTGCTACCCGTGTGAGACAGGGTTGACTTGGTGTGGAAGGATGAGGCGTTCTTCAAATGATACCTCTGAACTGGGCTTTTTGTTCATTGTGTTGAGACGTGCAGATGAGGATTTCTTAGAAACTTGTGAAGAAACCTTAAGTGGTTGTGGTGATGATGTGCGTTAACAACAAGAAGACATATCATGTTCATTCTTTTTTTTTTAATTTTAAAAAGTTTTTTATTTATAAAACAGATAAAAGAACAAAGAGACAAAACATACAATAAACGTAAAGAACAAGTACATGACGAATCGTAATCCAGTATACATATTTACATTCCGCTAATTTATACATCGTTATTTATCTTACATTGCAAAGAATGAGTTATAGTTTTTCTTTTCATCTCCACCGTTTTAATTTTTAATCTTGGTTCTCCTTTCTCCCCACCACTGATATAATTTGTTCCAGGTTTCAATGAATTCTGTTTCATCTTTTCCCTTCATTTCTAACGTTAACCTATCCATTTCAGCACATGTTAATATTTTACGTAAAATTTCTTCTTCTGTGGGTATATTTTGTTTTTTCCAATTTTGAGCAAAAGTTAACCTTGCGGCAGTCAATATATGTAGCATTAAGTATAATGTTTTTGTCATATTTATCTAATGTTATCCCTAATAAAAAGAGTTCTGGTTTGAGGTCTAATTTTATTTTTAATATTTCTTCCAGCCATTGTTTGATTTTTGTCCAGAATTCTCATGCTTTGTGGCACTCCCACCACATATGATAATATGTGCTGGGTTGCATTTTACATTTCTAACATAATGAAGAAAGATGTGTACCCATTTTGGCTAATCTTGTTGGTGGGAAGTGCCACCTGTAAAACATCTTGTATAAGTTCTCCTTATATGAAGTAGCCAGTGTCAATTTTCGGTTTCTTTGCCATAGGTCTTGCCATTTTTCTAAAACTATATTAAACCCAAAATCTCTACACCAAGTTATCATATCATGTTCATTCTTGTCGCTTGTTGTGATCGCTGCCTGAAGCTCAGTTTGAGACTGAAGATCGGCTTTGATAGAGTCATCTTTGCTTAGGAGGAGCTTCTCTCGTTCTTTGTTTAGCTGCTGGAGACGTATGTCTTCCAGAAGCTCCTCGTCTTGTAGCTTCGACTGGATGCTGATAAGTTGGCGTTCACAGTATTTCCATTGTAGGCACGTCTTCTTGTTTTCTTTCTCCAGTGAGTGGATGCGACCTGAGGAAAGCGTCTCTTTTTTGGTGTTGAAAATGTAACAATTTCTCCCAGAGTGTTTGATTATTTTGGTAGTACTTATCCCATTCCTCCATCAGTTTCAACCGCATGGCCTCGGTAAGTTTTCTATGCGACCTCAAATCATAGGTTTTCTGAGGTGTCTCTGCCACTTTTGAAATTTGGGCATTGAACTCTGAGATTGTGGTGAGGTTAGGTAGGGGACTCTGTGCTTCCAGCAAATCAGATGTTTCTGTCCTGATTGGAAAGGACTCCATGATGTCAGCATCTTCATTCGTGTCGAGATTAATGTCAGCATCTTCATCTGTGTCGAGATTAGTTGAGAAGACCAGCTCTGCTTGCTCTGAAGTGGCCTCTACCAAGACTAAGAAAATTCAAGAAACTTTCCTGAACACTTTTTAAAATGTCAATGCAATCCACTCTTTGACCACTTGGGTGCGTTGCAAACTTTTGAGAGCATTGCTGTAGTTCACTCTTTGAACACTAGGGTGTGTTGTTGGCGTTTCTTGGGTTTGGCGTGTTTAGTGAAATTCAGCTTTGAGCCAGTAGAGGGTGCTGCAAGCTAACTAATGCTTGGGCTAAACTGGTTGTTAATTCTTCCTTTGTCTAGAATTTTGCCTCGTGATTATGCCCTATTTTGTGATTTCTCAGGGAACTTCCCTGGCTATATCACTATATGAAAACTATGTAGGAGGAATGTCTTCCCCAATTGTTTATTCAAGCAAAGTTTAAAAAGGCAGCAGAAATTATTAACTTTTGATTTTTTTCCAAGGCAACATACTTTATTTCTCTTAATCACAATTTCCTTTGTTTACTGGGACCTATCTTGATTCAAATCAGGCTCAAGTCTATCAGCACAAGCACTGTTGTAACTTCAAACAGTTGCTGAATGAATAAAGTGACCAGATTTTTTTTTTTTAAGCGGGACACCGAAGGGGGCGGGGCCGCCTGGACGCCGGGTTTTGCCCTCTGCGCATGCGCAGAACGCTGCGCATGCGCAGAGGGCAAAAGACCGCTAATGTCATTTCACAAGAGCCGTTCGCGTGCAGGGCAATTTATAAATAGCGGCCGCCAGGTAGGGAGCCGGCCGGGGTTGCGCAGGGCTGGGGGAGGCTCGCTAGCCCGGCAGCTCCGGCCGCAGGAAAGAGCGGGGGGAGGGTGCCGTACTGGGAAGGGCCAGCAGTCGCCGCCGCCTGAGGGGGCCACCCCCCCGCCCGCCCGCTTCGCTGCAGGGGACGCTGCACCGGATCCCGAGTCGCGCCGGCTCTCCCGCGGCCACGATGCCCGCCGACCTGATGGAGAAGAGCTCCTCCTCACCCGCGGCGGCCATCCCGGCCAGCGCCGGAGGAGTCAACGCAGGACGCCCGCCCGCCGCCCACAGCTGAGAGGCCTGCTGCTGCTGCTGCTGCTGCTGCGGCTGGGCCCCCAGTCCCGGCGGCGGGAAGGCTGCGGCGGCGGCCCCAGCCTGCTGAGCCAGCGCCGGCCCGAGGGTCATGGATGCGACTCCTTCGCTCGGGCCGCCCCTGGAAGGTGGAGAGGCGCCTGATGCAGCCCCGCCCTCTCGAAAAGGCCGGCGTCGCGGTGGGCGGGGCGGCCCGAGCGAAGGAGTCGCATCCATGACCCTCGGGCCGGCGCTGGCTCAGCAGGCTGGGGCCGCCGCCGCAGCCTTCCCGCCACCGGGACTGGGGGCCCAGCCGCAGCAGCAGCAGCAGCAGCAGCAGCAGGCCTCTCAGCTGTGGGCGGCGGGCGGGCGTCCTGCGTTGACTCCTCCGGCGCTGGCCGGGATGGCCGCCGCGGGCGAGGAGGAGCTCTTCTCCATCAGGTCGGCGGGCATCGTGGCCGCAGGAGAGCCGGTGCGACTCGGGATCCGGTGCAGCGTCCCCTGCAGCGAAGCGGGCGGGCGGGCGGGGGGGGTGGCCCCCTCAGGCGGCGGCGACTGCTGGCCCTTCCCAGTACGGCACCCTCCCCCCGCTCTTTCCTGCGGCCGGAGCTGCCGGGCTAGCGAGCCTCCCCCAGCCCTGCGCAACCCCGGCCGGCTCCCTACCTGGCGGCCGCTATTTATAAACTGCCCTGCATGCGAACGGCTCTTGTGAAACTTGCCAAACTTGTGAAGAGCCCTTGCAAAGCCGTGCCCGCCGAAAATTGTATTTGTCTTTCGCCCCCCATGAGCCGCGGCCGGCCGGCCCTGCAGGGGAGAGCCCGCCCCCCAGCCCTCCCTCACCCCTTTCAAAAAATCGGGACTTTTTAAGAGGGCAGGCGGGACGCGGGACAAACCATTAAAAAGCGGGTCTGTCCCTCCAAAATCGGGACGTCTGGTCACCTTATGAATGAATAATCTAAAGGAAAAATTGTGTTCCCACTGAGAAGATAACTTGGCTGCCCCAGATTAAGCAGGGGGAGGGTAATGGCTATTTCCTGCCCCCTATTAGATGCTACCACCTCTCTCTCTCTCTTTCTCTCCATCTTGCAGGTGTTGGCGGTGCAACATTCTTGGGTCAAAATGCTTCTCAGCGGAGCAGCAGCAGCTCAATCATCCCGCGGGGCTACTGCTTTGAGTGCCCTATCCCATGGCACCCCCACCTTACTCCTGGAGGGGGGGTTCCCCTCCTTGCACCAACTAGTCTTCCCAACCTGCCACTCACCACCCAGCCAGGCGGGGCCTTCATGCCCACCGGTGACCTCCCCAGCACCCAGCTCACCTCTGTCTTCCCTGGCAGCAGCTTGCCCAACCTTCCTGCTGCCCGGCAGGGAAGGGGAACGTTCTGCATCCCCAGCACTGGAGGGGGGACATACTCAGTCCCCAGCACTGGAGGGCGGACGTACTCCATCCCCAGCGCTGGAGGGGGGATGCCCAGCTGGCACATTGATAGCGCTGAGCTCCCCAGCATCCAGCAGCTCTCTCAGATGCCCTCTGTCTTCTACAGCCCCACCAGGCCCTCTACTGGGCAAGGAAGGGGGACATACTCCCTCCCCTGCGATGAAGGGATGCCCAGCTGGCACATTGATAGCGCTGAGCTCCCCAGCATCCAGCAGCTCTCCCAGATGCCCTCTGTCTTCTACAGCCCCACCAGGCCCTCTATTGGGCAAGGAAGGGGGACATACTCCATCCCTGGCATTTCAGGCAGTCTCGGGGCGCCCAGCACGCAAAACCTGTCACAGCTCACCTCCGTCTTCGGCAGCAGCCTGCCCTCCACCCAACTGATCTCCCAGCTGCCCTCTGCCTTCCTTAGCTCTGGCCAGCCTTCTACTGGTGGGCAGGGAGGGGGGGCTTTCCCCTTCTCTTGCATTTCAGGCAGTCTTGAGGTGCCCAGCACGCAAAACTTGTCACACCTCACCTCCGTCTTTGGCAGCAGCCTGCCCTCCACCCAGCTGATCTCCCAGCTGCCCTCTGCCTTCCATAGCTCTGGCCAGCCTTCTACTGGTGGGCAGGGAGGGGGGGCTTTCCCCTTCTCTTGCATTTCAGGCAGTCTTGAAGTGCCCAGCACGCAAAACCTGTCGCACCTCACCTCCGTCTTTGGCAGCAGCCTGCCCTCCACCCAGCTGATCTCCCAGCTGCCCTCTGCCTTCCTTAGCCCTGGCCAGCCTGCTACTGGTGGGCAGGGAGGGGGGACTTTCCCCTTGCCTTGCATTTCAGGCAGTCCCGAGGCACCCAGCACGCAAAACCTGTCGCACCTCACCTCTGTCTTTGGCAGCAGCCTGCCCTCCACCCAGCTGATCTCCCAGCTGCCCTCTGCCTTCCTTAGCCCTGGCCAGCCTGCTACTGGTGGGCAGGGAGGGGGGACTTTCCCCTTGCCTTGCATTTCAGGCAGTCCCGAGGCACCCAGCACGCAAAATCTGTCGCAGCTCACCTCCGTCTTCGGCAGCGGCCTGCCCTCCACCCAGCTGATCTCCCAGCTGCCCTCTGCCTTCAGCCCTAAGTCCGCCTTTGGCAGGGCCCCTACTGCATGGGACATGTCAATGCCCCTCCCCACCCAGCAGCAGCCCTTCCAGCCCATGGAGGCTTCAAGCCCCATCCAGCCTGTCCAGGGGGCCAATTACCTCGGTGCTCCATGCAGTCCCGAGCTATCCAGTATGCAGACGCCGTCGCCGCTGCCCTCCATGTACATGAAGCCCATTGCTAGGCAAAGAGGGAGGATATTCACCTTCCCCAGCGTTCCTGGCAGCCCTGAGCTGTCTGGCATGCAGAACGTCTGCCCGCTGCCCTCCATCTACATGAAGCCCACTGTTAGGCAAAGACAGAGAATATTCACCTTCCCCACTGTTCTAGGCAGCCCCGAGCAGCCCAGCACACAGTACCCATCCCAGCTGCCCTCCATCTACATGAAGCCCACTTCTGGGCTGGAATCGGGGACAGTCTCCTTCCCTCAAGGGACTCCCGAGGCGCCCAGCACGCAGAACTTGTCGAACCTCACCTCCGTCTTCGGCAGCAGCCTGCCCACCACCCAGCTGATCTCCCAGCTCAGCTCCGTCTTCAGCCCTAAGCCCATCTGTGGCAGGGCAGGGGACATGTCAATGCCCCTCCCCACCCAGCAGCAGCCCTTCCAGCCCATGGAGGCTTCAAGCCCCATCCAGCCTGTCCAGGGGGCCAATTACCTTGGCGCCTCCTTCTCCCCGCCCTCTGGCCCTTGCCCCCCCTCCTACATGGTCCCCTCCTGGGACTCTTATGGCGGTCTTCAGCTTCCACCCCCAGCCAGCGACCCCTTTACCCAGTTCTCCACTGACCTCTTCCCCTCAGGACCTGGTAGGTTAACTGGTGACATGGGATCTGACCCTGGGAGGCCCCCCCTGCCCGGCAGCTCCCCGACACACCCCTCCCGCTATTTACGCTTCCCTGCAGAAATCTATAATCTTGGTGGGGACCCTTACCGTGCCCCCTACAGTCCTGGCCAATTTTCTCCCTATTCCCCATCTGGCACTTTCTCCCAGATAGACCCCTGCAGTCCATTCAGCCCCAGCAGCTCTGCTGGCATGGTTGGCACTCCCGATGGCAGCCCTTTCTTCCCACTAGTCCCAGGATCCCCCGATATGTCCAGCTTCTATGGGCCGATGGTGCCAGGAAGCCCAATGAACATCTCTGGTGGCCCAATGACCCCAATGTCTGGCACATCTGCCTTCAGTGGCACCAGCGTCTTCAGCTCACTGGTCCCAGACTCTTCACTTGGCACGATCCCCAGTCCCTACAGCTCCCTGGGGGCCTGCAGCCCTTTTGGAGTCATGCCCCCGGCCAGTTCCCCTGACATGTCCAGCCTCTACGGGCCCATGTTCCCGGCCAGCTATGTCTCCAGCCTCTACGGGCCAATGCTCCCAGCCAGCCCCACCATCTCAGGCAGCCCGCTCTTCTCCAGCGGCCCCTCCAGCCTCTTCAGCCCATTAGGTCCAGCTAGCTCCCCTGGCACCATTTGTGTCCCATCACCCATCCAATACTCCCCACTGGCCACGTCACCCACTCCAGCCATGGCCCCAAGACCCATCACGCCACCTATGGTGCCCAGCCCCATGAGCCAACCCATCAGCCCGGAGCCCGCTGAGAAGAGTGATCGCCGCACACAAGCCACTTCCATGGGCAGAGGTAAGGGTGTGGAGGGAGAGGGAAGACCGGGCTCCCCCTAGCCTCATTGTACCCAGCGTGCCTCTGCCAGGTGCAGCCTAATTGCTCAAGGCTGGGGGGGGCGGGTTGGCCCTCTGGGCTGCAGGGAAGAAGGGCAGCACAGAAGTACGTGGGGCTCCTTTGGGCCTCTCCCCCTAAGCAAAAATATGGTTCCCTGCCACTTTGGGCAGGTAGAGCTCAGTTCACCTGCACACCGCTCTCCCTCTCTGCCCAGCCATGCCAGCCCACTGGGGCTTCCCCCAATCAGGCTGCCTTCGGGCCTCTGAGAGTGACCGAGAGGTCACTGGACATCTGCTCATCCTGGGGCAGCACAGATCCTGCCAGTCCTGGGAAAGGCTGGAGTTCCTTTCCTGTTTTTGGACCATTCCCCTCTGGTCAAATGGCCGTCTTTCCTCTCCCCTGCCTACCAGGAACCCTGGAATCAGGCTTTCTGATATGCAGACGTGTCCATCAGATGGGTCAGCTTTCCAAAGGCTGCCCGGGGCAATCCCGAGGGCCAGAGGGGCTCTCCCCATGGTTTTTGTAAGTGATAATGCATGGCACACCTTTCAGTTTGGCCAGGTAAGATTTTCCCCCTGAGAACATGGCAGGCACCCCGTGTGTAGCGACAGCCATCTTTGCTTTTGGGTGGGCTTCCCCTGGACTTTGCCTGAAGCCCCCCCGCTAGGTCTAAGGGGACAAAGCTATGGGTCCATACCAGATCTCTTCTGGGGTAGAAGTTCAAGGCGCCAGGCTAAACCCTGGGAGACTGGATGCTCTTCTCCTGCCTTAGGCACAAAGGCTGGTGGTGACCTTGGGCCAGTCCCTCTCTCTGAGCCTAGGAAGAAGGCAGCCAGGGAGGAATGGGCGGGGCTGCCATCAGTCAGGGAGCTCCTCCTTCCAGAGGAGGAGCTAAGCTGGTTCCCCAGACAGGTGAGCCAAAGGAGGAGGCCAGGATAATGGTGGTTGTGGCTGAGGAAGATGAGCTGGAGAACCCCTGGGGGGCAGTGCCCCTTGGACCCACCAAAAGCACTTTCTAGCATGCAAGGAACACAGCCAACATCTCTGAGAAAACCTGAAATGGGTGATGGGGAAATGCAGCCCAGAAGCCAGAGCTGGCATCCCTTTCCCCCTTCTCATGTCCCCCAAACACCTGGAGGGACCCCACTCCCCAAAAGGAGAGGAAACCCCAGGACCAAATCACCAAATTCTTTCAAGCCAGAACTTCCTAGAGGCCTCTCCTCTTTTCCTCCTCCCCCACCCTTATAAAAAAGGTGGTCTTTTAAGTTATGGTTTTCATTTTTGGCACATAAATCTATGGCAAATCACCCAGAGGGCCGTTTGCCAGGCGAATGGCAGAGAAATAGATATTCAAGAGATACATCAAGGGGTTTGCTTGGTTTTATCCTGGCCAGAGGATTCCCCCGGGGCCCTTTGCCATGCTTGGAGCCATGTCCATTGATTGATCCTAAGAGGGGCTCCCGCAGAAGGCAGGGGGTCTTCGTTCAGGGCCCGCCACCTTTAGGAACCGTTCGCAGTTGCAACTTTTATGACCGATCCTCGCATTTACTTCACAGGTCTGTAAAGCAAACGAAAGCTGAAGTAAGTTCACCAGCACAGTTGTGGTTTCCATTAGCGACCGGTCACGTGATCAAAATTTGGGTACTTGGCAGCCCACCCCCACCACAGGATTGCTTCAACTTCCCTCCGCCTCTCTTCCCTCCCCCCAAATCTACACCCTTTTGGCCCCTGCTCCCACGGCTGCCCCTCCTGAGCCGTCCTTTGTGGGCTTCTTGCTCGGTGGCTGACCACACATAGCCAGCCGGGCCCTTGGCGGGCTTTCCTCCCAAGGTCGCCTTTAGTGGGTTCCTGTGAGGTCCAGCCCAGAGGCTGCCTGGCAAAGGGCCGGGCGGGCACCACTCATCAGCAGCTGGAGGAAGAAGAGAGCGACGTGCAGCTGGGGTGGCAGAGCAAGGGGGCAGGGCCTCGGGGTGCAAGGGGTGACTAGCACACGGGCCCTCTTCCCAGCAGCAGACAGCCCTTGGCCCCCATGGATAAATAAGAAGCCCCCTCGTAAACAAAACGATTGGAGGAACAGCTGCGCTCCCCCAACCACCTGATTAAATGCCTGGGGAAGCGTCGTCTTCTGAAAGGCCACCAAGGTCTCCATGAGGTGGGTGCTGCCCCTGAGGTGGGTGCTGCCCAACTCCCAGGCCCAACAAGAGGGCATCACTTGATAGAAAGGACCTGGAACGGGCCCCGTCTGTTAAGACTGGTGGGGCAGACACAAACAGTGGCGGGGGGAGGCGGTCCCACAAGAAATCTGACCCTGTTCTGGACGGCTTGATAGCTGAAAACCAGCACCCCAAATTGCCTGCTGGGAGCCAGGGCAGCTAATGGGGCAGTGGGGTTATGTGGGTGCAATGAGAAAGACCCCAAACTGCCCACACCACTGCATTTTGCCACTTCTTGTGGACTCTGTTACAGTAGTCTAGACGGGAGGTGGCTGAGAAATGAGGCACCATGAGCGATGCCACCCATTCAAGGAATATGCCCAAAGCCCTCTTGGCTCCTGTTGCCATCTGCTTTTCCAGCAGGAGCCACAAGAGGTCCACCAAACCGCACACTGACTTGGGGACCAATCCCCACACAGATCTAAAGATGGGCGACCCCTGAGGACCCCAGAAGACAAGCCGGTCTCCACCATCCAGACTCTCACCGCCTCCAGGCGCTGGGAAAGGAGCTCAATTACTTTGGTTGGTTGGTCAGCCTGGGCTGAGAGATCTGTTGCTGGAGGTGCATCCTCCAGCAACAGATCTCTCAGCCCAGGCTGACCAGCTGCCTCACCCAGCAGCCTCCAGAGATGTTAAAGGAGGTCAGGGAGAGCTCTGGCCATGGCTGGAATTGGCCCGGGCGAAAGGAGCTGCAACACGATGCCCCCGTTGCCAACCCCCAGTGGCCCAGAAGGGCCCACGAGTGACGGCATTAAAGGCTGCTGAGAGATCAAAGAGGACGGGGGGGGGATCCCCCACCCCTGTCCTAAGTCTGCAGAGGAACCTGGCAACCACCGTTAATGCTGCTGCTTTGGTGCTGCAACCGGGCCCAGATGGGCTGGGTCCAGTGAGGGTCTCTTAAAGAAGGGTAGACCTTCAGGGCAGAAGAAATCTCCCCTCCTGCAGAGACAGAGTTTTATGTTATTTATTATTAAATTTATTTGCCACCCATCTCACTACAAAGCGACTCTGGGCCGCTTACAGCATAATAATCAACAATAAATATTCCTAACCCAATAAGATGCCAACCCCCCTGCCAGCTCCTGCGAGAGCTTAATTCCACTTGGAGGGACAGAAATGGCTGAGCTCGTAATTCTTAGGACCCTGCATGCTTCCTCCTCCTCCTCCTCCTCCTCCTCCTCCTCCTCCTCCTCCTCCTCCTCCTCCTCCTCCTCCTCCTCCTCCTCCTCCTCCTCCTCCTCCTCTTTTTCTTCCCAGCATTTTCCTGCAAGTGCAGGGCCCACTTTTTTGAATGGGTTGATCCATTGGTTGCAATTGGAGTTGACCAATCAGTTTGTCACCTGATCTGGACATTGTGGGCGAAGGCAGAGTGACTGGCCCAAAGTCACCCAGCTGGATTTCATGGCTAAGGCTAGACTAGAACCCATTGTCCCCGTTTCTAGCCTGGTGCCTTAACCACTAGCCCAGACTGCTCTCACGAGGTCTTGAACACATCATCAGAGCCAGGGGCGGGTTCCTAATTTTTTTACTACCACTCTATGGGCGTGGCTTATTTTGTGGGTGTGGCTTGCCAGGCATGTGACCGGGTGGGCGTGGCTTTCCGGCCATATGACCGGGTGGGCGTGGCTTCTCAGACTGCTGAAGGGAGGGGAATGGAGATAGCTCCTGCCACCTGTTCTTTCAGCGTCTCACGCGCTCCCTCAGCCATCCTCCCCTGCTTGGACTCACTGTGGGGTAGGAAGGCAGCGCATGCGCAGTGCCGGAAGCTCGGCTTCTGGGCATGCGCAGAAGAAAATTTTTTAAAAATGTAAAAACAAATTTTTTTAATGGCGGCGCCCAGGAACCGGCAACCAACCGCACTGGTACTGTAATGTCACCAGCGGGCTGTTACCGGTGCTATACAGTGGACCGCACCAGTAGGAACCCAGCACTGATCAGAGCCAAAAAGTTTGAAATTCTCAGGTCACCCGGCAAACCATCCTTGGGCAGCTGAATTGCAGCTCTGAGTGAACCCAACTGACTTGGATCAGAGGATCTGATGGGTCCTTGAATAATCTTCACCCCAGCCCTGCAAGGCTTCCCTTCGGCCCCTTCCTGCCCAGGAAGGATCCAGTCACCCTAAACAGAGCCACCGACCTGCTCCCTCTGGACGCAGAATGACTCTGCTTCACTGTTACTAATAGTCTTTAAAGAAGGCTTAGGCCTGTGCTGGGCCAGGTCCACTCTTGGCTTTGTTCCGGCAGCGTTCCAGGTGTGTCTTCTGCCTTTCCATCACCTGGAGCTCCTCCTCAGAAAACCAGGAGACGCTGTGAGATCCCCGGGCATAAAGAGGCACCTGGATGCAAGCCGACCCACAACCCAGGCCCCCCTCTTTCCCCACGCAGCAACCTGAGCCTCAGGTGATCGGCCGTGCTTCAGAGCCCCAGGAAGCCTAACCCAAAGCTCCCTCCAGGGCTCAGTGAGGGCTATGCAGGATGGACTTTGTAATACTTGCAATATGGGTTCTGTAGTACTATTGCACTGGCTAACTAACGTTGGTTTTCTTGTATTTTAATTTTGCCTTTTACAAACATAATGCTAATAACTTGCCATGAGCCTTAATCTTCAAGAAGAACTGAGGCCTTCCTTTGATAAACCAGAAGTATTTGATACATTTGAAAAAGGCAAATGTAAAATACAAGAAAACGCATGTTAGTTAGCCTGTGCAACTACTACAAAACCCATATTACAAAGCCCATCCTACCTGGCCCTCAAGGACACCCCGTGGGGAGGGCTGACCCCAGAGAACTCCAGAGCCAGCAGGAAACCATCTGTCCGTGGCAAGGGAGCCCGACCAGCCCTAGATCACGTTGCCAGCGCCCCAGGGCAGATGCCTGACGCGTGGCCTCCGTGGTGAGTGGAACAGCCATGATTGCCTTGGTGGCCATGAACTCCCAAGCTTCCTCTGAGTCCATACCCCCGAGGCGGCAGGATATGCAAATAACAAACACAGGGACAACTGGCTGTTTAGCAACAACTCAGTTACAATATACCCCCCAAAAAAGTTACTTTTTGCATGCCAGGCAATGGACTCACTTTTACGGCCAACTGCACTGTTCTGTGGTCATGTGACCACAATTTATGATGGTTTCTAGCAAAAAGCCCATAGGAATGAATAGACTCTATGATTACTGTGTTCGCTTTGCGACTGCCCCCCTAAAAGGTCATAAAATTGGATCGGTCATGGGGGTGTCTCGGCTTATGACTGTCAAGGTTTACCACAAAAGTTCCAAGCTGCATTTCGGTCATAAGTGGAGATTACTCTTTGGTTGCTAGAATCCAACTTGACCCCTCTGCGAAGGAGCCCCTCTGAAAGGGTTTCCCGGATGACGAGGGGCACACACACGTTTGCCCACTGATTCCTGCATGCTGCGTTTAAAATCTTGTCCTGATGTATTGTGAACCACCCAAAGTAGATCTGGACTCAGCTGGCCCTAAACTCAGGTTAAGAAATTCAACCCATCCCCAGTGTGGGGGAGAGCCCTTTGGCCAGGCCAGGAATGCGGCGAGGGTGGCGGGAGGCCTCTCAAGCTGACCGGGGATTCTGGTCTCCCCAGATTCCAAGACTGCAACCTTTGAACGTATCGTGGGGGAGGTGGCCTTCCAGCTGGACCGACGGATCCTCTCCAGCATCTTCCCCGACCGAGTCCGCCTCTACGGCTTCACCGTTGGCAACATCCCTGAGAAAATATTGCAGGTGAGCTGTTGGTGGGCGCTTTGCCCTTCCATCTTCCGTGGGGCCACAGCAGATACCCTGATCTCATGAGGCGGGCCTGAAATCTCACTTAGCAGTCGGCATCAAACTCACGCCACTCCAAGGTCTATGTAACACCCAGGGTGGGCTTCACAGGATTATCGGGAGGACAAAGGTTTGGGCTATTAACATGCCATCCAGACCAGCTATGGGTTACCTCAGTTGGGGTGAGGGACAGAAACAGGAAACTGGCAAGGAGCACCAAAAGCTGGCAGTAGAGCTGATGCCTGCCCTGCTGATGCCTGGAAATCCGTGGCTGTGAGGTTACTGCCATCGGCACCAGTGCCAGGTCTCCTGCCTGCTCCTGAGGGGCAGAGTGGGCTCTGGGCAGCTGATCTTGAGCGCCCCAAAGAGGAGGAAGAGAAGAAGAAGGAGACTGAAGATGTGCCTCTTTTTCCCGCAGGCTGAAAATGACACCGTCAACCCCCTGACCCAAGAACAGCGGTCGGCCATGATGGACCGCTACAATGAAATCATGAACCGCCTGAAGCCGCAGAACTACAACCCCACCTTCCACCCCCAGTTCACCGAGCACATTGTGAACACCTACGGCATCCTCCGCGAACGTCCCGACGCCTCAGGCTCTGAAGCTCAGCTGTACAATGATCCAAACTACCTGCACGAGGTGATTGTCAGTGTGGTTCCCCAGGACAAGGTGGCTGACTGCCTGATCCTGCTCAACTGCCTCCGACTGCTGTCCCAGGCCGATGGGAAGCCCCTTTTCATCTGGTGATCAACCTGCCTCCGCCCCCTCCCTGTCTTGCATCCACCACAAGCGCAATAAACCATCTGCGAAATGCAAAATGTGCCCTCTCGTGGAGCCCAGCAGGGTTCATTGCCCACCAGCCTAAATCTAGCCCATGAGCCACATTGTTGGGAGGGGATCAGTCTGGGCCCCTTGTTAAGCAGGGAAAGCAGCTGCGGCTTGGCACAAACAAAGAGGCAGAGTCCAAGTTTTCTCTCTAGGTAACACATTTATTTAGCATGGAACAAAGGTGGATCCTTCCATATGATTGGAAGAACCCTGAATGCATTTTGAAGCAAGCATATATAGGTTTCTACGTTTCACTTACCGTGTTTCCCCGAAAACAAGCCTAGGCTGATTTTTTGGGATGGGCCTAATATAAGCCCTACCCCGAGAATTTTCCCGTGGGGATGGGCATGGCCAGCAAGAGAGGTGGCAAGCACGCGGGGTAGCAGCCACAGCCCACCAGCCCCTTGGTGCAGCGCAAATACCAAGAAGCCTGAGCGTGGAGGCAGAGGCGGTGGGGGAGAAGACAGGCGACCCAGATGTGCTGCGCGGCTGCCTGACTCCGGGAGACTCGCGGGGGGCTTGCACAATGGCACCAGCAGCAGGTGGAGGTAGAGGCTTGGGGGATGGGGGAGGCAGGTGATCCTGACACCCCATGCGGATACTTGTTTGGCATGGCTGCAAGCAAGCCAAGAGAGGGTGGGACGGAGTGGGCGGCACGTTGTGATCGCCTCTGCCTCTGCCTGGCTCTGCTGTGCACTTTTCATCCAGAGGGAGACGAAGCTTTGTCTGCTTGCAAACAAAGCTGATTCCTCCTATTTAAACCATCCCCTTTGCAAGCACACGAAGCTTTGAGTCTCTGTCATTTCTCTGTCCAGGCGAAAAGTATTTGGTCACCTATGGGGGGTTTGGGAATGGAGCAAATCACTACCTATCAGCACTACTGCCTGCCAGCAGCCGATCCTCCCCTGTGTCTGTGAAGGCAGGCAGCTCTCCGTCAGGTGGACCACTTCCCCCAATGATTGAGGTGCCCGGGACAGCATCGTCCTCAGCCCCTGGCCTCTCCAAACATGCCAAGGGAGACTTGCCATCCCTGTTGGATAGCACCAGGCTGCAGTGGAGCCATGACACATCCTGTGGTTATGATTACACGTTCAGCTGTAAACTTGTGGCTTCTTTATCAAAGTTTCCAGAACTCAAAAGGCCTGCTAAAGCCTGAATTTTATTTCTGCCATTTCAACATAAGAATATTTGAACCAATCATCAATTATCAGAATCCTGATCAACATCCTCATCTCATTTTATTTCTGGAAGAAAAAAATGCAGGAACCGTGAATGGTCACCCAGCGGGCGTGAACTGAGCCCCAGCCAAGTCTTTGAAAGAAAGGGGAGAACGGGGGATGGGAGGGCTTGCCTAGGAAATGCTGATGGAGAGCGGCCATTATGGTTCCCGATGGCTCAATTAGGGGACCAGCCATTTGGAAGGCTGAAATACAGGATAGCAATTTCTACCATGAAGTGACCAACTCAGCAGTGACTTCCCCAAACTTGGTAACAAAATACAGGGGTAGCCAAGAGTTTGCCATTCTGATAAGAAAATTCCAGTGGGCAAATTCAGCCCAGAACGTTTGCAGCATGACTACTACCGTGTTTCCCCGAAAATAAGACCCTGTCTTATATTTTTTTGAATCCTGAAATAAGCGCTTGGCCTTATTGCCATGCACTAAAAAGCCGGATCGGGCTTATTATCAGGGGAGGTCTTGTTTTTGGGGAAACAGGGTAGTAGGAGACAACCCAGGAGCAAAACACAGCAGCCTTAGACATTAACCAGACATTACCCAGAGCCTTAGACATTAACAGTGGTTTATATACAAGATATAGACAGAGATATACATGGTAGGCAAGTACCTGACAAGCAATCAATCTTCTTCTTAACTCTACACGGAGAACACAGCAATAGATACCAAACACAAGGAGAGAATGAGAATACAGGAGGAGAGAAAATACACCCTCTCCTGGCTGTCTTACATGGACACTTCTTAAAGTGTTAAAGACCTTTGTGGACCCCTTCATAGTCTACAACCAGCAATACCAATGCTGATTCATCTTCATTGCATCAGCCTTACAGTTGTATTGGCTTTACATTGCATCAGCTTTACAGCTGGTCAGCTCTTAAATCTCAATATCTTAACACTCCTCTCATTTAAAGCTGAACAGCTGATAATCCAAACGCTTTAACATAGTCCAGGGGTGGGTTCCTCCTGGTTCGCACCGGCTCTATAGAACTGGTAGTAAACCATTGGTGACATCACGGAGCCAGTTCTGTTGGTGCCGGTCCGTAAACGCCGCCCTCTTTTTTTGATTTTTATTTTTTATTTTTTATTTATTTCTTGCTGGTTTTTGGCACTGTGCATGCAGCTGCCATCTTTTTTTCACCTTTAATTTTTTTTTTTTTGAGTTTTTGGCACACTGCATGCACATGTGTATGCGGCCACGCGGCACGGGAGGAAGCGAACCGGCAGCGAGGTAAGTTAGAACCCACCCCTGACATAGTCCTTATACTTTTCCACAGATACAGGCTTTGTTAACATATCAGCTATATTACAATTGCTAGAACAATGCTGTAATCGGCATAGAAATTCCAATAAACTAATAAACTAAAACTAATAATTTGATCAGTTTCTCCTTTACAGCTTCTCTAACATTACAGTATTTAATGTCTACATGTTTACTTCTATTTCCAACGCGATCTCCTGTCACCATTGCTATACATGCAGCATTGTCTTGTTCTACCTTGGGCAATGACAACATTTCCTGGTAATTTTGGGTTCATACCTGACACTGAATGCTCTGACCTCACTTGCAGTGAACCTTTCAGGAGGCACACCTTTGTTACTCCTCTCAGACTTCCTTGGAATTATATGTTCCTGCATTACTGTTTCAGATCTCTCCTCTTCTATATCTATATCAACTGTGCTTTCACTTTTTATTATAGGCCTATTCTCTTCTAAATCTCTCTCTCTCTCTGAATCAATTGCAATACTCTGTTGTTCTTGCACTTTTCTTACTTACAGGATACATTTTGGCTTTTGATTCCTTACAAACAGTACAATCCAAATATACATTACATTTCTTTAACTTCAGCCCCTCAGCTAGGTCTGGCTCCTTTTCAATACATTAAACTTGCATGCCCCAATCTTCTATGTAACAGATGTATACAATTGTCATGTGTGGGAGCATTCATAAGTACGTGTGCAAAATTTTCTTGCCTTCCCAGAACGTACATAGCATCCTTCTTAACCCCTTGTGCACGTATCTGTCCATTTTTCTTAATGGTGTGTAGTCCCCCTGCAAATATTATTTCATAACCCTGCCTGTCTAACATGGATACTCAACAGATTATGCTCTAATGCAGGTACATATAAGACATTGTACAATGTAGCATCTATTTCTGGTACATAAACATTACCTTCCCCCTTTACAGCAGCTCTCTGTCCATCGGCCAGTCTAACCCAGGTTTGCATTGCTCATTTCAAACCAGAAAACGCATTTGGATTGTTAACAATATGCTGGCTCGCCCCACTGTCCAACAACCAAATCTTCCTGGTGTGTTCAGTCGTTGACGCTGCCAGGGAAAACGACGCTGGAGTACCGCTCCACATTTGCTGAGTAGTCTTGCACCCTTGTCTCGCTGCTCCTCTGTTCCTCCTCTCAGGACAGCGTCTCTGGAGATGCTTAGTAGAACCACATGTATAGCATCTCTTCACAAAGTTCACTTTCTCAGCTGATCTGCCACCATCCTGAACCCTTGTAGATGCTGGTCTGTGATGAACGCTCTCTCCTCCCTTTCCTGGTCTCCTCTACAGCCGTTTCTGCTGCTCCTCCAACAATCGACCAGTCAAATATGCCGTGGTTAAATCCTGCTCTTGCATGGACTCTAGACTAGTCACAAGAACGTCCCATGAGCTGAGCACCACATACACCTTGTGTGCCTCTGTAAATGTCATTCCTCTTTCTTCCAACTCAAGGAATGTCCTTCTCATATTCTGCAAATGTGTGGACATACACTCTCCCAGCTTCAGCTCCTGTGCTTTATGCAGTCTCCTAGTCAGCAACACTTTACTGCCCACAGTCTGTCTCACATACACACTATGCTGACTGTCTTTCAAGGCAAGAATTATGCTGGCTAATGCCTTTTCATCTCTTCTCTGGTCCCCATCATCCAGAACTGCTGGTGGATTAGTAAAAATCGTCCACAACTCCTCCCTCCACAGGTACATCTCCATCTTCACATTCCAGGAGAGGTAGTTTGTCTCATTCAGCCAAGACACCATGAAATCTCCTCCCATTACGCTGACAGAGGCCATGTTGCCTGCTAACCACAATTTAAACCACTTACTCTGGTGCAAGCTCCCACTGGGTTAATTTTCTCTCTAGGCCCTCTGGTCACTCTGGCCTTCTCTCTGTATTGGGCCCACTGTCAGAGCGTTTGCAGCATGACTACTATTAGGAGACAACCCAGGAGCAAAGCACAGCACCCAGAGCCTTAGACATTAACAGTGGTTTATATACAATATATATACACAGATATATACATGGTAGGCAAATACCTGACAAGCAATCAATCTTCTTCTTAACTCTACACGGAGAACACAGCAATAGATTAAGGTGACCAGATTTTAACATTGGTAAAGAGGGACACCATTGACCGGGGTGGGTGGGTTCCTGATTAAAAATTATTTATTTATTTATTTTGGTCGTTTTTGTATGCCGCCCCACTCCCGTAGGACTCAGGGCAGCCATACAACCTTTTCTTTCTTTCTTTCTTTCTTTCTTTCTTTCTTTCTTTCTTTCTTTCTTTCTTTCTTTCTTTCTTTCTTTCTTTCTTTCTTCCTTTCTTTCTTCTTTCTTCCTTCCTTTCTTTCTTTCTGTCTTCTTTCTTCTTCCTTCCTTCCTTCCTTCCTTCCTTTATTTCTTTCATCTTTCTTCTTTCCTAACATCTTTCTCTCTCTCTCTCTTTCTTTCTGTCTGTCTGTCTTCTTTCTTTTTCCTTCCTTTCTTTCTTTCATATTTCTTCTTTCCTAACATCTTTCTCTCTCTCTCTCTCTTTCTTTCTTTCTGTCTGTCTGTCTTCTTTCTTCTTCCTTCCTTCCTTCCTTCTTTCTGTCTTCCTTCATTCCTAACTTCTTTCTTTCTTTCTTTCTTTCTTTCTTTCTTTCTTTCTTTCTTTCTTTCTTTCTTTCTTTTTTTTCTTTCTGTCTTTCTTTTTCTTTCTTTTTTATGCAGCTATTAGTTCTTGGAGGGATTTGGCTGGGTAAACTTGACCAATCTGACTAAACCAGGGGTCGGCAAACTTAAACACTCAAAGAGCCATTTGGACCCGTTTCCCACAGAAAAAAACCCACCGAGAGCCACAAAACCTGGGTAGGCGTGGCCAACTTGACATCACTCACACCCACCCAGTCACATGACCCCCCCTAGCCACGCCCACCCAGCCAGTCATTAGGACAGAGAACTGGAAACCACAAAACCCTTTACTCTCTCTCTCTCTCCCCCTCCCTCTCATCTCTCCCTTTCCATCTCTTTATCTCGCTCTCTCCATCCATATTGTCTGTCTGTCTGTCTGTCTATCTATCTATCTATTTATCTATTTATCATCTATCTATCTATCTATCTATCTATCTATCTATCTATCTATCTTCTCTCTCTCATCTCTCCCTTTCCATCTCTTTATCTCTCTCTCTCCATCCATATCTATCTACCTATCATCTATCTATCTATCATCTATCTATCTATCTTCTCTCTCTCTCTCATCTCTCCCTTTCCATCTCTTTATCTCTCTCTCCATCCATATCTATCTACCTATCATCTATCTATCTATCTATCTACCTACCTACCTATCTACTCTCTCTCTCCCTCTCATCTCTCCTTCCTTCCTTCCTAACTTCTTTCTTTTTTTCTTTTTTCTTTCTTTCTTTCTCTTTCTTTCTTCTTCTTTCTTTCTTTCTTTCTTTCTTTCTTTCTTTCTGTCTGTCTGTCTGTCTGTCTTCCTTCCTTCTTAACTTTTCTTTCTTTCTTTTTCTTTCTTTCTTTCTTTCTTTCTTTCTTTCTTTCTTTCTTTCTTTCTTTCTTTCTTTCTTTCTGTCTTCTTTCTTCTTCCTTCCTTCCTTCTTTCTTTCTGTCTTCCTTCAATCCTAACTTCTTTCTTTCTGTCTGTCTGACTTCTTTCTTCTTCTTCTTCTTCTCCTACCTTCCTTCCTTCCTTCCTTCCTTCCTTCCTTCCTTCTTTCTTCTTTCTTTCTCCCTGCAAACCAATCCACACTGTGGCTCCTTTATCCAAGGCGCTGCATATGCGAAGTCTCCCCGGTCGCTGTGGCTGTACCGAGGAGCCCGCATCCTGGTCATTAACAATGGAGACGCAGAAAGTCTCAGCTCCCAGCCTTCGCAGGAGTCGATCTGGCGTGGCTGTGGAGAGGGGCTGGCTGAAGACGTTTCAACAGCTCCTGGAAGACGGGCAGCCGTCAGCCCAGCCGGGGAGGAGGAGGAGGAGGAGAAAGGCAGCGGGAGAGACCTCAGAGCAGAACACACACACACACACACACACACAAAAGACTCGCAGAAAGTCTCAGCTCCCAGCCTTCGCGGGAGTCGAGCTGGCGTGGCTGTGGAGAGGGGCTGGCTGAAGACGTTTCAGCAGCTCCTGGAAGACGGGCAGCCGTCAGCCCAGCCAGGGAGGAGGAGGGGGAGGAGAAAGGCAGCAGGAGAGACCTCAGAGCAGAACACACACACACACACACACACACACACACACACACACACACACACACGCCTGCCTTAAAACTTCCCGAGTTTTAACTCCCCCCAATCTCGCATGCCCCCCTTTCAGGCCGATTTTTGGAAAGAATGCCCTAGTCGTGCATTCTTTCCAAAAATCGGGACTTTTTAGAAACGTGGCGGGATGCGGGACAAATCATTAAAAAGCGTGGCTGTCCCGCCAAAAGCGGGACGTCTGGTCACCTTACAATAGATACCAAACACAAGGAGAGAATGAGAATACAGGAGGAGAGAAAATACACCCTCTCCTGGCTGTCTTATATAAACACCTCTTAAAGTGGTAAAGACCTTTGTGGGCCCCTTCATAGTCTACAACCAGCAATACCAATGCTGATTCATCTTCATTGCATCAGCCTTACAGTTGTATCAGCTTTACAGTTGGTCAGCTCTTAAATCTCAATACCTGTCAGGAAATTCCTAGCTTGTTTCTTTGATCCATTGTCCATCCATTGTTTCTTGTCCTGCCCTCTGGTGCTTTGAGTATAAGTTGACCCCCCTCTTCTTTGTGGCAGCCCCTCAGATATTGGAAGACTGCTATCATATCACTGCTGGTCCTTCTTTTCTCTAGACTGGCCATACCCAATTCCTGCAACCGTCCTTTGTATGTTTTAGTCTTCAGCCCCCTAATCATCTTTATTGCTCTTCTCTGCACTGTTTCCAGAATCTCAACATCTTTTTTGTATTGTGGCAACTAAAACTGGGTGCAGTATTCCAAGCATAGTCTGACCAAGGCATTATAAAATGGTACTAATGGAAGGTGCCCATCTTCCCCCACCTGAGCCTTTCTAGAAGCAATGCCTAGAATGGAGCCCCCCCCCCCACAATCCCACATCCTTGCCAGGTCCGACTGTTCGGCCAGCTCTGTATCCATGCCGTCCCCCTATTGCCATCCTCTCTGTTGGGATCTTTTGGGAGACTCTGTCAACTCCTTTGCTGAAGCTGTGTGTGCTGCATTCCCATCATCAACCAAGCTGGTTGCTCTATCCAAGAAGAAGAAGAGGCCGGGTGGACAAGGTTTAGTCTTGCAAAGTTCTGAGTCCTCAGAAAAGGAATGCAAAACCGTCCGTTTGGTTATCAGGTGTCCAGCTGTCCAGTCTGGTTACTTGTGTCCTCTTCTCCCCCTTTTTGAAGACTGCCATAATCTTTGCTCCTTTGCGCTCTCCACTGGTTGCTCTGTCCATCCTCCATGGTTTCTCAAAGGCTCTGAGAAGGGCTCAAGGATGACCCTCACCAGCTCTTCCAAGGCTCTCACTGACCTGTCCTGGGACCTCAACTCCTTCCAGGTAGCCAGGGGCTCCATAACCATCCCATTATGTACCCGGAGTTGCCCCTCTTTCTTCTTGGGTCGTCTGGAGCACAGGTCCTCTCTGTGGAGAAATCCAGGGCAAAGGGGGAGTTGAGGCCTCCCTTTCTTGTCCCCACTGGAAAAACTGGGCCTTCGCCATCCATTTTAGAAGCCCCCAACCCTCCTTCACCCTCGTTTCTGTGGAGATTTCGATCTGAAGGACCCTGCCTCGGACTCCTCCAAGACTGTTGAAGTTGGCTTCTCTGAAAACCAGGGTGCTTGTACAGTCATGCTCCAATTTCCTTTTCTCTAATATCTTGACACATTACAGTGGTCTTTGACTTACAACCATTTGTTTAGTGACTATTTGAAGTTACAACAGCACTGAAAAAAGTGAGTTTTTCGCACTTACAACCATTGCAGCATCACCACAGTCACATGATCAAAATTCTGATGCTTGGCAAATGGCTCATATTTACGACGGTTGCAGTGTCCCGGGGTCACGTGATCCCCTTTTGCGACCTTCTGACAAGCAAAGTCAATCGGGAAGCCAGATTCTCTTAATGACCATGTGACTAACTTAATAAATGCAATTATTCACTTAACAACTATTGTGAGAGTGATTGCAAATGAGTCACTTAACAACTGTCTTGCTTAGCAATGGAAATTTTGGTCTCTGTTGGGTCCCAATACTGAAGAGTCAGGAGGCAGGTTGAGTGACTTCAGCTCTTTATTAGTTACAGTGAGCAAACTTCAGCGAAAGCCTAGCTCAGTGATGGCGAACCTATGGCACGGGTGCCACAGGTGGCACGTGGAGCCATATCTGCCGGCACGCGAGCTGTTGCCCTAACTCCGCTCCAGTACGCATCTGCGCGCCAGTCAGCTGATTTTTGGCTTTTACAGAGACTCTGGGAGGGCATTTTCGGCCTCCGGAGGGCTTCCGGGGGGCGGGGGAGCCATTTTTGCCCTCCCCACGCTACAAGAAAACCTCTGGAGCCTGGAGAAGGCGAAAAATGGGCCTACCGGGCCTACCCGAAGTCGGCAAACGGGGGGATCGTGCACACATGCACAGGGGCGGGGCAGCACCGGGGGAATCACACACGCATGCGCAGGGGGGCATTGAATTATGGGTGTGGGCACTCGCAAGTGCGCAATAGCGTGCACGCGCGCGCTTTTGGCACCAGAGGAAAAAAAGGTTCACTATCACTGGCCTAGCTGGTGACTTCGGTTTAAATAGAGAGCCCCGGCTGGGAAGAACCAATCAGAGCTTACCTGCTCTGCTCAATAGAGCGGACCTGTGTGTAAACTTCTCAGCTAACATGTAAATCTCAGGACACAACAGTCTCAATTGTGCTCATAAGTCGAGGACTATCTGGCTCTAGAGAAGCAGTTGGACGTAGTTCTCATCCCGCCTTGGGTACAAAGCCAGCTGGGTGACCCCAAGCCAGTCCCTCTCTCTCAGCCCTAAGAAGCAGGCAAGAGCAAACTATACTTTCTGAAATCTTGCCAAGAAAACCACAGGGACTTATGCAGGCAGCCTCTGTGAATAGCAATAGCAATAGCACTTAGTACTTAGACTAATATCCCGCTTCACAGTGCTTTTACAGCCCTCTCTAAGCGGTTTACAGAGTTCAGCCTCTTGCCCCCAACAATCTGGGTCCTCATTTTACCCACCTCGGAAGGATGGAAGGCTGAGTCAACCTTGAGCCTGGTGAGATTTGAACTGCAAAACCGCAGCTAGCAGTCAGCTGAAGTAGCCTACAGTGCTGCACTGTAACCACTGTGCCACCTCGGCTTGAATAGGATGTGATTGAAGAAAAACAGCTATTTTAATTTTTGTATTTTGTATTTATTTATTTCGTCAGGCCTGATAACAGATATAAGTATAAACATAATTATGAATACATGAAATGGATACAAATAAAAGGGAACATTAAGACAGGGACGGTAGGCACGCTGGTGCGCTTATGCACGCCTCTTAAGGACCTCTTAGGAATGGGGTGAGGTCCACAGTAGACAGTCTAAGGGTAAAGTTTTGGGGGTTTGGGGAAGAAACCACAGAGTCAGGTAGTGCATTCCAGGCATTGACCACTCTTGTTACTGAAGTCGTATTTTCTGCAATCAAGTTTGGTGCGGTTTACCATAAGTTTGTATCTATTGTGTGCTCGTGTATTGTTGTGGTTGAAGCTGAAGTAGTCATTGACAGGTAGGACATTAATCCCAATGAGATGTGCTTCCTTTCTGCCAGAATTAACCTTCCTTTGTCTTCTGTAGCCAGCTTTTCTCTGTGGTTAGGCTTGGGTGAAAGAGACCTCGGCTCTCCTTGGCTCTTCTCAAAACCTTTGGAAAATGAGACACTCAGTCCCGCCACTGGAAACCTTTGGGGACTGCCAGCTCAGCTCAGGTGTTTTTCCATGGTTACGGGTCCTTTTCTCCCCCAAAGTCCTGGAATCTGGTCCAGCAGCTCCTTAGTCTGCCTGGCTCGGCAGTGAAGAGCGCACGTGCGCACACACACACACACACACACACACACACACCTACACCCATTAACACCTGTCTCAGCTGGGCTCTGCGGTTGCTGGACCTTCTGGGTGCCGATCTGTGTGTGTCCTTCCGTCATGCATCGGGCCCCTCCCTCTCTCCCCCCTCCCCCCATTTCTGGCCTGCTCCTTTTGAATAAATTTCAATCCCTCCAATTCCACTTGTGAGCTTCATCAGCCCCAGTTTCAGTTATGGCCATAAATCCCATTTGCTTCCCTTCGTTCAGATGTCCAGCTCTCGCTTTGTGCATTTATGCAGGCAAAGGCAAAAACTGAACCTTGGACTGCACAACGTGGCCTCTTCCTTGCTGGAATTGTGTGCCCTACTTGGGTGCTTCCTCTTCTGCAGGGCCCTCCCGCTCTTATTCCTGGCCTCTGGCATTGAACCATTTCTGGACCCAACAGGCAGGTCGGGAGCGGGGGCTTTGCATTTGGCTGCCTCAGTCCAGGCTGCCCTCATTTTGTACGGGCAGCATGAAGTGGCAGACCAGGGGTGGGTTCTCACCGCCAGTTCGCTTCCTCCCGCGCCTCGTGGCCACGCAAGCACTTTGTGCGCGAGCGCATGCTCAGTGCCGAAAATTCCAATTTTTTTTTTTAAAAGCCGAAAACAAGATGACAGTGCCAGAAACTCAGCTTCTGCACATGCGTAGAAGAAAAAATAAATAAATAAATTCCCCCCAAAAAATCCCCCCCAAAAAAATCCCAAAAAAAGATGGCGGCGTCCACAGACCAGCACCGACCGAACTGGCTCTGTGATGTCACCAGCGGTTTGCTACCGGTTCAGGCGAACCGGTCCAAACCAGGAGGAACCCACCTCTGATGCAGACGCATGAGAGGGGCAGAGATTGCCTGGTGATAGTGCAACATTAGAACATTTTTTGACTAGGTGACTAAGGATCTAGTGTCCTTAACTTTCAGCTAGGCGCTGGAAAAGTCACCCAGAGCTTCCTTTTTGATGACGTGGAACTGTGTGGGATGGAGGTCCCACTACCGGAAGGATTTGCAGTTGGTGGAGCCACCACACTTCCGTGCCACAGTACCCACTTTGGCCTTCTGCATAAGATTTGCAAGGTGCCTTCCAAACATATAGCACGAGCAATAGCATTTAGACTTATATTCCGCTTTACAGTTACAGTTGTCTCTAAGCAGTTTACAGAGTCAGCATGTTGCCCCTCAACAATCTGGGTCCTCATTTTACCAACCTTGGAAGGATGGAAGGCTGAGTCAATCTTGAGCCGGTCAGGATCAAACCCTTGGCAGTCAGCAGTGAGTTACTGTAGGTTGCAATACTGCATTCTAACCACTGCACCACCACGGCTCTTACCTCCATCCCTTGTGCGGTTCAGCCCACCTCTTGCTCGCAATAGCAAATGCCATACTCAAAAAATCCGCTCCATCGCCAGCTGGTGCCAGCTTGCACGGCCACCTGCTCCCTTGCAGGAGTCTTCTGTCTTCTTGGATGGGTCCTTCAACAGGAAGGAGAAAAGAAATGCCAGTTGCTTCACCCACCCCGCCCGGCATATTGTAGCCCCTTGTAGCATCCTCAAGGCTGTGCCAGGCTGGGTCGTTTGCTGCCAGGGGGTCAGTAGGGAGGGAGGGGAATGTCTCCATCTTGCCAGCGCTCTTAACCGTCTTGGGAATGTCTCCATCCCGTCCCAAAGGTGAGCCCAAGAAGGTGAGAGGTTGCCCAAGCAGCGGCTTTGCTTCTTCTCTGTGGGGAGCCCCAGTTACACCCACACCCCAGCCCTTGCTCTGCCCCCTCCCCTTTGGAGTCCCGGAGGGGGGGGAGGATTGTCATCTATCCTGCAAGATCAGAAGTGAGCTTCTCTTGACAGGCTGCTCCTCATCTCTCCACCAGTCCTCCCTTACCTGATCCAGGAACTGCCCTTCTTCCAGGGTCTCCAGCCCCTTCACTTCCAGAGGGTCATTTGGGGCCTGGAGTCCTTGTTGCCTCCTGAGAGGAAGACAGATATGGCTGGCATTTCCTTTCAGGTCACCAGAGAGCAGCCGACTGCTTCCGCCTTCTTCAGATAGGTTGGGCTTCTGCCTGGCAGGCCAAGGAGGCAGGAACGCCTGAGAGGGCATTTCATGGCAACAAGCAGAGGCGTCATTGCGAGAGGATCTCATCAGTTGCCACATGTGACCTTTGCTTTCTCTGCCCCTCTTTTTTGCCCTGGGCTGGGTGGCCTCTCTTTGGGGCAGGATGGGTGAGTGGGTGGGTGGGGAGGCAGGTTCCATGTCTCTTGTTTGGAAATGGCCAGTTTGTGTAGCTTTGTGCAACAACAACTGACTTGTATAAGGAGGACCGGAGGAGGAAACGTCTCGCTTAAGCGGAATCTGCAATTTGTCCCACAAAAAGTCCCTCTAGATCACCAGATTGGGTGATCCTGGTGTTATGTCCTCCTGGCTGCTTTCCTTTGCAACCAGGGGCAAATTTGCTTGGCCAATAACCAGCCAAGACCCAGTGAAGACCTTTCCTTTCCTTTATTGCAATAAGCGTGGAGAAGCTTGGTTCTCTCCAAAGTTTCAACTCAAGCCATTGCCTTCTTTATACACCCCTGTCCCGCCCGCCCATCCCTCCCCGTTCCCCATTGGCTGAGGTACTATGAGGTTACATGCTTTTCCGATGGCTTCCTACATGTTTACTGAGACCCTCCTTAAACCTACTACATCACATATCACATGTGCATTATAATTAGCAGATTATATATATGCAAGGAGTGTCAATTAATATTTTAAGCACGCGCTTAGCTTACTACTGTGACCCACTTCTTACTTCATTTTGGGGGGATATAGCAATAGCAATAGCAGACTTATATACCGCTTCATAGTGCTTTACAGCCCTCTCTAAGCGGTTTACAGAGTTCAGCATATTGCCCCCAACAATCTGGGTCCTCATTTTACCCACCTCGGAAAGATGGAAGGCTGAGTCAACCTTGAGCCTAGTGAGATTTGAACAGCTGAACTGCTGAACTAGCAGTAGCCTGCAGAGATGCATTAACCACTGCACCATCTCGGCTCTTATCAGGTGCTTGCCACAATTTGTATGCCCGTCTCCTGTGGCTAAGCTAGCGATTTCCTCTGGCAGCTCTTCTGCAGCACAGCTGTTTCCATTCCTCACTCCGAAGCCCCTTCTGGGGGTCCCGCTCTGGGTCCTTGGAGTTGTAGGCCCTGTTTCCTCTGGCAGTTTTGTACTTTCCAAAGATCCTTCACTCATATTCTCTATCACTGGTTACACTTCCCAGGTAATTTGGGCAATTGAGTGTGTGTGTGTGAGAGAGAGAGAGGGGAGAGAGAGAGAGAGAGAGAGAGAGAGAGAGAGAGAGAGAGAGAGAGAGAGAGAGAGAGAGAGAGAGAGAGAGAGAGAACCCTTTCTCCCCAATCTCTTCTGTTTTAAACTTAGAATAACTTTATTGTCACTTTGAATGTACATTAATCAACATACATTAAAATGAAATTTCGTTGCATGAAGCTCTCAAAGGGTCACCACTCCATAAATATGACTAAATAAATAAATAAATAAATAAATAAATAAATAAATAAATAAATAAATAAATAAATAAATAAATACAAAATTATGCATGTACCCACATATATTTTTCTCCTCAGTAAGGTCCCTTTTGGATTCCTTGAGGCCCCTCCCTTGCAGACAAGGAACTTCTCTGTGCCTCCCTTCCTCCCAAGACCCGATCATCTCCAGCGGGAGACGTCCGGCACTGCTCCTCCTGCATCTTTGCAACAGAGCTGACCTTGGCAGATCCCAGGAACTCTGACAGCCCAACGCCATGCACAGCCGCTTTGGCTTGGGCACCAGCAGGGGGCAGCAGAAGCCGGCTCCGGTGGCCACAGGGGATCCCAGGACCGCAGTTAAACTGGGAAGCTGAAAAGCATCTTGGGAGCAGGCGGTGGGGGCCGAAGGCTCTCCAAATCCCACCAAGAAAACTGCCCGCCTACCTGCCGTCCCCAGGAGTGGGGGAAGCTTTTCTGTCCTTTCAGCCTGGGGATCCCGGCTGGCTCTCCACCACCAGCCTCCGGGTGGCGCAAGAGAGCATCAACCTCCTTGTCCGCCCAGGAGGAGGACGGCAATCTCCTGCTTGAGGGTGTGGACCAGGAACATGGGCCTTTTTGTCCCTGTAGGGTTAAAGTGCAGTGGTCAGCAGGGTCCCAGGGTCCTGCGGCCAGGTCACCCTTTGAGGGGGAGCTTCAAGGCCCATTTCTTCTTCAAGGGCCCTCCAGTCAGCACTGCTGCAGCCCACCCAGGCGGAGAATTGGGGGGTTGGAGGCAGGGGTGCTCCAGGGAGGGAGAAAGACTGCAGGACCTTCTCCCTTGGAAAGGATCCCCGGCCTTTAAGAGTTCTGCTAAACTGTCTTTCTTGGTGCAACGTTGACCAACTTTGGTTTATGGTGATCTAAACTCTGGGTTTTGAAGTTTTTTTAATTCCATTTTTTCAGTGGACAGAATCAAGTTAAATGGTTTGTAAAATACAACTGTAATGTGTTGGTTTATTTTATCCAGAGGGGGTTGGAAGCAAAACTTTTATGAAGAAAAACAGGGTGTCATTAGAGCTGAGCATCTGTGGAAACCACCAAGCGCCCCTCAGCAGCTGGTAAGGCAGAAATATCTCTGCCAGGGGTGCGCAGGGCCACTTTCACACCTGGGCACAGGGTGGGCAAGGCTTCCCCAGGACCAAAACCTCTCCGGGGGTGTGGAGGCAGAAGCTGCAGGCAAGTCTTTCCCCAACAGCATCTCTGGGCAGCCTTGCCAACTCACGATGCCAGGGGGAGCCCCTTCCCTGAGAGAACCAGATGGGGCCACTCTGGGACAGGCCTCCCCAGGGAAGCTCTCATGAACGGTTTGGATGGTTCCTCTGGAGGCCCTGAGGCTTCAAGTGAGCAAGGGCTGCGGTGCCCATGCCACCCCTTTGGTACTCCAAGAGATTAACAGCGGAAGGCTCCCATTCATCCCAGCGTTGCCCTGAGCAGCAGCAGTGCAGCAGCCCCCAACCCGGCAGGCAGAAGGCAGAGCTGAGCCCTAACTATGCTCCTGCCCCAGCTCCCTCCTGACCCCCAAGGGTAGCACAGACCAGGTCCAGCAGGGCATCCTCCCTGGGGCACTCCGAAGGCTGGACCAGGGGCACGAAGGCTTCCTTCAGAGCTTGCAGCCCCCAAGGGGGCAGGGATGCAAGTAGGAACTGGGGCTGGGGGCTTTCTTGGGCTCCCGGGATTTCTTCTCTTTGCCACCGGGCTGGGGGCTTCCCAAAAGCAAAGCTCTTCATGGGATGGGATGGCCGACTCCTCTGCGTTGCCCACCAGGAACCTGCAAAGGTGCCACGGGGCTTCTTCCCACAGAACGATGCCTTAAAATTGTTGCCAGCTCTTATTTTGGATTCTGAGAGTGAAATGGGCCCTACCTAAATATGAGAAATACATATACGTCAAAACTAATATAAATGTCACAATTTTATTTGATCGTATTGTTATTTTAATATGCTGCTATAATAAATAATCAGATGCAAATGTGTGTGCAGTGCAGCTTCTGCATTCCTGCATAAAATTCCTGAATGAACGAACACCGTCTGGCCCTCAAAATAGTCAGAATGGAATAATAAAATCCTTAGGATGGGGGGTGGGTGGGGGGGTTGTGTTTATTTAAAAAATTTCTATTAGCCGTCCCTCAGCATGGCTTCTAGGGTGCTTTCCAAATGCATGATGGGATGCAAATAAACTAAACAACCTATTATAACAATCCAATCAGTCATTATATAATTAAAAACCTGCATAAATTACCTTTGCCTGGGTCCAAGAAGATAATGTTTGAAACTTAGGTTTTTAATTTATATAGTTTCATTTTCATGATTGTATGCAGTCCAGAGTTACCTTGAGGTAAGATGGATGGCCTATAAATGTTATAAATAAATGAATAAAGTTTGGAGATGTGCCCCTTTAAAAAGAGCATCTACAAGAGGTTCCTACACACACACACTCACACACACACTCACACACACACACACACACACACACACACACACACACACACACACACACACACACCTGTTCTGGCTGTCAACTTCCTGGAAGTCACCTGTTGAGCCAATTAACATTTCTGAGCTGCCTCTGGCCATGACTCCTCTGCAGCGGGAGGGAGAGCTGGCAGCCCAGGTGCACAGGCCGTTGCCTGGTTCCCATCCTGAAGGGCTGCCCATTGCAAGCTGGAGGACCAGCTCCACCAGATACCTGCTCCCCACTCCTTGGAGAAGACCGCAGGCACCTCTGTTCCCCCCTCACTGAGGACTGGAGCCTTGCTCTCCCTACCTGGTCAAGACAGTAATGGGCATTGCTGCCTCCATCTGGCCCTCCTCCTGCAACATCCTCCCTGAAGCCCCCAACACACAGCAGGCCTGTGGACTCAGCTGCAGGGCAAAAGGGGGGTCTCGATGGGTTTATTAATTGGATCAATGCGTCGGAGGGCCTGCCCCATTGGCTCTTAAGGGGCTTTTGCAAGCAAGTGAGCCAATCCATGCTTTGCCTTGATGGAGCCCTTGTTAGGATCAGCACTTAGCTTCGCATGGTGTCCTGCCAGCCTGATATTAGCAATGGGGGGGTGGGGAGAGAAGAGGTTGGGATGCGGGAGGAGAAGTGGGGGGGGGGGTGTCTGGGAGACAAGCCCTGCCGGCCCGAACAGTGAGACGCACCAATCCTGCCAAAGGTCACCCAAAGGGGTGCTGAGATGGAGAAGGGGAAAACGGAGGGTCCGCTATCTAAGAGAACTTCTAGTTGGACACTGACTGATTCCGCTTTGCTACCTTTGCATCCACTTTTGCTTTCAGTGAAGTCCGTTCTTGGAGTCTTTCTCTGCTAAATAACTTCAGTGGGACGGATGAGACCTACCTCGATATTTATCGGAAGACGCTAAAGAGGCCGACCACAAATGTGTCAGTTATAGGAACGGTTGGCCTAGCTGGCTGACGGCGGCTTTGCAACTGGGCTGAAGACTTTTGCAAGTGGGCCATTACTGGAACCAGGAAAGGGAAGGTGCTTCAGCTGCGGTCAAGCTTCTCCGGTCACAAGTCCAGAAGCAAAAAGCTCATCGTTAGCATGTTAAAAAGAACCTCCGGAGGTGGAGAGCTTAGCTAATGCCCTCCCCCCGTGCTTATTATGGGATGTTAGCCTACTCTGCGCATGTCTTCAATCAATCAGGAACAAGTGATGAAATGTCAGGAAAGTCCTGTATGGCTGTGTGATTGTGTGGTTTTGTGGCATAAATGCAGCCAGCTGAATATCAGCAGGAGCCCTCGACTCACACGTGGGTCCCCAGCGTGGCTCTCTCTGCTTCGGCCACCTGGCTCACAGAGCAGCTCTGCACACCCACCTTGCCAGAGGACAGAAGCATAGAAACCCCCAAAGGAATACAAACAAAAGGCAGAACCCCAAAACAGCAGGAAAAGCCCGAGAGAGGCACAGAACAAGCGAGCCAAGCAGCACCTTGTCCATGGGAGAGCCTTTGGGCTGCTGCTCCGTCCAGGGGAAGAGCGCCATTTTCAGGACCCTGTGGGCGGCCAGAGGTCTCAGGGCCACGCCAGGGGGGAAGGGGGCCCCGTGGGGCAGGGGCTGCGCCAGAGAACGCCCATCTCCTGGGCCCTGCCTGAGCCGCTCTTGGCGGGGGGGGGCCTGAAGGGGGCCCCCATTGTTGGACTCATAGGACAAGCAGAGACAACCAGACTCAAGTAACCCTCCTCCAGAGAGAAATGTTGTAACGGGATATGTTAAGTTGTAATGTTAAAATAAGAATAGATGTATATAAAGAATTTGGCAGTAAGCTATAACGATTATGACACAAAAAAATTTGTACTCAGACGACACAGTTTAATGAAATGTTTATTTTAAAGGGGGAAAAATTAAAAAACTTTTACAAAAAAAAGTAACCCTACTCCAAGCCATGAATGGTGGTTTGATAGGTGATAACCTATCTTGAATTGTCCCTGAAGGTTATAGGAAGCCAGTGTGTTTGGTGAAGCAGTGGGGTTATATGGGCATACCAAAGTGCCCCCAAATTTCTTGGGTGCCGCATGCTGGGCCAAATGCAGCTTCTGGGTGGTTCTCCAGGGAAGGCATTCGCTTCCAGTGGGGGGGGGTGTAGGGGTGAGCAGCCCCTCCCAATCTAGGAATGGATACAAGATGGAGCTGTACCTGACTGATTTCTGGGGTTTGCATCCCCCCAACTTTTCCCAGCCAAAATCACCCAGGAAGGCCCCACAGACCTGGAAGTGCTGGCCGTCCTGGGGCCACAGACAGACCCCCCTAAAGAAGGTCAGCCAGTGTGCCCTCGCTTCTCCCTCGCCCTCTGGCCCACCAGAATGTGGGATCAAGTGGCTGGATCCCTCCCACTTTTTCTGCAGAGCCACAGGACGGGGAACATGGGCTTGGATGTCCCCTTCAGCACCCAGCCAGGCCTGCGGCTCAACTGAACCCCACAGGTTGCACCCCGGGTGGCTTTCTGCCAAGAGTCCACTCTGGCAGGGGAAAACCTGCTTAGAGGACAGGGAGGGGGCTTGCCCGGTGCCCCTCGCTCAGAGGCAGAGAGGCACCAGTACCAGTGGGAAAGTCGGACGGGTCCAGCGAGGCCCAGCCTCCCTCGCTGCACACTAGCTTGTCCAGAGGAACCGGTCGAGCAACTTGGTGACCCCTCCCACCCTGGCTTGTGGGGGGGGCTTCCACCCTGCCTGTAGCTGCTCAGGGCCAGGCCTTTCTGCAAATCGGCCTTTTCCCACAGCCCGCCCCCCTTGTCTCCTAGCTGCAAGCTCAGTTCCAGAAAGTACCTGCAGCTTCTTTATGATATCCTGGTCTGCCACCCCCTCCCCACCCTCCAATCTGCCCTGGGGTTCAGCCCACAAAGTCTTTCCAAGTTGGGGGAGCCCAGCACCATCTGTCGCTGAGGACACGGAGCACCCATCTCACCTGTCCACACACACCCCACAAGCCAAACTGGGGTGTCAGCCTGGCCCGGACCCTCCCCCTGCGCTTGGAGCTTCCTCAGACGCCCTCAGTGGAGCAGACACTTGTCAGAGGAAGCCCCCGAGGGCCCAGCAGTCTCGGTGGGTCTGGAGAGGCGGCGAAGCCCTCCCTCTCCCCCTCTCCAGAGAGGCTCCTAAGCCCCCAGGGCAAAGGTCAGGAGCAAAAAGGCAGCCGGCGGGCCTTAGGAGCCGCTGCTGCTGGGGATCGGGCACTTGTGGGGCTGCCTTGCTGGCGGCCAGAGACACGTCAGGCTCAAGGGCTGCCCTTGGTTGCCCCGCTCGTGCCCAAGTTCCACTGCCTGGCAGGCACCCAGCAGCCCTGGCATGCCAGCTGGTTTGGCCCTGTTGGACCCAGTTTGGACTCCTTCACTAGGAATCCTGCAGCTTTTGGAAGACTTCTGTGTCCATTCTCCTCATCTGCTTCATTTCGAGCAAGAACACACATTTTCTCATCTCCCAGCACAGTCTGAGCCCAGGAGGAGCTGCCAGTGACCTGCAGGCGGTGCCCATGGCTGGCAGTGGCCCCTCTCCTTCCGGGCTACTGCTAAGCCTTTCTGAGCTGCTGGTCTGCCAGTGGCATGGAGGGTTCCCCCTGCCAACTGGGCGGTTAATGGTCAGCACTGACATTCAGGTATTTCCTTCCCTTCAGACTGGTTTCTTCTGCCCCTTTATGCTCCTGTTCTCTGTTCCTGACCTTTCCTCCGGGGTGAATTTGGCTGAAACTGGGCAGGAGGAGTGGCTCCCCTGACCCAAGCCCCAACCTTACTCACCAAAGCAGACCATGCATTGTCTCCGGGGGGGGGGGGGCAGTTCTGCAGAAGCCCCCCCCCATGTCTCTGCAAGACCTCTCTCCCTCTGGCCTGCCAGTCTGGCCCTGGTGAGCCCCCTTGCTGGCACAGCCCCCCCTCTTTAAGTGCCCCCCTCACCCACACACCCCAAGCTTAAGGTGACCAGACGTCCCGCTTTTGGCGGGACAGTCCCGCTTTTTAATAATTGGTCCCACGTCCCGCGTTTCAAAAAAGTCCCGCTTATTGAATTTGAATTTGCCCTGCACGCCCCTCTGCCTCCTGCCTCGCCTGCCTCCTCCTGCCAGGCGGGGAGGGAGGGCAGTGAGAGGGGCAGCAATGGTCTTGCCTGTTCGTCACCGCAGAGCCGAAGAAGCTGGTGGCGTTCGCGGCGCGGGGCTTCCCCCGCCCGCTTTCCTCGGCCGCTGGGACGCCGCCATTTGCATTCTTTTGCCCTCTTCGCAAGCGATGGAGCGATGAGCGATGAGCGCCTCCACTTGTTTATTGGACCCGTGTCCCTCCTGGCTGGTTTCGGCTAGCAGGGAGGTGACACGCGGCTGGCTCCAGGCGGTTGTGATCGCATCTTTGAGAGAGGGGTCCATCCCGCAGCCCTTAAAAGCTGCGGTGGTGAGGCCCCTCCTCAAGAAGCCTTCCCTGGACCCAGCGGATTTAAAGAACTTCCGTCCAGTCTCCAACTTACCCTTCGTGGGTAAAGTTGTCGAGAAAGTGGTGTCGCTCCAACTCCTGCGGTTATTGGAGGAAACGGATTATCTGGATCCCTTTCAATCGGGTTTCAGGCACGGCTACAGTACGGAGACTGCTTTGGTCGCTCTGATGGATGATCTCTGGCGAGCCCGAGATGGAGGTCATTCCTCCATCTTGGTGTTACTTGACCTCTCAGCGGCTTTCGATACTATCGACCATGGTATCCTTCTGCGTCGTCTCGGGGAGATGGGAGTGGGGGGCACCGTTCTTCGGTGGTTCTCCTCCTTTCTCTCCGACAGGACGCAGTCGGTGTTGACAGGAGGGCAGAGGTCAGCCCCTAGGCCCCTGCTTTGCGGGGTGCCACAGGGCTCGGTCCTCTCTCCCATCCTGTTCAACATTTACATGAAACCGTTGGGTGAGATCATCCGACGACACGGGGTGAGGTATCAGCAGTATGCTGATGATACCCAGTTGTACATCTCCACTCCGTGTCAGTTCAGTGAAGCAGTTAATGTAATGTGCCGCTGCCTGGACGATGTAAGGGTCTGGATGGGAGTGAATAGACTCAGGCTCAACCCAGACAAGACTGAGTGGCTTTGGATATTGCCTCCCAAGGATTATGTCGACTGTCCCTCCTTGGTTCTTGGGGGAGAAAAATTGACTCCCTCAGAACGGGTCCGCAATTTGGGTGTCCTCCTAGATCCACAGCTTAAATTGGAGCAACATCTTTCAGCTGTGGCTAGGGGGACCTTTGCACAGGTGCGTCTTGTGCACCAATTGCGACCCTACTTGGAGAGGGAGGCTTTGCTCACAGTCACTCATGCCCTTGTCACCTCACGGCTTGACTACTGTAACGGGCTCTACATGGGGCTACCCTCGAAGAGCATCCGGAGACTACAATTGGTACAGAATGCAGCTGCGCGAGCTGTGGTGGGTGTACCGAGATACACCCACGTAACACCCATCCTCCGCCAGCTGCATTGGCTACCCATTGGTCTCCGGTCGCAATTCAAGGTGTTGGTTTTGACCTTTAAAGCCCTACATGGCTCAGGGCCAGGTTATCTTCGGGACCGCATCCTGCCACATTCCTCCCTACGACCAGTGAGGTCCCACAGAGAGGGCCTCCTCCAGGTCCCGTCTGCCAAACAATGCCGGCTGGCGGGCCCACGGGGGAGGGCCTTCTCTGTGGGAGCCCCATCTCTCTGGAACCAACTCCCGCCAGAGATCCGGACTATCCCCACCCTACTGGCCTTCCACAAGGCAGTAAAAACGTGGCTCTTCCGGCAGGCGGGGTGAAGAGATGACTCCCCCAAGGATGAATGGCTTTTTATATCGTAATATGATGTTTTTAAATGCCTTTTTTAATCTGTAGTTCTAATCTCTGCTGTAAGCCGCCCTGAGTCCCAAGGGATTGGGCGGCCTATAAGAACTCTTAATAAATAAATAAATAAATAAATAAATAAATAAATAAATAAATAAATAAATAAATAAATAAATAAATAAATAAATAAGAGAGACGGACCCCTCCCATCTTGCTCCCCTAGAAACCCCTCCCCCGGTCAATGGTGTCCCACTTTACAAATATTAAAATCTGGTCACCTTACACACTGGGCCCAAACCAATAAAATGAAATTTAACACAGAGAAAAGTAAAATTTTGCACCTAGGTAAGAAGAATCAAAAATACACATACAAACTGGGTGAAACTACACTCAATAGTAGCAATTGCGAGAGGGATCTCGGAGTCCTGGTAGACAGCCAACTAAATATGAGCCAGCAGTGTGCAGCAGCAGCCAAAAAGGCCAACACAGTCCTGAGCTGCATAAATAGAGGGATGCAATCACTGTTCCCTCTAAGGTGCGCGCCCGCGCGGCCGCGCACGTGATCAGAGAACGCCGCGCGGAAGTTTCTAACTTCCTGCCGGCATTTCCTAATGGGAGAGGCCGTGCGCATGCACGGCCGCGCAGATGAAATGAGAACGCCGCGCACCATTTTTTTCTATTACAGGGAACGTTGGATGCAATCAAGGACCAGAGAGGTACTAGTATCACTCTATGAAGCCTTGGTCAGACCACACCTAGAGTACTGCATCCAGTTTTGGTCACCACACTACAAAAAAGACATTGAAACCCTAGAGAAAGTGCAGAAGAGAGCAACCAGGATGATAAAGGGTCTGGAAAATAAAACATACAAAGAGCGGTTGCAGGAACTGAGCTTGGCCAGTCTGGTGAAGAGAAGGACCAGGGGTGACATGATAGCAGTGTTCCAATACTTGAGGGGATGCCACAGAGAGGAGGGGGTCAGGCTGTTCTCTATGGCACCAGAAAGCCAAACAAGGAATAATGGATGGAAGCTGACCAAGGAGAGATTCAACCTGGAAGTGAGGAGAAACTTTCTGACGGTGAGAGCGATCAACCAGTGGAACAGCTTGCCAGCGGAGGTTGTGAGAGCCCCAACATTTGCGACCTTCAAGGAGAGACTGGACTGCCATCTGTCTCAAATGGTGTAGGAACTCCTGCTTGAGCAGGGGGTTGGACTAGATTTATTTATTTATTTATTTATTTAATAGATTTGTATGCCGCCCAACTCCCGGGGGACTCTGGGCGGCTCACAACATGTCCAAATCTATTACAGTAAAACATATAACGATTAAAAGATATATAAAAATTAAAAAGAAATCTCCAACATTCATAACTAAAGGGGGGAGACCCCGAGATACTCAACTCGGTCTCACTTTCACCCCGCCTGCCGGAAGAGCCAAGTTTTTATTGCTTTACGGAAGGCCAGCAGGGTGGGGATGGCTCTGATCTCCGGAGGGAGCTGGTTCCATAGGGAGGGAGCTCCCACAGAGAAGGCTCTCCCCCTAGGCCCCGCCAACCGACATTGTTTGGTCGATGGGACCTGGAGGAGACCAACTCTGTGGGACCTAACCGGTCGTAGGGAGGTATGTGGCAGGATGCGGTCCCGGAGATAGCCTGGTCCTAAGCCATGTAGAGCTTTAAAGATGATGATCAGCACCTTGAATTGTACCCGGAGACCAATGGTCAGCCAATGCAGCTGGCGGAGTATAGGTGTTACGAGGGTGTACCTTGAAACACCCACCACAGCACGCGCAGCTGCATTTTGCACCAGTTGAAGTCTCCGAATACTCTTCAGGGGCAGCCCCATGTAGAGCGCATTGCAGTAGTCCAATCTAGAGGTGACAAGGGCGTGAGTGACCGTGAGTAGAGCCTCCTTCTCCAAGAAGGGTCGCAATTGGTGCACTAGGCGAACCTGTGCAAAGGTCCCCCTAGCCACAGCTGAAAGATGTTGCTCCAATTTTAGCTGTGGGTCTAGGAGGACACCCAAATTGCGAACCCGTTCTGAGGGAGTTAATTTATCTCCCCCAAGAACCAAGGAGGGACAATTGACAGAATCCTTGGGAGGCAATATCCATAGCCACTCGGTCTTGTCAGGGTTGAGCTTTAGCCGGTTCTTCCCCATCCAGACCCTAACATCGTCCAGGCAGCGGCACATTACGTCGACGGCTTCCCTGAATTGAGACGGGGTGGAGATGTACAACTGGGTATCATCAGCATATTGCTGATACCTCACCCCGTGTCGTTGGATGATCTCACCCAGTGGTTTCATGTAGATGTTGAACAGGATGGGCGAGAGGACCGAGCCCTGTGGCACCCCACAAAGTAGGGGCCTAGGGCTCGACATCTGCCCCCCTGTCAACACCGACTGCGTCCTGTCAGAGAGGTAGGAGGAGAACCACTGTAGCACAGTGCCGCCCACTCCCACCTCGCCGAGACGACGCAGAAGGATACCATGGTCAATGGTATCGAAAGCCGCTGAGAGGTCAAGTAGCACCAGGATGGAGGAGTGACCACCATCCCGGGCTCACCAGAGGTCATCCATCAGGGTGACCAAAGCCGTTTCCGTACTGTAGCCGCGCCTGAAACCCGATTGAAAGGGATCCAGAAAATCAGTGTCATCCAACAGCCGTAGGAGTTGGAGTGCCACCACTTTCTCTACAACCTTCCCCGCGAAGGGAAGGTTGGAGACCGGACGGAAGTTCTTTAAATCCGCTGGGTCCAGGGAAGGCTTCTTGAGGAGGGGCCTCACCACCGCAACTTTTAAGGGCCGCGGGACGGACCCCTCTCTCAGAGAAGCATTGACCAACGCCTGGAGCCAGCCGTGTGAAACCTCCCTGGTGGCCGAAACCAACCAGGAGGGACACGGGTCCAATGAACAAGTGGCGGAACTCATTGCTCCTATGGCCTTGTCTACATCATCAGGAGTCACCGGTTCAAACTCCTCCCATATAACAGGACTAAGGCCTGCCCCTGTCACCTCGGCCTGTACTGCCCAATCGGAGTCCAGGTCTGTCCGAATCTGAGTGACTTTATCCGCCAGAAACCGAGAAAATTCCTCAGCTCTGCCCTGCAAGGGATCTTCGCCACCCTCCTTGGCTAGGAGGGAGCGGGTCACCCTAAACAGGGCGGCTGGGCGGGAATCGGCGGACGCAATAAGGGCGGAAAAATGCGAACATTTTGCCGCCCGTATCGCCACTAAGTAAGACTTAATGAAAGTTCTTAAAAGTGTCCGGTCAGACTCAGCTTTACTAGATCTCCATCGTCGCTCTAGGCGTCTCTTGTGGCGCTTCATCTCCCGGAGTTCCTCAGTAAACCAAGGAGCCCTCCTGGATCTGCTACCACGGAGAGGCCGCAAAGGCGCAATACGATCCAAGGCCCCCGCCGCCACCCGATTCCAGGTGGCTACAAGGGCCTCGGACGAATTGTGTACCAGGGATTCAAGTATTTCCCCAAGCTCCCTCTGGAATCCCTCGGGTTCCATTAGGCGCCTGGGGCGGAACCACTTAATCGGTCCCGCCTCCTTGCGGTGGAGGAGTGGTGCCATGAAATCCATCCTCAGAAGGAAATGATCTGACCACGACAAGGGTACTGTGACTAAACCCCTCAGCCTCAGATCATCTCTCCACTGCCCCGAGAGAAACACAAGGTCAAGCGTGTGACCTCCCTCATGAGTCAGACCCTGAACTACTTGGGTCAGGTCCATGGTTGTCATGGAAGCCATGAACTCCTGGACTGCCCCTGAGGCTTCGCCGGGCGATGGCAGATTAAAGTCCCCCAGCACCATCAACCTGGGGAACTCAATCGCCAGCCCTGCAACCGCCTCAAGCAGAACAGGCAGGGCCTTTGTAACGCAGCTAGGAGGCAGGTACGTTAACAAAAGGCCCACCTGAACCCCTAAGTCCAACTTCAGAAGGAGCGTCTCACACCCAACAATCTCTGGGGCAGGGCTCCTTCGAGGGCAAAGGTTCTGGCGAGCTATAATAGCCACTCCTACAAGTCAGATGACCTACAAGGTCCCTTCCAACTCTAATAATAAATCTAAATCTAAATCTAAACCATCCAAACCGCTAGGATTCCTGCCTGGGGAGGCCAAAGTGCTTTGCTCTGCCCTGGACTCCCCAGAAGGCATCCTTGGAAGAGGGCCAGATCGGGATGCCCTGCCAAGGAGGAGAGGCGGCTCTTGGATGCCCCCCCCCTTCGTCCCTCCCAGCATCGGCTTTCCTGGCATGAGAGGGCTCTTTCCTCGCCTCCTCTCCCCTAACCAGCAAGTCAGAATTGGCTGGAGGGGGCCAGGTGAGGAGGTTGCAGCTTGCTGAGGCTCCACCTTCTGCACCTGCCGGTCGGTCGCAGCCCCTGGTCAAGACGCCCACCTCCCACTCCCCCCCCCGAGAACGGGAGCAGCTCGGGAAGGCTGAGCAGAGCCAAGGAAGCATTGGAGCTCCAGTCCCTGCCGGGCAGGGAAGTGACTCATATGCCAGGCTTCCCAAATGCCAGGCAGATCCTGTTGTTCGCTGCTGCCTCTCAGCTGATGACGCCTGCCAGGGCTATGCTGCCAGCTATGCGGCCACAGAGGCTGACAGTTACCTGCGGTCAGTGCGTATGACTCCCGGGGGGGCAAAGAAGCACTTCCCCCTCCTTTATTAGCAGGTCTCGGGAATGCAGGACTCTCTTGTGGCTTGTGGCTTGCGGCTTCGTCAGGAAGGCTGCCTCTCCAGGGTCTCACCAGGCCCTGGCAGAAGGTCCTGGAAGTGGAGGGTGGCGTGGAGGCTCTGTGGGTCTCCCTGGGCAGCCAAACCCTCTGGAGAGTTCCTGGCAGGGTGGGGTTTCGTTGTGGGAAAAGAGGGAGTGGTTCGGCCTGAGGAAGAGCTGGGTTCATCTGCAGCTGGTCCTCACCTTATGGCCAAAACGGAGCCTAGCATTTCAGTCGTAAATTGTTGCAGTTGTAAGCTGAGACACCACGTGACCAGAATTGATTTTATGACCATTTTTACAACGGTTGTGAAGCGAGTCACTGCAGTTGGTCATGGAACCACATGGTCGTTAAGCAAATCCAGCATATCCAATGGCTGTTTTTTGCCATTTTCCGCTGGAGAACGGCACAAATTGTGGCCAGGCGAATGTGAGATGCTGCACCCAGTTGGAAATGTGAGCTGGCTGCCAAGTGGCCAAAATGCATTGATCTGACCACAGGGAGGGGGCAGCGGCAGCAATTGAAACACTGATAGCAGGCTGCAGCTTTTAAAAGTCCATCAGAATTTTGAATGGTCATTAAGCAGCCAGTCATAAGTCGAGGACTACCTGTACAAGCAGCGAGTGGGCCAGATGCCTTACTCAGCACCCTCAGCAGCAGGCCTGCACCCGAGTGCCAGGCAGGCTGCATTTCTGGGGGCAGAGATACATGCAGCCCCTCCCCTCCCCACAAGATTATTCTAAAAATCTAAGAGGAAAGCCCCGATTGGAGCAACTTTTTGCTCTGAAATAACGGGAACGATTAGAGAAACTTGCAAGTCTGATAGACCTTTGGTCAGCTTCCCCATAGCATTTGGGGAGGGGGAAGGAAGCATTGCAGCCCAGCCAGCTCTGGGAACAGCGGGGGGGGGGTCAGTGCAGCAGACAGGCTGAGGGCTCTGCCGGGCCTATGGCAACGCCTGGCTGCCCCAAGGAGGGAGCAGGCGGTTCCAGGGGAAGACCCACAGGATTGGCCCTTCCAGGAGCCATCCTTTGGGGGCCAGTGAGTTAATTGGGGGGGGGCAATGGCTACTTGAAAGTGGCCAAAGTGTGGCATGGCCACTGCAGGCTCCCTTCCACACATTTCTGAAGAGCGAGAATGAGGGGCTCGTCAAAGAATGGCCTTTGGGTGGGGGGCAGTCCCACCATTCCGGAAAATTTCGGGAGCTGGAATATTGGGCAAAAATCAGCATTGCAAGAGGGGCAAACAGAACGTTCCTCCTTTGGATAGAGAAAAACCCAAAGGCCTGACTTTGGACATGGGGGAGGGGACCCAAGTTGCAAAGCATAAGGGGCGGGGGTCCAGATGGAAGCAGAGCACAACGCGGTGCAGCTCAGGGCAAGGGACCCTTCTGCCTGGGGGAGGACAGGGCTGGCCCTGCATTTAGGAGCAGAGCAGGCCGGATGATCCCAGCCTGGAGGGAAAGTTACACAAGAGCCGAAGTGGCGGAGGGCAGACGCAACACGGTTGTGCTCTTCAGGGCCCGAAAAGCGGACAGGCAGTTCAATGCCGGTCCAGAAGACGAAACAAGAAAGGAAGGCTCAAATTACCAGGAAGCTGATTGTAATCAGAGTTGTTCCGCACAGGATGGACTTCTCCAGGTGGTGGCCGTCCACTCTCCTTCCATGGGGGGTTTCTGGGGAGGCTGAAGGGGGTCTGCAGGGAAGGTGGCTTCCTCCGCTGAGCTGAGGATTAAAACAAACCGTTCTCCTGACTCCTCCTGGCATTCAGGGATAGGAAACCTGAGCAGGAATGAGGTCAATGGCTACATCAGCTCAGGAGGTGACCCCGTTACTTGGAGGGGGGGCTTTGTAGTGCCACAAGAAGGGCCTTCATCATGGAGGTGTCAGTGGTCAACATGCCCACTTCACTGTGGGACCCCAGACCCAGGAAAGCTGACCTCCCGGTGAGGCAGCCGTGGCAGCATCGCCTCAGCATTGTCACTGAAATTCAGGAGGAGGTTAGAGAAGGACCCTCATTGATGCAGGCAATGGGGAGATTGAGATGCCCGGTGGGGGGAAGACGGCACACTGGCTGCCACCGAGGGAGGCCGGGCACAAGGCAGCCTTCACCTCCTCTGGGCCTTGCAGGGGGGAGGAAAAGGACCTCTTCAGGGGAGGCGGCCACCCCAGAAGGGCCACTGGACCCACTGGTTCTGCCAGAAACCCGACCTCTGGCCATTCTACCCTTGAACTTCACAGGACACAGTTGGGGAGCCACAACTCCAGCTGGCAAGCAACACTAGCATGCAAAGCGCAACCCACGGGCGCAAAGTGCGATCTTCCTGGCAGTCCCAATCTCCTTGCAGGGGATACTGGCTGCTTCTGGGAAGGGGAGGGAGGGAGGGAGGGGGGAGATGGGAGCCACCAGTGAGAGCATAAAGACCCCCTGGGGAGGGGGAGGTATGGCCGACAGGATGGCAGAGCAGGAGGTGAGGCCCCCTCAAGGCTCCACCTGGGCTTTTCCCCCAGAACCTGTGGCAAGCAGGCAGACCAACATGTATGCGCACTCACACCAGCCCTCCCCGGCTTCTCCCCCGCCCCCGGCAGAAACTTTCTCCTGGAAGTGACCCTCGGGCCAGGGTCCGCTGGGTCTGCCCCTCCCTCCCTCCCTCGCTCCCAGCTCTCGCTTAGACTTTTGTCCCGGGGCCAGCGGCGTTTATGGCTGCGCGGAAGTTAATCTATAATCGGCCGGGCAGCCAGCGAGGCAAGACCTGTTAGTCAGCTGCCTGGTCGCAGGCAATTTGCGAGCCGGATCGACCTGCCTTGCTCAGCGGGTGGATCCCAATCCTGGGGAGGCATGACGAGCAGCTCAGTTATGCGGAGCACATGACCGCCGGCAGGTGCTTCTGCAGGCCAGCGGAGCCTCAGTTCCCCGACCGCTCCGGCCACGCGGAGGCAGCCCGTGGATGCTCCTCCGGCCAGGCACCGGCAGAGGTGAGGGTTGCGAAGCCGCGGCTCTGTGACTGACGGTCGCTCTAGGGGCAAGAGGAGGGGAGGGGGGCAGGAAAAAGACTTTTGCCCAGGTATAGGGGCTTCTCAACACAGGTCCCGCGGTCGCCCTAGAGCCAGTGACATTCTGCGGATGCTCCGGGGCCCTTCCCTCTCTCCTCTCCGCTTGCAAACCCAGTTCGTGCCCTGTTTGGGATCCTTTCCTCTCCTTGGGAACACAAACCAGCCTCACTTTGCCATAGGGAGGCCGGGCATTTCTCATGCAAGTTTCTGGTCCTGCATGAGGCCAGTCCCTAGACCCGAGCCCAACTGAGACGGGGGGGGGGATTTGCAAGTCGTTCCCTTGAGGACTTTCCCGAAAATCTTGCCCTGGGAGTCAAGGTGGCCACCACCACTCAGCAGGAAAAGGGGTTGCGAAACCAGGAGACTGTGAGCTCTAGCCCCGCCTTAGGCACGAGCCAGCAGAGTGACTAGGGACCCCTGACTCTCAGTTGTAGGAGAGGCGGAAAAGCCACACCTGAAAGGGCTGCCAAGAGAAGCAGAAGCTGGGGTTGACTTCGCCGCCGCCGCCACTCAGCAAGAAATCTGTAGGGCATCTTTTATTTCCCTACACAACATCCCTGAAAGGTAGGCTAAAAATAAAATCAGCCGATTCACCTGTTCCTTCACCAGGCCACCTGCTGCCGGTCCCTGCCCGTTGAGTCCTCGTTTCAGCACCCGCAGCTCCGGCTCTAGAAAGAAATGGGTGGGTGGGTGGGGGAGGCTAAGTATTCCCTGGCAGCATTTCAGCCTCTTCCCCGCCGGCCCTCGAGGTCGACCAGAGGAAGGGCAGGGCGGCCGCAGCCTTGAGAGAAGCGGCACCGGGCCGTTCAGATGCCGGCAGCCGAGCGAGGCAGGACCGTCCGCGCCGCGCGCCACAGTCTGGAGCCTTCCCCCGCCCTTGTCGCCCAAAGCCCCCTTGGCCCGCCTTGCCGCGGCCCCTCCGCCCGTGGAGAGGGGACTCGCCGCTCCTTCTCCCCCGCAGGCCGGCCTAGCGCCGCCTCTCCCAACCCCGCCGGCAGCGCTTCCCGCGCCGAGTGGCCGCGGCGAGAAGCAGGCGGCGCTTAGCGCGGCTGGGTCGCTCAGGTGCGTCGGCGGGTGGAGCCCGAAGGGCGCAGCGGCCAGTGCGGAGCTCGGCGCGTGGATTTCGGACCTCCGTCTCCCCCTGTCCTGCGGCTCCTCCCAAAGGCCAGGCGAGGCTCTCCAACTGCGTGGCGGGCGAGAGGCGCAATCCGGGCTGCCTGCGGACCTCACGCGCCCCTCTCGCTCTCTCTCCCCTTTGCGCAGCGCCTGCCCGCCGCTTCCATCTCCCAGCGCACCGGAGGCGTCCGCGGCAGCATCTCCAGGCACTCCGGGAGTCGCCCCGCCGCCCTCCTGCCATGGGCCTCCGGGAGTCGCCGTACTCCAGCCGCGTCCTGGGGGCCCTGGACACGACTGTGAGGGCCCTGCTGTTCCCCGGCTACTGGTTAGCGAGCGAAGTGCTGGCCCTGCAGCGGACCGCGGGGGAGAAGCCCGGCTTCGTGCCACACGGCCTGGAGGTGGCCGTCCGGGGGCCGCTGCTGCTGTTGCTGCTGCTGCTCTACAGCCCCGTCTCCTTGCTGGCCCTCCTGCTCTGGCTACCCCTGCAGGGCGCCCGGCGCCCCTTCGCCTACCAGCACACCCCCAGCCGAGCCCCTCCCGAGGCGTGGGCGCTTCCTGGCCCGGCCAGGACCCTCGGCCTCCTCAGCGGGAACGTCTGCCTGCTCCCTGAGGGGCTGGCCAAATTCAGCAACCTCTGGCGGACCCAATGGCGGGCCAGGCACATTGGCCAGACCCTGGCGCAAGCGGCACAATGCTCCATGCCCTATGGCCCCTCTGGTGCCCCCAACGGCCTGGCAATCCCACATGGGCTGCTGGGCCCCCCTGCCAGTGTCCTGCTGAGCCACCCCCGGGGCGACGCTGTGGTGACTGTGGAGCCGCCCCTCATGGAGAAGGTGGAGGCCGTGGCAGGGGAGGCCAATGGTCCCCGGGAGATCTCCGTCTGCTTCCTTCCAAACCTGGACATCCTGTGCCTGCAGGAGGTCTTTGACCCCCGAGCCTCTGCCCACCTATGCCGGTTCCTGGGCCCCCAGTTTGAGCACATCATCTATGACGTGGGCACCTATGGCCTGCAGGCCTGCTCTGCTCTGAAGCTGCTGAACAGCGGGCTCTTCCTGGCCAGCCGCTACCCTCTCTTGGCAGTGGAGTTCCACTGTTACCCCAACGCCGTTGGAGAGGATGCCCTGAGCGCGAAGGGCCTGCTGTGCGCACAGGTGAGCCAGCCGGGGCCTCCGGGGCCAATGAAGAGGCATGAGTGGGACCCTGCCACCATGTGGCCCCCATGCCAGGGTGGGGCCCCTGGGGCTTCAGCCATGGGCTTAAATGCTGCCTGGCAGCCACTGACTGTCCTGCTATCCATGTTGTCCCTTGTGGTCAGTCTCTCACACCTGCTTGAAGCACAGGGTAGGGGCCTCCTTCTGCAGGGCTCCCCAGATCTCTGGGACACAGACTGGTACAATGCCATGAGACCGACTCGATGATCTGGGCCAAAGGTCCCTAAGGGGCCCCGATGACCTTGGCCTGGTGGAGCCCCTGAAGGTCTCTCCTAATGAGAGTCGAGGGTATCTCCGTGGACTCCCCAACCTGAGGGGCGGCTCCTTCTCCCACCCACCCCCGTCCACAGAGGCTCCTCTGCATTCCTGCTTTGTCCTCTCAGGTGCAGCTGGGAGTTTGCCAAGGGCGAAGGGTCGTTGGATACCTGAACTGCACCCACCTGCAGGCCCCCGAAGGTAAGGGGGGCAAGGTGGGAACAGAGACCGGTGGGGCAGAAGTGAAGCCTTCCAGGGCTGATGTGCTGCATCTGGAGGGCCCCGGGGGCTGCCAAGGCAGGAAGGGCTGGATAGCAAGGACCAATCTCTGCATAAGGGGGAGTCCCTCTTGGTCCAAAGTAGAAGGAAGGAGGTCCAGGCCAGATGTGCTGAACCTCTACTGTCTCTCAACCTGCGCTGCCTTTGCCTTCCCTGGAGGGCTCTGGATAGAGGCTGGATGGTCCCTTGTCAGAGATGATGATGATGATGATGATGATGATGATGATGATGATGATGATGATGATGATGATGATGATGATGATAGAGGTGTTCCATAGATGATCTCTATGGGCCACCTCTATCCTATGACGGCCGTCCAGTGTCTTGGCTGTCAGCCTTTGAGGGCAGAGGAAGCCTGGAAGGAGAGAAATCTTTCTGGGTCTCCTCCTTCCTCCAAAGGTTTGCCCTCCCACTCTTGCCTGTCCTGCCCTGCCTTGCCTGCTTGAGGAGGGGGTGAGGGGGGCACACTGGGGGGAGGCGTCCGCCCTATGGCTCTCTTGGTCTGCTAGGCAGTCTCCCAAGCCAGGGGGCTCCCCGCACCCACTCTGGTGGTGCCCATGCGCCGGGAGCAGAGCACACAGAGGAGCCCACCCACCCCCTGAGGCTGACGCGACTGCCCCCCCCTCCCACAGCCGACGGGCCCATCCGGCACGAGCAGCTGAGCCTCTCCCTGCTCTGGACGCAGCTCTTCCAAGACAGCCATGCACAGCCGGGGGACGTGGTGGCCTTCGACATCTTCTGTGGGGACCTCAATTTCGACACCTGCTCTCCAGGTGGGTGTCCTGGAGGGAGATGCACAGCACGGAGTGGGGGGGGGTGTCTCCCCCCCTCGCTTGGCTGTCTCAGGCCCCTCTTTCTCCTTAGGTGATGAAATGGAACAATGCCATGAGATCTTCAGCCGGTACACGGACCCCTGCCGCATCGGTCCTCGCCAGGATGAGCCTTGGGCCATCGGTGGGTGACCCCCAGCTCGGTGGCCTCTCTGACCCTGGCAGAATGCCTGGGCCGGCTGGTCTGTTCCCTTTTGCCCAGGGGCCCGGGGGTGTGTGTGTGACTGGAGGGGAGGGGTTGGGCAGGGAGGGAGGGAAGGGCCCCATTGTGGACGAGAGGCCAGTGGGACCCTCCTGCCCTTCACAGGGACACTGATGAACTCGCTGCACATCTACGACGAAGCTGTGGCCACTCCAGAGAACCTGAAGAGGTGAGGGGTCTGGTGCCTGTCCTGGGATCTCTGGGGGCAGAAATAGGGGATCCCTTGAATGACCTTCCGGGTTGGCTCCTTTCCGGGGGGAGGGGGACAGAAGGCTGTTGCTGATCTGACAGCAGCCAATCACGGTCTGCCTCCCTGCTCCCCCTCAAATCAACTTCAAATCCTGGCAACTGCCTGGCGGAGGCCCCCCCCCCCAGTTTTCTTGACAGGATTTCCAAGGTGGCTTTGCCCGTGCTGGCCTCTTTCTGGGGCCGAGAGAGGGCGAGTGTCCCAAGGTCCATCTGTGGACTCGGGTGCCCAAGGCAAGACCCCACCTTGCCATCTCCCGCGTCTGATCGAGGCCTGAAGCAAACCTTTCCTACCTGATGTGTGGTGCAGGGATGGAGGCTGGTTGACTTCCGGGTGAAGCCTGCCGGGGGCTGGGAGGGGCTGCTTCTGTGCTTGGGGGAGACCCTCAGAGGAGGAAGGGGTCTGAGCTGGCCAGGTGCAGCTGGAATGGGAGACGCCTTGGTCTGCCTCCAGGAAGAGGAAATGGGAGGCCCAAGTCTAGGGCAGAGGGTGGAGGTGGGGGGGCAGGGCTGCCAAGGGGTGGCAAGTCTGAAAGGGGGAGGGGGAGCCTTAACCTCTGGGACAAAGAAGGGGAGATATGGGTCACAGCCTTCAACTACCTGCAGAGCTGCCCCATGCCTATGCCACTGCCCCGAAAGGCAGGACCTGAGCGATTGAGCGGAAACCACAAGGCGGAGATTAGGTTAGAGAAGAGAAGGCACCTCCCGATCATAGGAGCCATTAACCAGTGGAACAGCCTGCCACATGAAGCAGTGAGTTCTCCTTCACCAGATGTTTTCAAGCAGGCACCAGATACTTCATCCTGCAGGAGGTTGAACTAGATGACCCCAAATTTTATTTATTTCTTAGACTTCTTAAGGCTGCCCAGCCCCCCCCCCCCCCAAAGACTCTCTGTTGCCTTCCAGGACTCTGGAGAATCCAGAGGAGCGCAGGAAGTACCTGGCAGGCCCCCTCCAGGCCGATGGCAGCACCAACCTCTCGGCAGCCTGGCACGAAGGGCGGCGCATTGATTACACTCTTTACCGGCAACACTCGAGCCCGGGGCACCTGAAGACCGTGAGTGGCCTGAGAGCCTGTGGTCAGCTGAAGAAGCCTGGACAGGCTGGGGAGAGGGAGCCGAGCCTCCAGAGGCCTCTCCTGGTCTTCTGGGCTGCAGGGGGGCAGAGAGTCAGGGTCCAGGAGGCAGCCGGGCAGGGTAGATGCCCAGTCTGGGGAGGCTGTGGTGGTCAGGGCAGCATTGGCGGGGGTCAGGGGTCAGGGGTCAGAGAAGATGCCAAAGATGGACCCCTTCCGCTCCCCAGGCTGGCTTTGCAGAGGTGAGGCAGATCCAGGCAGGGATGTGCAGCTGGGTCTGGTGGGGGGGAGGAAGGGAAGGCTGAGCTGGCCATGAGCAGCCACCAAGGGCGGGGGTGGGGGTGGGGGGACGGAGGGGGGCGTCCTCGGGAAAGGTTCCCAGAGATGGGAAGAGCTCATTGAGGGAGCCAGCAATGAGGCCTGGAGTGGGACGCCACAGGTGGGGGTGGATGGGTAACGGGGCTGCCAAGAAGAGGCTGGACCCATAGCCTCCCAGGGTTCATGCCAAACAAGAAGCCCCCGGAGCTGCCTTCTCATCTGGGCACGCGATGCCCCCTCCCCGTACCTCTGGACCAGGTGAGCCCCTGCAGCAGTCGGAAGGAAAAGCTGAAGGAAAAGAAAGGGCGGGCAGCAGGTGAGGGAAGAGGGTGCCCAGAGCTGGACTCAGGCCCAAGGACCTCGGGACCACTGTGGGCAGCAGGGCCTGGCAAGGCTGCCCCACCGAGGGGCCTCCCTGCTGGAATTGGCACTGACTTTCGGCATCTGGCTCTTTGGGGGGGCGGGGCTTGTGGCGAGGCCAGACTGGGCCTGGCAAGGAGCAGAAAGCCCATCTTGCCAGCCGTTCCATGCCCGCAATCAGCCTTACCCTCTCTTTGCCCCCTCAGGGCTTCCTGGGCTTCGTCTGCTCCGCTCGCCTTGCAATTCTCAGGGCGCCCACAGGGCACGAAATCATTGTGCAGAGCACCGATTCTCTGGGGAGGGCGGAGGACACCCCCTTTCTCTGCCCTCTTTGTTGCTTGGCAGTTGCTTTCTCTGAGGAGCCCCAGGGTGCCCCTTTAGCCCACTCCTTCTGGGGGACGCTTGCCCCACCGATAGCGGAGCCACCCGCCCGCCGAGTAAGGGCAACACCAGTTCCTCAGAGTTACGGCCTCCCATGCGAGGCAGCATTTGCTTGTGCCTTGGAGGGTCTTTCCTGCCCAGAGACCCCTGGTCTGCCAGTGGGCCCAGCTGGGCTGAGAACATCCCGGGGTGCTGGGGAGAGCAAGGGGGGGCTCTTTGGATCACACACTGTCACTGACCCAACCCAGGACAAGGTTGGGGGTTGCCTGGGGTCTGCCGCATGTCCAGTTCTGTTCCTCCCAGGATATTTTGGTTGCTGTGCTTGACCTCCAGCCCTCTCCCCCTGTTGCTGGTTTCCCAATGGCCAAAGACCTGCGTGGGTGGGAACAGAAGGACAGGAATCCAGAACTCCCCCCCACCCCCCCAAAAAAACCTGGCCAAGATAGGTGAGGTGGCTGTGTCCGTAGCAGCATTTATGCCGACCTCAATCGGGTGGGCTGTGAGGAGGAGGCCACCTTCCCTCTTGTTGAGGATCGAGTCCAGCTAGCTGGTCCCTCGTGGGCCAACCTCTGCCCTGCGGCAAAGCAAGTGTTGTGCAAGGCACACCTGGCACTTCCTTGGCAGCACAATTCGGCGCTCTCACCGCGATGACTTCCTGTTCTTGGCTTTTTGGAAGCATCTTCCAGGTGACCGCAGGTGCAGCGGCATTTGCATTTCCTCCGCCTGTGGTCAGTCGGGTGCTCTCTTAGGTGGATCTGGTCCTTCGGGATTGAGCAATCAGATCCGTGATCCCCCCCAATCATTTTTCCTGGGTCACGGGAAGGTTGGCATCTCCCGTGAACTCCAAAATGATCAACTTGATGCTGGTAGTAAACCTGGCCAAAGTTTGCCCTGAACAAGAACGCCCCCCCCCCCCGCCGGCATGCAGAGCCCCCAGCAACTGTGCTGACTTGCCTCCCTCCCCAAGACTGAGGCAATGAGCGGCCCCCTTCCTCAGGTAGTTCTCTCCGTCCCCTCAGCCTCCACAAGCCCTTGCGGGGTTAGAAGGGAGAGAGGTAGGTGGGGGTCTCCATAATAGCAGTGATCCCACCCGGGAGATTCCCCCTCCTTCCAGGAGGAGGAGCAACAAAGCAAGAAGCCCCCTTCCCCACCGTGGCCTTCCCCCTTTCCAGGGGCTCTGGGGAAGTTGCCAAGGAGAGTAGGGAGGGGGGTCTCTGGGGAAGGGCTGCAGGAAGATTGGTGCTGCTGAGGCTCTGGCCAGGGCAGCTGGGGAAACCGGTAGGCTTGGCTAATGTTAGGAGTAAGTTGTGCCATAGAAGGGTAGGGGGCTGCAAACAGATGGCTCTGGAAATGGATGGAAGATGTCTCTCCCCCCCCCCCCCCATTGAATCTGAGCAGAAGGTTGGCTCAGGCAGCCTTCAGGCCACTTGGAATTATCCAGGATTGGGGGCCAAGCAGTTCAGACTCTTCGCTCTCGGTCCCTTCTTCTTTCTGCTGCTCTCAGCCCTTCTGCTGCTGTGACCCCTCTTTCGTTGCAGACGGTGGAGAAAGTCATCTTTTTCACCCAACTGGCCACCTGCTCGGACCACTTGCCTATAGGACTGCAACTCCTTGTGTCTTCGGAGGTGGAGCCGGAAGAGTGACCAGGCCGTGTGGAACCAGCTGGACTGACGGACATCCTTGATCCAGGCATGGGGCCTCTCCCTGCTGGAGCGAGAGGGGGCAGTCACTTCTCCAAAGCCAAGCCAGGCGCTGCTCTGTGGTGGCCCAGGGCTGGTGTGGGAGCCCTTCAAGGTTGCAGGTGCTGGAGAAGTCACGGACTCCGGGCTCTGGACGCTGCAGGTGGTAGAAGAGAGCTGGTCAACAGGGACCATCGGGGAGACTACGGGGTTCTCTGCCCAAGTGCCTGGACCTCTTGGTCAGCCTCTCCTCTTGGCCCTCCTAGGCAAGAGCTGCATGAAAACAGTCGAGCCTGACACAAGCTCAGGCTGGGAGGGAAATGTAGGGGGGGAGTGGACGATGGCCCCCGTGGCCCGTTCCACATCTGGGTGACGTTGGCTGTTGAAGGGCCGGTGCAGACTTTGGGCTGGGGAACCAGAACCCATCGAATCAGTATTTTTTTCACAAGGTGCAACCTGAGTTTCGTAACTATTTACCCAAACGTTGTCAGCCTCCCAAGATAAAAATCTCACCACGCAGATTACACATCCTGCATCAGGCATGTATAGAACTGAATGTTTCAGCAAAACTTGAATTGTTTCTAAGAAACTGAAAGGCCTCAAATATTAATAGTTTACTGCGTTTGGGCAGACCGTTCCTGGGCTGTTCTTCATTTGTGGCACTTTTCAGCCATGTGGGAACGCCTCCCCTGAGCTCTCCGGGCTCCAAAGTTTCCAAATTTCAGCCCTTGTGTGCAGGAAGGCGCTTCCTCCATATGAAGAGAATTTGTGTAAGATGTTTTACAGATGGCATCTACCACCGGCGAGACTGGCAAGAATGTTTAAGGATAAATCAGAAAAATGTTGGAAATGTCATCAAATACCAGGATCTTACTATCATATGTGGCGGGCATGCAAAGAAGCAAAAAAGTATTGGACAAAAATTAAGACATGGTTGGAAGAAATGATACAACAACATGTGGATATGAAACCAGAAATATTTCTGTTAGGAATGCTACCAGAAATGTATCAAAAAGCTAATATATATATATTTGATTATACATATATTAACAGCAGCTAGAATTGTATTTGCACAACATTGGAGAAGTGGAGAGCTCTCTAGTGATGAGAATGTGATAACGAAAATATTAGAATGTGCAGAAATGAATAGATTGACTTTGGAGATGAAAGAGAAACAACAAACTGAATACTATGAAATTTGGGAGGTATTTTATAAATGGTTGGAGAATAAAAAAGGGCTTTTGAATTGAAGGTTAAAAGTAAAAAGATATATATTAAGATTAACAATTTATTTATTTATTTATTTTGTTATTCTTATATGCCGCCCAACTCCCGAGGGACTCGGGGCGGCTTACAACAAGGAGAAATACAAGAATAAACAAAGAAATTGCATAAAATTTAAAAACAAGTACAAAAATTTAAAACAATTATTTAAAACAGCAACATCCATTCGACACATACATACTTGGGGGGTAGGCTCAGGTGGAATTAAGTTGTCCCCCCCACCTGCAGGAAAAGCCATGTCTTAATGGCTTTACGGAAAGCCAGCAGAGTGGGGATAGTCCGGGTCTCTGGGGGTAGTTGGTTCCAGAGCACGGGGCCAGCCACAGAGAAGGCTCTCCCCCTGGGGCCCGCCAGCCGACATTGTTTGGCCGACAGGACCTGGAGGAGGCCAACTCTGTGGGCCCTAACCGGTCGGAGGGAAGTATGAGGCAGAATGCGGTCCCGAAGATATCCTGGTCCTAAGCCATGAAGGGCTTTAAAGATGGTGATCAACACCTTGAATTGGACCCGGAGACCGATGGGCAGCCAATGCAGCTGGCGGAGTATCGGTGTCACGTGGGTGTACCTTGGCACACCCACCACAGCACGCGCAGCCGCATTTTGCACCAACTGAAGTCTCCGGATACTCTTCAAGGGTAGCCCCATGTAGAGCGCATTGCAGTAGTCCAACCGCGAGGTGACAAGGGCATGAGTGACCGTGAGTAGCGCCTCCTTCTCCAAATATGGCCGCAACTGGTGCACCAGGCGAACCTGTGCAAAGGCCCCCCTAGCCACAGCAGAAAGATGGTGGTCCAATTTTAGCTGTGGATCTAGGAGGACCCCCAAGTTGCGGACCTGGTCTGAGGGGGTCAGTTTCGCACCCTCAAAGACCAAGGAGGGGTTAGGGTTAGGGCTATTTAACAATAAATAGAACAATTGATAGATTATAAGAATAAAAATGTAAAATGTGAATAAGGTATAATAAAGATAAGATATTGAAAGAGGATGTCACAAAAAAGAGTTGTAACCAGACCAGGCACTGCTGGTGGATGAATGGAATGTTTATTTTGTATTTAAAAAAAAAACTTTAAAAAAAAAGGAAGGAGCTTCCTGGTGCTGATGACTGTACGGATCTTTGTTCAGCCACTTGAGTAAACATCTTTGGGACCGGTTGGCACAAAACAGCCGGCCTCTTGTGGGACAGGGTGCAGCACCCAGGCTAGGAGGGCCTGGTGCTGGGGGGGGGGAGGGGGGCTTTATCCACTCTCACTGTATAGACCGCCTGCAGGACTTGATACAGACCTCGCTGCCCCCACTTCCCCCTCCCCAGGCCTGCAAGCCAAGCGCAGAAACCCAGAGAGGAGAGGAGATGCAAAGCCTCTGCAGGAATGAAACCCGGCTGCCTCCTCAGATCCTGCGGCTGCAACGGGTGGGAAGAGTTCCAGAACTTTTCTCTTTCTTTTGCTTCCCTCTCAGCTCTGCTCTGCTGGTTTGGGGGCTTTTTGGAACTCTTGAGCGCTGCTGCCCCCGCTTTCTTCCCGCCCGATTGGATCTCTCCTATGTTGCCTTCCCCCACTGAAATCCATAGCCCAGGAATTGCAGCAGCCCAATCAAAGCTTGGCTGTTTCTGGGGGGGACTGAGCCCCAAAGCACCGAGAACCCAAGAGGGTCCCGACTGTCGCTCATTGGCTGCAAAGCTAGCAGGTCTCCCGCAGCCCCCGGCCTCTGCCCCCCCCACCCCATGAGCCACCAGCCAGGTTGATTTTATCTGGAACCGTGATCAAAGATGGTTTGAGCATGGGTAGCAGAAGCCCCCCCCCCCCATCCAGGAAGAATCCCCTTGGCAGTTCTCAGGAAGCGAGCCAGCTGCAGGGAGGACGGGTGGCGCCTTCCCTTGGGGGACCTGTCAAGGCTCATCCCCAGCAAAGAAACCTGTCCAGGAGCTGAACCCAACGGGCTGAACCTGGATTCCCAGCCAGAAAAGAGAGGAGGAGGCTCAGCCCTGGAGTCCTGCCTGCTCTCAAGGCCACCATCTGCACTGCTGGGCGCAGGTTGGCAGAAGAATTAAAATTGGGAATGGGGATCCTGGAGGGGCACAGAGAACGGCATCCTTGAGCCTAAAGGAGCCCTGCGCACAGCACTTTAGCCAGGAGGCGGCAAAACCGATTCAAGCCCAATTCTTGCTCCTTCTCCGGAGGTGACTCCAAAGCACAGGGAGGAGGGGGCTCCCTTTGCTCCGGGTCCCAACAGACAGAGGCAAAAACAGCCGGAGAAACATAAACACAGCAATTATATGATTGGTATTTTTTTAAAAAGGCAATTTCTTCCCTATCAAGAAAGGCCTGGAGAAATCTCCAGCATCCTCTTAGGATATTTCAGTTTAGTGGCTGGAACAGAAAAGCCTTCAATGGGCCAGAACACACAGTTGTAGCTGATTGGTTGGAGAGGGCGGGCTTCTGCATGAGGCAATCTGCTGTGATTGGTTGCTTGGGGGGGGGAGGGGAATTTCCTCCCCCCTCTCCTGCTTCTGGGTGCTCTGAATTCTGTTCTCTGATTCACCTGAAGACTTACCTCTTGACGCAGCAACATGCCTGACTGTCTTGTCTGCTGTAAATATAGATACAAAACGTATTTATTTATTAAAAAAACTACAAGTTTGTGTCAGTGTCTCTGACTCTATTTGGGCACCTGCTGCACCTTTCCCCTGGGTTGGTCAGGGGCGCCGGCCTCTGTTTCCACCCTGCTGTGGACCTTTAGCCATCAGCAACCTGCAGCAGGGACTAGTCACCCCCCACCCCACTTCTGCCAGGGGTCTCCAGCACCCTCCGCTTCACCCTGCAGGTCTCTCCTCCTCCCCCCCCTTTCTCAGCAGCGTTTTCCCGAGAGGAAGCCAATGAAGGGGGGGGCAACGTCTGACCTGGGAATCAAGCAGGAATCATGGGGTCGTTGGTACTTTCTGAGCTGGGTGGTTTTCTTAGAGGCCTTTCACTACCAAACTAGGAAACATTATCAGTGCTACAGGGGTGGGTTTCAACTTACCTCGCTGCCGGTTCGCTCCCTCCCTCCCTCCCGCACCACGTAGGCGAGCCTCATGGGCGTGCACATGCGCAGTAACAAAAAATTAAAAAAAATTCCAAAAAACCCCCCCTAAGCAGAAAAAAAGATGGCGACCGCATGCACAGTGCTAGAACTCGGCTTCTGCACATGCTCAAAAGGAAAAAAAAGATTTTAAAAAATTTAAAAAAAAGATGGCACCCATGGACCGGCACTGACTGATCTGGTTCAGTGATGTCATTGTGACATCACCAGCGGGTTGCTACCAGTTCAGGTGAACTGGTCCGAACCGGGAGGAACCCACCCCTGCAGTGCTGTAACATAAAGAGAGCAACCCCCCCTCCTAGCACTAATGGTGTTACCTAGAGAACCAGCTAGGTACCTCCAGGACATGGTCCCTAGTAAGTGTGTGTGGGGGGGGGATAACACAACTCTGCCATCAGGGCAGCCGTGCCCACAGGGTTTTGCGTCAGGGGTTTTATGGGAGAGAGGATTTGGGGGATGTAGCAGCAGCCAAGACCAGCAGCCAGAATGGTAAATCAGGGGTGGGCTATTGACCCTCGGGAGGCTGGACGTGACCCAGGCTCCTCAGCCACAGGAAGCGAGGTGTTGTTCTGGGGGGTTCTGACTCTTTCGGGGGGGGGGACTCAAACTCGCAGATGCTGCCCTTGAAATGATTACTCTGCATGCAACGGCGTTCACGGGACTGGAGCATCAGCAAAGGCAGCGCGTGGAGCACACAGGGGGGGAGAACGTCTTTCTAGTCTTTGTAACTGCAGAAGTTTCTAGTCTTTAGTTTCCAGTCTTTGTGGCTGCAGAAGTGGCCCCTTTGGAAAGCAGCCTTTCCTCCCAATGGGTAGGTGCTGCCCTTCTTCATTGGGGAAGACCACCTTGGACCAGGGCAGGCGGCACGTGCCCCAGGAGGGAAGGGAAGGGCAGGGCTGCTGCTCCACAGGGGCCCAGAGGAGGTGGCTGGGGCAGGGCGGCCTTTGCAGCTCTGGGCTCTGCCTGCGTCCACTGACTTTGGCACCTTCTAAGCTTGCAACAGGTGACCACCAGGCCCTCCCAGCCACAAGCTCCACCATCCCACCAACAAAGGTGCCTGGAGACCTCATCAACCGCCTGCATTAAACAGCAGTGATTACGAAGCAGCCAACAGGCACACACAACATCACAATGCCAAGGGAGGGGCTGGCAGGGAGGGGACTGGGGGAGCGTCCACACCCCACACCTTCTTTCTGGGGGGGGGGGTGTCCTGCACTCTTCTTGTTTCTCTGCCCCCCCTTTCTTCCCAGGAGGCTGGTTTCAAGAGAAGCCACCCACTCTTTTGAGGGGGGGGGGCTTTTAGGACAATTAGTTGGGTCTTGTGGGGTGGCTCAGGGGCTCCTCTGGAGAAAAGAGATGCAGGAAAGGCCTGCTGCCCCCATAGGACACACCCGGGGATTTCCTTCCAGCCTGTTGACATTCTGCAAACACACACCACACCCACACCCACACCCACACCCACAAGCGCCTGCTAGATAAGCTTTACAAGAGAGCCCGGCATGGCCTCGCCTCCGTTAAAGGAACCGTTAAAGCAGCGGAGAGCCTGGGACCCCTGAGAGGCAATGCAAGCCCCCACTTTGGGGGCCTTCCCGGGACCTCCGCCCATTCCCCCCCTTCCGGGGCAGGAGAGTAAGCGCTGCTTTCCGGCCATCGGAGCGGGGTTCCGGACGGGGCTGTTGCCGGGAAGCCTCCTGCAACTGGGCCGGGGTCTCCCGCCCGGAGCTGGCCAAACCGCGCCTCGCTCGCGGCTCCTTCTGCAGCAGGATTTGGCCCTGGAAACGCCGGGAGGGTCAGCCGGAGGGGAGGCCAAAGAGCCCCGGCGAGGGAGCCGCTCCCGCCCCGTGGCCGCCTCGCCAGGAATCCCGTCCGGCCCGGCGGAGACCTCGGGGGCCGCCTCGGCGCTGCTGGGTTGTTGCGAGCCCGCTAATTGTAGGTCCCGGCCGGCTTCCTCTGAGTCAAGCGCCCCACGGAGCCCTTGGCTGACCTCGCCGGCTCCGAAACGGAGGCTGCCGAATTCTTTCTGCCTCCTTAGGGAAATTGCACCTCGTGGCCCAATTATTGTGGGTGTTGTTGTGTTTCTAATCATCAAAAAACCACATGAAGAGGTCACACCTTTGACGTATGTTCCTAGGACAGGAATCTCGGCATTATTTAATTATGGTCATTTAATTTGGATGCTTTTGGTGTTTTTATTGGTTTTGCTATTTTTACCATTTTTAAAATGTTTTTAATATTTTTAACTGTAATATATTTTGAGCCATCCAGAGTCACGGAAATGAGCAACCATAGATATTGAATGAATAAATAAATATCTAAAGGTATAAGATACACCCAGCAAGATAAAAGTGTTTTTGCAAATCCACAATTGAAGTGACCAAAATATTTAGCTCTCGTAAACCTTCCTTCTGTTCTTCAGCCTAATGTGCCAATAATTACAGGGATGGCTTAGCAAGATCTGCAGTTTATCCATTCTCATTGAGATGTGTAATTTTTTCCCATTCTCTCTCAATCCGTTGTCCCTGGGCATTGGCAGCAGATAATAGAAACTCTTTTATGTATCTGAGGCATTCTAGATGGTAATCAGTTTGTATGCAAGCATCAAATTTTAACCTAATTATTTTAATAGTTGTTGTATGATTACTTGGGTTGGGAATCTCAGGCATTCCCATTTCCTTCGATGGAGGCCAAAGGGTTGTAGTGGCCGTTCTGTGGCTTACAGGTCTGAGCAATCTGGTTGCGTTTCCTCAACTGACCTGCAGCTTCGTCTCTTCCCCAAAGCCCTCGCTCTCCGCGGCTCTTTGAGGCCTGATGACACCTCAATTCCCTCCCTCTGGTTCCTAGCCCTTGCTCCGGAGGTGCAAAAATTAGTCCATCCTCCTTTTGGGTGGTGCCTGCCCATAACTATCCAATTAATTTTGTCTTTTATGTGCCCTTCTTGGAATAGTTTCGAGAGTTGGGAGGGATGTTGGAGATAATCTAGTCCAACTCCCTGCTCAAGCAGAAGACCCCAGACTATTCCAGGCAGATGGCTGTCCAGTCTCTCCTTAAAACCTCCAGCGATGGAGCACCCACAACTTCTGGAGGCAGGCTGTTCCACTGATTGTTCTGTCAGGAAGTTTCTCCTTAGTTCTAGGTTGGATCTTTGGTTAGTTTCCATCCATTGTTTCTTTTCCTGCCTTCAGGTGCTTTGGGGAATAGGTGGGAAACCCCCCCCCCTCTTCTTTGTGGCAGCCCCTGAGATATTGGAAGGCAGCTATCGTGTTTCCACCCCCCCCCCCTTGTCCTTTTTTTCACTAGACTGGACAGATCTAAATTCCAGCAATCTTTCGTCATGTTTTAGCCTCCGGTCCCTTAATAATTTTTGTTGCTATCAAAACATTCAAAAAGATCTAGAGATTTGGGCAAAACTACAGTTATCATTACTTGGTAAAATTGCTGCAATCAAAATGAATATTTTACCCAAAGTATTGTTTTTATTCCAAATTATTCCAAATTATCCCAATAAGACTAAGGACAATTTTTTTCACTGAATTAAATAAAATGGTGATAAAATTCATATGGTCCCCCCCCAAAAAAGGCACGGATTAAAACCAAATTGTTGTGTGATACCCAGATTGCCAATGCCCCACTGCAGCACGAGAGGCTGCCAAAGCCTGGAGATGGCCAGGTGTGCATGGGATGCCACAGGCTGAAGCAAGAGGCATTCATTGTTGGTGACCTCTTCTTGACCTGCCATCCCTGGACTCACCCTTCGGTTCCTTTGCCCGCCATGAGCAAAGGCTGTGTGTGTGTGTGTGTGTGTCCCAGCCCAATCTCCAACCGCTTGGACTAAGTGATGCACTCCTGGGCTGCCTCTGGTGACCCCATGGAAGCCACAACCACTCACAACGTTGGCACTCTGGCATCAAGACCACATGCCCTACGCGGTTGCCCATCGGCTTCCGAGGGCAACACAGCAGAGTCCTTGGCCTATAAACCCAGATGCCAGGAGAAACTTGGGGAATCTGTTTCTTCCCCTGCAGGCCCCATGGCTGCCCCTCATGCTCCCCCTTTCTAAAAGGGAATTCCTTAGAGGTGGGCATTTCCTACCAGCGGTTACAGTATTGGCCAATCCCAGCCAACAGCAGTTACCACGAGGTTTGTCCGGCCTCCCTTGGCACAATCGGCCATCCAAAGACCAGGGCTCCTTCTTGCATCTCATAGCCAGGGAGGCCCTGGGGGAGCCCAGGACCCCACCTCCTACCTGCTGGCCTTCCCTTGGAGGGAGTGGCAAGTCCCCAGCTGCCACACAGCCCATCTGTCTACCGGCTGAGACTGAGGTGACCTCCGTTAGTCTCATGCCAAAGAACACCATGTGCAACCCCTCCGCCAGGAGCGTTGTCTTAGAGGGAGGGGCTCCCGCCTCTGCCCCCCCCGCTTTGGAGTGTGTGATTCTGATGGGGGGAGGGGCAAAGCGACCCCGAGGGAGGCCCTCTGCCCCTCCACCTGTCAGAGTCACACAGGGAGGGGCTGTTGGGCCAGATCACATGGGGGGGGAGGCTCTGGTGCAGGAAGACCTGGGCTCCAACCTGGGCACGGTGGGCAGCAGCCCTGAGCAAAAGAGCTTAGCACAGCAGCCGGGTTGTCTGCAGGGACAGAAATGACATCAGGGACTCCAAGCAGATTCTAACTTTATTGGTGTGAAGCTGTGCTATGCATCTGCCCAGCTCCCTTTGCCCAGGGAGAGGCCTGGGTGGCATCCATCCCACCACCCACCGGCCTGGAGGCAGGAAGGGAGGCTGCCAGCCAGTGGCGCCTGCAGCAGCCGACAACAGTGAGCAAAGCAGCCCCTCCCTCTCTCTGGGCTTGAGGAGTGCAAGCAGAAAAGAGGTGGGCAGGGGTAGCCCCACTAGCAGAAACAGCATTTAGGGGTCAGGCTGGGAGCGAATCTCTACTTCACCACCACCCCCATACACACAGAAAGGAAGAAAGCTGGTCTCCACTGCCCCCTTGTGGTGAGAAGTGAAACTTCTCCTCCAATCTTTCCATCCTGTCTTGGGCAAGATGCCCTCTGCTCAGCCAGTGCCCATCCTCTCCCCCCTGCCCCCCTTCCTCAGGGGCGGGTTCAGGGCCCATCAACCATCTCCTGTGACCGGCTGTAGTAGTAGAAACTGCCCCGCTCCCTGAAGAGTTGGGCCCGGTGCCTGGTCTCCTCAGAGCCTTTGGCCAAGCATTGGGGGTGCTGTCCGAAGCCCCCTCCGCCTGGGCTCTGCAGGCAGAAGACGTCCTAGGGACAAGGGGAGAAGAGAGACCCCTCAAGAGGGTGGCTTCCGGGACAGAGCAGCAGGGCGGGGAGACGCTCAAGGACTCCTCACCCCAGGGTGCACTTCCACGGACATCTTTCCACCCAGGTTCATGGTCCGTCCGTTGTGTTGGATCAGCAAGTTCAGGCCTGGGGATCCTGGATCACCACCTGTCCGAAAGGGGAGAAGGGACCGTCCGGGGGGGTGAGAGGAGATGCCGGGCAAGCCACATCCAGCCCTGCAGGGTGAGCCTTCCCTCTCCTCCCTTCCAGCTGTCCCTCTGTGCCCCCCAAGCCCACCGTGGCCTCCCCACCAAGTCCAACAGAGGCTGGATGGACAACTGGTGGAGATGTTCTGGGGCTGCCCCATTGAGCAGGGAAGGACCTCTCACGTCCCTTCCAACCCTGTGATTCAATGAGTTCAGCCCACAACTGCAGCGACCCCCCCCCCCCCCCATAGATAGGCAGTGGAAGAGCCCCACTGACACACTAGGACAGGGGTCGGGAACCTATGGCTCGCGAGCCAGATGTGGCTCTTTTGATGACTGCATATGGCTCGCAGCAGGGGTGAAATCCTCCCGGTTTGCCCGGGCCAGTCCTTCGGCGTATAGCCGATGGAACTGGCGGCGGTTGCGGCGCGGAGCTTCTCCTGCCCGCTTTCCCGTCCCGGCTGAACACAATCACCGCTTTCCCGTCCCGGCTGACCACAATCATTTGGGTTATTTTTCCCTCTGTGCATGCGCGCGCATGCACAGAGGGAAAAATAACCCAAATGGCGGCGTTCAGCCGGGACGGGGGGAGCTAAAAAACGGCCATGGCCACATCCCCGCCGTTCTCCAGCCAAGCGGCTGAAGAAGCCCCAGAGCCCCGCCGCCAACCTGCATCTCCTGCTGGGAAGGAGCCTCTGTCGCTGTCTCTCGCGGGGTTCCAGCCACCCGACTGAGTCCCTGACCGCGGCACCGGCAGGGTTAATGCGTATGGGAGAGGAGAGAGAGCGCTACCGCCGCCGCTGCTACTTTCACCGCTCCGATATTTCTTTGGTGGGCGCGCGCGGGAGGGACCATGGAGCAGAGGCGCCCGGCAGCTTAAGGCAAGAGGCGGGTGGGAGACGCGGGCAGGAGCCTGTCACCGCCGCCGCCACTTCTGGCATCCCCACGCCTCTCACCCCGCTCGCCGGGTGCCTCTGCTCAGCGGTCCCTCCCGCGCGCGCCCACCAAAGAAATATCGGAGCGGTGAAAGCAGCAGCGGCGGCGGTAGCGCGCTCTCTCCTTCCCTCCCATGCAGGGAGGGAAGGAGAGAGCGCGCTACCGCCGCCGCTGCTGCTTTCACCGCTCCGATATTTCTTTGGTGGGCGCGCGCGGGAGGGACCGCTGAGCAGAGGCACCCGGCGAGCGGGGTGAGAGGCGTGGGGATGCCAGAAGTGGCGGCGGCGGTGACAGGCTCCTGCCCGCGTCTCCCACCCGCCTCTTGCCTTAAGCTGCCGGGCGCCTCTGCTCCATGGGCCCTCCCGCGCGCGCCCACCAAAGAAATATCGGAGCGGTGAAAGTAGCAGCGGCGGCGGTAGCGCGCTCTCTCCTTCCCTCCCTGCATGGGAGGGAAGGAGAGAGCGCGCTACCACCGCCGCTGCTACTTTCGCTGCTCCAATATTTCTTTGGTGGGCCTCTGCAGGAGGGACCGCTGAGCAGAGGCACCCGGCGAGCGGGGTGAGAGGCGTGGGGATGCCAGAAGTGGCGGCGGCGGCGACAGGCTCCTGCCCGCGTCTCCCACCCGCCTCTTGCCTTAAGCTGCGGGGCGCCTCTGCTCCATGGTCCCTCCCGCGCGCGTCCACCAAAGAAATATCGGAGCGGTGAAAGTAGCAGCGGCGGCGGTAGCGCGCTCTCTCCTTCCCTCCCTGCATGGGAGGGAAGGAGAGAGCGCGCTACCGCCGCCGCTGCTACTTTCACTGCTCCAATATTTCTTTGGTGGGCCTCCGCAGGAGGGACCGCTGAGCAGAGGCACCCGGCGAGCGGGGTGAGAGGCGTGGGGATGCCAGAAGTGGCGGCGGCGGTGACAGGCTCCTGCCCGCGTCTCCCACCCGCCTCTTGCTTAAGCTGCCGGGCGCCTCTGCTCCATGGTCCCTCCCGCGCGCGCCCACCAAAGAAATATCGGAGCGGTGAAAGTAGCAGCGGCGGCGGTAGCGCTCTCTCTCCTCTCCCATACGCATTAACCCTGCCGGTGCCGCGGTCAGGGACTCAGTCGGGTGGCTGGAACCCCGCGAGAGACAGCGACAGAGGCTCCTTCCCAGCAGGAGACGCAGGTTGGCGGCGGGGCTCCGGGGCTTCTTCAGCAACCCACCCACCTACCTCGCTTGGTGCGGTTCCCCGCACTTGACGTCTTGGAAGAGGGCTGGGCGAGGGAGAAAGGAGCCACGGTGGGGATTGGTTTGCAGAGAGAAAGAAAGAAAGAAAGAAAGAAAGAAAGAAAGAAAGAAAGAAAGAAAGAAAGAAGAAGAAGAAGAAGAAGAAGAAGAAGAAGAAGAAGAAGAAGAAGAAGAAGAAGAAGAAGAGGAAGGAAGGAAGGAAGGAAGGAAGAAGAAGAAGAAGAAGAAGAAGAAGAAGAAGAAGAAGAAGAAGAAGAAGAAGAAGAAGAAGAAGAAGAAGAGAAAGAAAGAAAGAAAGAAAGAAAGAAAGAAAGAAAGAATCATTATCAATGCTATGATGGAAATCACCAACTCAAAGACAAATATCACTTTGGAGCAAGGAAGCTGCTACAGCAGCAACAAATTAAACAGCACAAAGACAGGGATTCTCTCAATATCCCATTGTCCCTATTGACATTTAGTTGAATTCACTTTTAAAATATATTATATGGCTCTCACTGAAATAAATTTCCAAATTTTTTGCTTTCATGGCTCTCTTAGTCAAAAAGGTTCCCGACCCCTGCACTAGGACCTCCCAAACCAGCCAATGAGGCCCAGAAGCCCCCACCTTGCAGCCCATAGGGCTGGAAAGCCCGGCGCTCGCTCAGCACGGACAGGACCATCTCCTCCCGGAACTGCAGCTCTCGCTGGACCCCGGACCCTCCCCAGAACAGCCCAGCCCCCCCTGTGTTTGGCGCCAGTTGGAATGTTCGCAGGACCACTGGATACCTGGGGGGAGGAGAAAGAGAGCGGCGTCTGCCATCCGCTGCCAAACTCCTGCTGCACAACAGACTGAGGGTATGCACAACCCACACACACACACACACACACACACACACACACACACCAGTCGCTTGCCTTGGGGTGAGAACTCCAGTTGGGTGATCAACAGGGGGGGAACGACAGAGGTCTAGGAAAAGGAGCACCCAGAGTGAGCTGGCTTGCCAGGGCAGACCCCCACTCATCCCCCTATTCCTTGCCCTTGTTCCCTGGGACGAGGAGGTGCATCACCCAGGACCGGGTGCCAACAGCGCCCCCTTCAGGTTCCGTCTGCACCCACCGTTTTTCCAGGATCTCTGGATCAGTGATGCGGGTGTTGGTCATGTGAGTGTGCACCCCGCTGCGGCCATGCCAGTGAGGCCCCGCCCCGGCCCCTCCGGCCACCGTCTCGTAATAGCCGATGTGCTCGTTCCCAAACGTGACATTGTTCATACAGCCCTGGAGGACGGGGAAGGGGACGGAATGTGGGCTCTCCAACCAGCCGCAGAAGGCGCCCCCCACCGCAGGCCAGAGAGGGAAGGAGACTCCTGGCCTCAGAGACGGTGGAAACGCTCCCGGGAGTCTCCCAAGGGGGCACAGCCACAAGGCAGGGCCTCTGGACATCCCCGCTCTCAGTCACTTGTCAGACTCACAGAACCAAAGAACTTCCTGGCCCAGCTGGCATCTGCACGAGGCCGCCAAAGCCCTGGCGGAGAAGCTGCGTGACCCCAACCCGAGCATCTGAGGCCCCCAGCCTGGCCTTTCTGCACTCCCCTCACCTGCGAGGCGGCGCAGACTTCAAACGCCCGGAAGATGACATCCACCACCCTCTGGGAGGTCAGCACGTTGCCCCCCACCACGCCAGCATCCAGGGAGGGGTGAAGGATGGAGCTCTCGGGGACCACGATGCGCACGGGGGACAGGCAGCCCTGTGAGGAAGCAGCAGGGGACCCTTCAGGCTCTCCTGATCCAGACAGCCCCCCCCCAAACTTCTGCTGGACACCCCCCCACCAGCTCTTTCGAGGGCTGGCCCTCCCTCTGCACCTGGTTGAGGGGGATGTCCTCGCCCACCATGCAGCGCAAGCAGTAGATCAGGGCAGAGAGGGTGATGGCGCGGGGGGCGTTCCAGTTCCCGTACACCTCCTGGCCGGTCCCAGTGAAGTCAAAAAGTGCAGTGCCCTGGGAGGGAGGGGCAGACTCTCCATTAGCCCTCCCCCATCCAAGTTCACTGCTGCTCTCAATCCTTCTCAGATCGGCTCACCCCCTAACGGCACTCAGGCAGCAGGGAACGGCAGCTGCAACCACTGCTAGCCCGTGTCCCCCCTGCACACACACACGCACACACACCAAGGAAAAATCCCGGGTGGGGCTTCTGCTCAGCTCCTTCCCGCTCCTGCACTGACCAGCTCAGAGTTCTCCAACCTTTCAGTCTTTGCGGACTGGCACGGGGGGGGGGGGGGGGGAGATCATCGTTCTGCATGACCAGCAGGCAAGCGTACCTGCTGTTTGCACATGCACTCCCCCTCTGCTCCCGTGAATAGGGATGTGTGGGCACGCGTGTGTGCTTCCATGGCCCGGTTCTAAACAGCTCAAGGCCCGGCAGTGGGCCACGGCCCAAGGGTTGGGGACCCCTGGAGCAGACAACCACGAAGACCCCTCCCAGCTCCAGGATTCCATGACACGCTCACCTCCTGTGGGTCCACGGTCACCCGGAGACAAATCGGGGTGCCGTCGTCCATGAAGTCCTTGGCCTCCACCTGCAGGGGTTGGTCCACGTGTCCACGGCGCGTGGCGAACTTCCTCAGCATCGTTTGGACGGCGACCTCTGCGTTGGCCTGAGGGCACAGCCAGGGAAGAGCAGAGACGGTAGGGACTCGGGTGGCAGAACCCTCCCCATCCTGCCAGGGAGGGCACCCAGGTTCGCCCCACACCGCTGCCCCCACCCTTGGGGCCCCAGCAGTCTTCAGAGGAAGCACCCCGAAACTGCCCTCTCCAGTGTGGGGCAGGCCTGCTGCAGGGGAATAGTACAGTACTGGGACACCCCCCCCCCCGGACTCCCTTTCCGCTCGACCCACTGCTGCTGAATGTGGGAGGCCTGTTTGAATGCACTGGGGCGCGTGAGCAGAGGGGCTTCTTCTCCCCTTCCAGAAAGTGGCGGGAGGTGTTGATCCCAACCACAGCAGATCATCCCCACCTTAAGAATTGAAGGGGGGTCTCCAACTCCCTCTTGGCTCTCCTCTGGCCATGTAATGGGGCAGACCTTCCACCAAGTCTTTGAAAGACTCCAGGCAGGAGGTGAGTCCTGGGGTCAAGCCCGCAGTGGCGAGACCCTTCCTCACCTGAATGTGGCCCATGTACGCCTGAACCACTCCCAACCCATACTGCCCAATCAGCTCGTTCACCAACTGGATCCCCCTCTGATTGGCGGCCACCTGGGCACGCAGGTCCGACAGGTTGTCGTGGAGGCTGCGGGTGCCGCTGCTGCCAGGCAGTTGGCTAGGGGCCATCAGAGCGGCAGTGACGGCTGCAAGGGAAGAGACTCCACAGTGGCATTTGGAGTGGTGGGAGCAGCCCCCCCACCTGGAGAACCGAAGCCCCCTCCCCAAAGACCAACCTTCCTCTTGGAAGATGCCCTCCTGCACCAGCTTGAAGGAGATGAAGATGGCCCCCTCCTCCTGGAGGGAGTGGGAGTGGGGGGGCATGGAGCCCGGGGTGATCCCCCCAATGTCGGCATGGTGACCCCGGCTGGCCACGAAGAAGATTGGCTTGGCCTCCTTCTCCCAGAAGACCTGGAACGAGCAGCAGCCACTCCACAAGGGGGCAGGGAAGCAGACGGGGGGCTGCAGGCCAGGTGCATGTCCCCCCCCCGCCCAACAACCCCCCCCCCCGAACTCTCCTCTCCTGCAGAAGAAGCCCTGGGCCCACCTCAGGGAAAGCTCCGTGTCCCTGGCTGCCCCTTTGACCCTCTGGAAGTGGGGGGGGGCACTTACGGGAGTGATGACCGTCAGGTCGGGCAGGTGGCTGCCCCCAGCACAGGGGTGGTTGCTCAGGATCACGTCCCCCTTGCGAAGGTCGGGGCCCAGGTGCTGGATCTGCAGTGGCCGAAGGGAAAATGGTGGGTGGGAGGAAAGCCTCCCTAGCAGCTGTGGGTCCCCATGGAGGTCTGGGTGCAGCCCCTCACTCTGGAGGAGGCTCCCCTCACCCCACAGCCCCCACTCCCACCCAGAGGCGGCTCCCTGGCGGTGCCTACCTGGAATTGCACCGTCTCCTGCATGGCGCCCAGGTGGACGGGGATGTGGGGGGCGTTGGAGACCAGCCCCCCGTCAGGCCCGAAGAGGGCGCAGGAGAAATCCAGCCTCTCCTTGATGTTGGTGGAGATGGCCGTGCGCTGCAGGACTCGGCCCATCTGCTCTGCTCGGGAAAAGAGGCAGCTGTTCTCTTGGGGGCCCCAGGGCCCATCCTGCCCATGGGGGGGGGGCGCTCCAGTCCCCCACGCTCACCTGCAATGCTCATGAAGCGGTGGGAGAAGATGGACAGCTGGACAGGGTCAAGCTCAGGCCCAAACGGACGGAAGGCCCCGGAGCCCACTGCAATGCAGATGTCACCCAGGGCCGTCACGGAGGCTGTGCAGCCGGGCTCCACCAGGATGGTGCTGCAGGAGCGTCAAGGGGCCCTTCAGTGGCTTCCTCTGGGTCACACAGCCCCCTCCCCCCGCATCTCCCCTGGACCACCAGCAGTGGGCACAGAGCATCATCCGAGGACCTGGGAACAGCTGGGATTTTATTGACTCACCGAGTCCATAACTTCTTTTCTGCTCTGGCAAGACTTGAACCCTGCACCCCCCCCACCCTCCACCTGCAGCCCCTCCTCACCTGTTCTTATCCACCAGGATGCTGGGGCCAGGGATGGAGTGGCCATGGAAGAGGTTCTCCAGCAGGTAAACTGGGGTATCCCGGTAGCCCCCCTCAAAGTAACAGTGGGTCACCTGTAGGTGGGGAGGGGCTTATCACACAGAAGCCCCCAGCTGGCACAGCTCTGTTGGCTGCTTTTGCCCAACACCTAGCTCACCCTGCACACACACCCCCGCCACTGCACCCGAATGGCATTGTTTGGAAGCTGGTCTCTCAAACTGCCCCTCCCTCCAGGGGGGAGAATTTCTGGGAAGGGGGGGAACCAAGGAGAATGCCCCCCCCATCTCTCGAGGTCGCCGGGCAGCTCCAAAGGCCGAGGAGCCTGGGGCTTTGTTCCCTGGGTAGGACAGGGGAGGTGGTGCAGTCTCCAAGGAAGGGACCGACAAGTGGCTTGATATCCACAGAAAGCCAGCCAGAAGACCAAAAGGCTAAAGGAACTTCAGGGCTAGGCTGGCAGGGACTCCTCAGACCCCCCACCCCCACAAGGCTCCAGTTTCCTCTGCATGAAAAGGGCCCAGGCGGAAGGACTAAGGGGGCCCCTGAACTCTCTCAGCCGAAGCCCCAGGTCTGCCTCAGTCGGAGGGCCTTCTCGGAGCCCCGTTCTTCATCATTGTGGACGATGGGCCTCTGCCAGAGGACTGAAAACGTTGGAGGGGGGGAGGGGGGGTGGAAGACCTGATGCCAGGACCAGACAAAACAGCCTTTGAGCCTTTGGAGGAGGAGGAGGGGCTGCTTGGCAGGAGCTAGCAGGGAGCTGCCAGGAAACGTCCCTCCCCCGGTTGCTCAAAGCATTTGAAAGGGAACGAGGTCCACCTCCTTGCCTCAGAGAAAGTCTCCCTTGACTGCCCCCCAACCCACAAGCCCCTCCCAGGAGGCTCCTTCTGAGCCAGGTCACTCAAGGCAGCCGAGAGAAAAACACCCACCTCTGCCCTGATTAGGGCTGGCAGCCCCTGGCAAAGGCTCAAAACACAAGGGGGCTGCAAGGAGCTGTGGCCAGAGACGCTCGGGGTCTGGCAGCTGGCGGGAGCTTTTCCCGGTGGGGGTCTGAGCTGGGGGAACCGGCCCTTGCCACCCTTGCAATGCCACCTGGCCCGGCCATGCAGGGAGTGGCGCAGCAGAAACCCACCCGCAGAGGGGCACTGGGGAGCTCCTGCCAGGTCCAGGGTGGAAGGAAAGAAGGGCAAAGCTGCCACAAGTCATCCAGAACATTTATGAATGGCCCACCACGAAGCGCTAGAGAACAGGAGGACGGATCGAGTTTGCGGGTGATGCAGGGATGGGGGAGGGGAGGGAGGTGAACCGGGAGGAAGAAGAGGCAGAAACCAGCCAAGCAAACTTCCAGAGGGGGGAATGCAAAGGGCTTCCTATGGACTGGAAAAAACCCCAAAGGCACCAAGACCAGAGGGGGGGGATGGGGACACAGAAGTTGGCAAAATGCTGCCTCTCACTTATTTCGGCCACGTCACGGGGGAGAAGTCACGGGAGGAAGCGGTGATGCTGGGAAGAGTTTGGGGTAAAAGGGAACCAGGCGGCCAAAGCCGAGACCAGCCAGAGCAGAGAAGAAACTCAAAGAAGATCAGAAGACGTAGAGAGACCGCCTGGGCCAGAGAATGGCCAAGACTCGACTGAAGGGATAACGTCCTTGTCATCATCATCAGTTGGCAACCTCAGAGTCAAGAAAGACCCCTCCAAATCTCATTGCGCTGCAAACAGAAGTCGAGCCAAAACTGCTCCGCTGCTGCAGAAAGAGCAGAGGTGATCCTCGAAGGCCCCGAGATCGAGAGCAGCCACTGTTCCTCTGCCACAGTGAGAAGCGTCCATCCAGGGGCCGCCCGGGGGACGAGGAGGCTCAGGGCAGAGCATTGGAGGGACCCCCGGGGGACTCGGGGCAGAGGGGGCCAGGCCTTTCCCAGAAGCCAGGAGGAGAAACTGGGGGTGGAAGAAACTTTCGGCAGGACATCCACAAGTTCTTCCTAACTGTGAGAGTCCCAGCTTAGCAAGAGAGGCGACGGCCTCCCCGATGGAGTTTTTCCTATGGCGGCTGGATTAGATGATCTCCAGAGTCCCTCCAAACGCTTCCATCCCACCATTCTTTGCATTGTTGGAAAATCCCCCCTTGTGCCCAGGGATCACCCAGTGGAAAGCAATAGGACCAAGAGAGGGAAGAGGCCCCTGAAGGAGCGCTGCTGCCCCTCCCATCTGGGATTCTGGAGGGGGGGGAGGCAAGAGAGAGGCAGGCACACCAAAGGCTGCATCCACACAGCAGCCCCTTTTGCTCGGTTGGCCTTTAATCTTTGTCCCTTTGAACTGTTCCCATTGGGAGACCCTGCCTGGATGGCTTCCACTTCACAGCATCGTGCAAATTGGGAAAAATAAAACTCCGCAGAGGGCCAAAGCCAAAAGGCAACTGCAGTTCTGGTAGGGAAGCCCAGCCTGGAGCCAAGCGGGGAGTCGTACCATTTCCAGGTTTGGCGGCTCTTCGCAGACCGGCTGAGGCTCTTCCTGGCCCATCCCAGAGCAGGCCGTGCCCCTCACCCGCACGTCGTCCACCAGAATGGCTCGCTTGGGGATGGTGAAGCCGAATTCCTCCTGATACCTGGGCGGGAGAGGGGGCAGGGTCAGCATCAAGACTTGTTCTGGCTCCCCAGAGGGAGGGGCCTCGCAGTTCCCGGGCTGTGTGGGGATGGTTATGCCACTGACCTACTGGCAAAGGCTGCGCCAAAGTCTCCGCGGCTGCAGGTGCCGGAGTGGGCCGGGTAGCCCTTGGCCGAGCACATGAGGGCGCAGTCTGTCCGCTGGTAGCGCAGGTGCAAGAAGGCCTCGGTGGTGATCTGGGATCTGCGGGCAGAGGGGGGGCATGACATCTTCTGCCCTGGACTCCAAAGCCGCCCTCCCCCAGCCCCTCTCTGCCCTCCCGGCCCTGGGGCCCACCTGGCAAAGCCCTGGGCCTCCAAGGCGTGCACACAGGTCTCCTCCAGGGCAGCCGTCCGCAGGTCCAGCTGGGCGAAGGAGGCTGGCTCGTAGACCAGCGAGCATGGCTCCTGGGCCTCGTGGACGATGTCTGCCAGGGCCATCCCGTAGGCCGACAAGACCCCACTGTGCCTGTGGGGGTGAGGGGGAGACCCTGCAGAGCGGCAGGCAAAAGCCCCTCCCCTCTTTTGACCAGCCCATCCCCCCCACCCTGCTTGGGAGGACAAAGCTGACCCAAGAAGCCCTTCCCTGGGACAGGAGGCCCCAAGTGCCGGCAGAAGAAGAGGCCCTTCTGGGACAGCCCTCACCAGGAACCTACTTGTGGATGAAGACCGTGCTCATGCCCAGTGCCCGGGCGATGGCACAGGCGTGCTGGCCCCCGGCCCCTCCGAAGCAGGCAAGGACGTGGCGAGAGGTGTCATGGCCCCGGGCCTAACGAGAGGGAGGAACAGCACAGTTGGGAGCAGGCCCCGCTCTGCGGTGTAGGGATCGGAGGGCAGGGCCAGGCTCAGCCACCCCCAGCCCCTGGCCCGCTTGTGTGCCACTTTCAGAGCCGACTCAGAACAGCCGTTTGTTCCCAGCGCTCTTCGGCCCCTGTGGCTTCCAGGGCGGAGGGCCACTGCTCAAAGGGGCCACCTCTGCCCACCCGAGTCACGGCCTCCGTCTGAAGCCCTCAGCGCCCCGGTGAGAGGGGCCCTGTGGAGTCCAGTAGGGGCCTTTCTGGGGAGCAAGGACAGAGCCGATGAGCCGGTACCTGCGTCAGCGCCCGAATGGGCCTGCACATGGCTTCGTTGGCCACCTGGATGAAGCCCATGGCCACCTCCTCAACGCTGAGGTCAGGCCGGGCTTCCCCAGAGGCCTTCACCTCGGCCGTCAGTGCCTGGAAGGCCTGCAGGGAGGCCTTGTACGAGAGCGGCTGCTTCTCGTCAGGCCCAAAAATATGAGGAAAGTGGCTGGGCAGGAGGCGGCCCAGGCACAGGTTGGCGTCCGTCACAGTCAGCGGCCCCCCTGTGAGAAAGAAAGACAGGTGCCCATCACCGACCCGCTGCCCAACCCCCCTCAACCCGCCCACACCCAGAACGACGCAATGCCACTCCCTCACCCTTCATGTAGCAGGCGGGGCCGGGGAATGCCCCTGCGGACTCGGGGCCCACCACGAAGAGCCCGGACCTGTCGGGGGAAAAGTGGAGGGGGGTAATTCAGAAGAGCAGCTGGCATCAGGAAACCTCCCCCTCCCCAAACTCAGAGGTGTTGAAGGGGAAGGGGCCAAAAGGCTGCTCGCAGGGGCAGAGGCTGCCCTTCATTCGTCCCCACTCAAAGGAAGATGGAGGACGAATTGTCCGCCACTCAGGGGCCTCCCTGGGGCCGAGGGGGGACCTGAGGAAGGAAGCTCACCTGAAGAAGAGGCGGGAGCCGCCACCGGCGGCCACCGTGTTGATGTCCAGCTGTGGCACCTGGATGCTGATGCCGGCAGTGGTGGCCTCAAAGACATGCTCATACTCTCCGGCGTAGCGGCTCACGTCGGTGGAGGTCCCTGCAAGAGGATCCGGTGAGCCTCCTCCCTCCTGCTCCCTACAGGCCACGGAACCCACCCCACTCCCGCCACTCACCACCCATGTCGAAGCCAATGACTGGACGCCCTTCCGCGCGGTGGTAGCTGGTGACCGCGTAGCCCACAACTCCGCCAGCAGGGCCTGAGAGGATGGCCCGAGAGCCGCTGAAAGCCTCCATCGGAGTCAGGCCACCGTCTGAACGCATGAATGCAACCGGCACGCCCTGCGGGGAGGGGGAGGGGGCAAGAAGATGGTTGGGCAAGCGCCTCGCCAGATCCCTGTGCCCTTCAAAAGCCCTTTGGGGTCCAGTGTGCTAAGAGCCTAAGGCCCCCCGGAAAAACTCCCTGAGCCCCAAGGAGTTGTCTCCCTCCCCAAGGCCCTCCTCTGCTTTGAAGGCCGGTGGACTCCCCCTGCCCCCCAGGGCAAGTGGGGCCCTTCCCTCCCTGGACTGAGAGGAGATGCACAAGTCTGACCCATGAGCAACCGGTAGAGCAGCCGGCCTCCTGCCAAGCCTTTATGGGGTACTCCTAAATGTGCTGAACGGGAGGGCCTGCTCGAAGGAGAGCCAGAGAGGGACTTCTCGCCCGGCTGCTAGGCCGGAGGTCAGAGAGCAGTCCAATTACTGCACACTTGGTGCACAACTCACAAAGGCCTGTGCGTGGCAGCACACCAGTGTGGGATGCTTCCCATGCAACACACGTTAGTTCACAAAGCTCAGTCGCTGCTCTTGAGTAACGTGCAGAAACAAGCCAACTTCTGCCTTAACACAACAATCCGGGTTGCACAAAATGACTGCAGAAGAGCGAGCGGAGCCTGGGTCGCCTGGGCAGACTGCAATCCCTGGAGGCCCGTTCAAGCCAATGCCCCCCTCCCCCTGCCCCCCTTCTCCTCCTCCTCACCTGGAGCTGTGAAGCAAAGCCGTCCCGGAAGCTCTGCAGGTAGCGGAGGATGCAGGGGGTCAGGTAGGCGTCTATGCAGGCTGTGTAGCCACGGGGCACCATGCGTACCATGGGCATCACCTCGGAGGACAGCGAGACCTGCCGGAAGCCCAGTTCCCGGGCCAGGGCGCCCACCTGCTGCTCATGGCCGGGCCACCTGTCAGAGACACCCAAGGCTGACCCCCGCAGGCCTCCGATGACCAGGTCCCACTCTGGGCCAGCTGGCATGCACTGCGTGGGGAAAGGTGCCCCCTTGCCAGGTGGTGTGCTCAGGGGTCAGCCCCACCCACTGAAGGGAGATCTGGACTCTCCCAGCCCCTCCCCTCCAGCCTTTTCATGTATAAACCAGCACCCAGCAGGAGACTCTTAAACACGTCGTGCCTCCTGCCTAGTTTGTGACAGCCTCATTTATGCCCAGCTGCTCAACGCAGCCCTTGGCCCCACCCAGCTGCCTTCTCTCTCGGCTGCCAGCAGCCCAGATGTGCTGCCTGTTTTTCTACGTCTGCCTGCCATGGCACCAAGGGCGCTCCTTCCATGCCCGCGCGTCTCCCTGCAGGGGGCTGCCCTGCAGGGTTAAGGCACCCCCTCCCCACGCAAGGAACTCACAGGTAGGAGTGCAGCAGGACCACGGCCAGACTGCGGATGCCCCGTGCCAGCAGTGCCTCCAGCTCCACTCGCAGGGCAAGGAGGTTCACAGGCTGCTTCACCACCACCGCCTCCCCGGTCAAGCCTGGGGGGTGAAGGGCCCACATCTGCACTCCAGAGGCTGCATCCAGCTCTTCCCCACTGCAGTGCCCCCCCACCCACCCCCGACCCCAGTGCCTGGCTGCCGCTCGCACCTGTCACGCGCTGCCCGGAATCAAAGAGTGGGCAGCCGTCCCGATGGAGCACCAGGCGCTCGTCCACCTCTACCACCACCTCGTACAGGACCTCTGGCATTCGGACCTCCTGGGGGAGAGAGGGCAGGAGGCCCGTGGGGAGAGCGGGCTTCAGGGCTGGGTCTGTCTGCTTGGGGGGAGCACAGACAGGAAAAGCAAGAGAGACCCTGTGCCAGGAGAAGGGGTCTCCAGGCTGGGTCTCCAGCTTCAACAGCCCCCTTTGTGAGTGCCTTACTGGGGTGGCTGACCGTGCCACACTCCTTCAGGCACAGATGGGGCAGACCCAAAGGAGGGCCAAGGGCATCTGGGGCGGACTTGGTGCTTGCAGCTGTTCAGCCGCAGCCACTGCCTAAGTCCAGAAAGAGGAGGGGGCCCCTAGACTGTGAGGGGGCAGGAAGGAGGGCTGGCCAAGCAGAGGAGGATGGCACTCCCAGGCAGCCTCATTGGCCCAAGAAGCCCCAGGTGAGGGCAGAAGGGTTGGTGTGGGAGCAGAGCCCCCTGACTCCTAGGCACATGGGGGAGGGGGCTTCCCCACACTCACTTGGCTACCCCTGCCAATCCCAGGTGTAGCCGAGCACCCAGCCTCCCTGCTGCTGGGGGAAGGTGGCACCAGCTGGCGCGGAGATCAGCCCTCGCAGGCAAGACACAGCAGAGCTGGGAGGGGGGGTTGGTGTGTGTGTGTGTGTGTGTGTGTGTGTGTGTGTGTGTGTGTCCTCTTTACAGTTCAGCGCACTGACCAGGTCAAAAATGCTGGGCCGCGCCTGGTTGCCGATGTAGAGCAGGTCCCGGAAGCCCTTGGTGATCAGCAGGGCGAAGCGCTCGCCCTTCCGCTCCAGCAGGGCATTGGTGGCCACCGTGGTGCCCATTCGGATCCACTCGATGCAGGTGGTGTTGAGGGGCTGGTCTTTGGGGAAGGGAACCCCACACTCCTGTTGAAGGGAAGGTTGGACCTCGGCCTGCTGCTTCCTCTAGTCTAGAGCCTCCCCCCTAGGATCGGGGAGTGCAGAAATGGGGCAGGCACAGCTCCCAGGATCGGGACCTCAATCCCGGGGAGCAGAAAGGGGGGGGGGGCATGTGCCGCTCTTGGCTTTCCCGGCAGGTCTGGGGCGCAGCAACAGGGGGCGAGCCACTGGCAGAGACCCCCAACTCCGGGCCTCGCAGACCTTCCCCCTCTACCCGCCGGGAAGCGTCGACGGCTGCTCCGAGGCGACGGGTCCGGGCACGTCTGCAGAGGCGGCGGCCCGCAGGCAGCGGCAGGGGACGGGGAGGCCGGCCGCTCTGACCTCTTGCAGTATGCGGCGGATGCCCTCGGTGGGCGCGTCGCGGTAGTTGGCCGGGTCCTCGGAGAGCAGCTTCATCACGCGGATCTTCCCGTCGGGGCAGCGGGCGAAGACGTCGGTGAAGGTGCCGCCGCGGTCGATGGCGAACTGGAACTTGTCCAGCAACGGAGCAGCCATAGCGAAGGAGGCGAGCGGGGCGCTGGAAGACTCTCCCCGCCGGCTTCACGGAAGGCAGAGCTGACGGACGGACGACGAAGCCCACCGATTCCCGCAGCGGCCGCTCCCCCGTCGGAGACAACGCGGCGCTCCTCCGTTTCGCTCCCGCCCCGCCCCAGGAGCGCCGCCCCCCTCCCAACGACTTTCCAGCTGCGAGGCAGGCAGGCGGAGGGACGGACGGACGGACGGACGGGGCGGTCCTGCGCGCGCGGAGAAGCGAAGGGGCGGTGCCTGCGGGGCCCCTCCCGTCGGGGCGCGGGGCAGGCCGGGAAGCGCCGGGCGGGTATGGCGGGGCTGGAGCTGCTGTCGGAGCAGGGCTACCGCGTGGACGGGCGGCGCGCCGGCGAGCTCCGGCAGATCCGGGCCCGCATGGGCGTCTTCGCGCAGGCCGACGGCTCCGCCTACCTGGAGCAGGGCAACACCAAGGCGCTGGCCGTCGTCTACGGGCCCCACGAGGTAGGTAGGGGCTGGCCGCCTGGGGCCGCCGAGCCGGCTTGGGGGGAGTCGGGGGGCTAAGCGGGTCCCCTCCCTCCGTCCCTCCCTCCGCCTGTCTCCCCCGCAGATGCGCGGCTCCCGGAGCAAGGCGCTGCCGGACCAGGCGCTGGTCAACTGCCAGTTCAGCATGGCCACCTTCAGCACGGGCGAGCGCAAGCGGCGGCCCCACGGCGACCGCAAGTCCAGCGAGATGACGCTGCACCTGAAGCAGACCTTCGAGGCCGCCATCCTCACGCGGCTCTTCCCGCGCTCCCAGATCGACATCTACGTGCAGGTGGGGCTCCGGGGCCGGCGGGCGGGCGGGCGGCTGAGTCGGGGCGCTGACCGCCGCTCGGCCGTCTTCAGATCTTGCAGGCGGACGGCGGCAACTACTGCGCCTCGGTGAACGCCGCCACCCTCGCCGTGATCGACGCCGGGATCCCGCTGCGCGACTACGTGTGCGCCAGTTCGGCGGGCTTCGTGGAGGACAGCGCGCTGGCCGACCTGAACTACATGGAGGAGGCGGCCGGGGGGCCCCAACTGGCGCTGGCGCTGCTGCCCAAGGCCGACCAGATCGCCCTGCTGGAGATGAACGGCCGGCTGCACGAGGACCACCTGGAGCGCATCGCCGAGGCCGCCCGCAAGGCCTGCCAGGACGTCCACGCCGTGCTGGACCAGGTGGTGCGCGAGCACCTGCGCGAAGGGGCCGCCCTGCCCGGGAACTGAGCGGGGCCGGAGGGGCCGCCTTGCTCTCGGACTGCTTTGCATGCCTCTCCCCACCCCGCGCCTTCCAATAAACCTCTGGAATGAACAAGTGTCCGTGGAGTCTCTTGGAAACCCGGCAGGGAGGGAGCCGCGGGAGGGGGGGGCAGGAGAGCTCCGGCTGCCTCCGCTGCACGCCGCCCTCCTCCGGGGCCTTTCCGCGGGGTTCGGGGGCTCCCGGAGCAACGGCGGGTCTGCAGCCGGGCAGTCCGGGGCAAACGCGGGGCGACGCCGGCTGCGCACTCGGGGCTGGGACGCTCCTCCCCGGCGCCGGGCGGAGCGTCCTGGCGTCTTCCGGGGAGGCGCTTCCTCCGCCACCGCTGCATCTGCCGGCCGGGCGCCATGGGGCTGCTGTCGGACCCACACTGGCGCCGCGCGCTCTCCCGGCTGCTGCTCCGCCTGCACGCGCCGCTCTGGTGGGGACAGGGACGGTCGTGGTGGTGGTGGGTCTCCAGCCGCCCCTCGCCCGCCCGGCTGAGCCGCTCTCCTCCTCCCTTTCGCCCGCAGCGCGCTGAGCTTCGTGGCCGGGCTGGGCTGGTTCCTGGGCCTGGCCTTCCAGCCGCTGGCGCCGCGCGCCTCCATGTCGGAGAACGCCATGGGCTCCACCATGGTGGAGGAGCGCTTCGCCCGCGGGGACCGCGCCCTGGCCCTCGCCCGCGAGTTCGCCGCCCAGCGCAAGAAGGCCGGCGGGTGAGTCGGGGCGCGGGGAGGAGCGGCGGGCGGGCGGGCGGGCTTTGGGGTGCGGCGGCCAATGCCCCTCTCCCCGCAGGGCGCTGCCGGTGGCCTGGCTGGAGAAGAGCCTGCGGGCGCTGGGCCTGGAGGTGCACGCGCAGAGCTTCTCCCGGACGCTGCCCTTCCCGGACGAGGCGCGCGAGAGATACGTACGGCGGGGGGCTCGGGCGGGGCGGCGGGGCGGGGCGGGCGGCGACGCCCAGGCGCCTCCCATCCTCTCCTCTCCTCGCGCAGACCGTGAAGGGGACCAACGTGTACGGGATCCTGCGGGCCCCGCGCGCAGCCAGCACCGAGTCCCTGGTGCTGAGCGTGCCCTGCAGCGACGGGCAGCCGCGGAACAACCAGGCGGTGGGGCTGATGCTGGCCCTGGCCGCGCATTTCCGTGGTAAGTCGGGGGGGGGGGGCGTCGCGGGGAGGGGGGGCAGGCGGGGATGGCCGCTGCTGAGCTGCCCCTCCCTCCTTCCCTCCCAGGCCAGATCTACTGGGCCAAGGACATCATCTTCCTGGTCAACGAACACGACCTGATCGGCATGGAGGCCTGGCTGGAGGCTTACCACGATGTCAACGTCACCGGTAGGGGGGTCTGCTGGGTGCTCGGTCCCCCGTCCTCCCTAGCTGTGCTCCAGGGCCCCCAGCCTCCCATGCCTCTCCTGGGGCGCTGCTCCCTCACATCGGGTAGGACCTGTCAGACTGTTAGCAAAGGCTTCCCTTAAAATGAGCAGGACCCTTAATCCTTTTTAGTGAAGCAGAGCTGGTGTTATGCACCTTTGCAACTTTGGAAAACCGGTCCCTGGCTTTTGGCGAAGCCTGAGCGGGTTTCCGAATCTAGCCACTAGGGAGGAATATTACCAGCCGGCTGCTCTCTTACGAAGGCACCCACACAAGCGCTGTGTCCTCTGCAGAGACGCATTCGTCGGGGACGTTTGGCCGAGCAGGAGCCATCCAGGCCGCCATCTCTCTGGAGCTGAGCAGCGACGTCATCACCAGCTTCGACGTGGCCGTGGAGGGGCTGAACGGGCAGCTGCCCAACCTGGACCTGGTCAACCTCTTCTACTCCTTCTGCCAGAAGAATGGACTGCTGTGCACCATCCAAGGCAAGGTACGCGGGACGGGTCCTGGGTCAGTCTGGAGGCCGCCCAGAGGGGAGAGCTTCTCGGCCATCAGCTCCCCCAGGCCAGAGGAGGTGCCTTGGGCCAGGCTCGGCCACTGGTTGAGCAGGCAGGTGGTCAGGCTGTGGCGGGATCTCTCCATGGTGGTGTCCCTCTCTTCGCCCAAGCTCTCGGGGGCACCGGAAGACAGTGCCTGCCCTGCTGAAAGCTTCTCTGTGTCGTTCCCCACCTGCAGCTGCAGCGCTCCGACTGGGACTCCCTGCCGGCCTACCTGCACTCCCTCCAGACGCTGCTGCTGATGGTGCTGAAGCAGGGCTCAGGCCACCCGCAGGGGGACCACGGCCTCTTCCTCCGCTACCACATCGAGGCCATCACCATCCGTGGCATCAACAGCTTCCGCCAATACAAGTTTGACATGGACGTGATGGGCGTGTGAGTGTCAGCGGGCTGAGATCTGAGCAGGGGCCTCTGGGGGCCGTTGGGGCCCACTGGGGACGGGAAGCTGCAAGCCTCTGTCCGCTTTCCCCCCAGGACCTTTGAGGGCATCTTCCGGAAGCTGAACAACCTGCTGGAGCGGCTGCACCAGTCCTACTTTTTCTACCTGCTGCCTTCGCTCTCCCGCTTTGTCTCCATCGGGCTCTACATGCCGGCCTTCGGCTTCCTCATCCTCATCCTCGTCCTCAAGATATCCTCCTCCAGTGGAGGCGCCCAGCCAGGCCAGCAGGTGGCCCTGCTCCCCGGGAAGGGGCGGGGGGGGAGCCTACACCAGCCTTCCTGGAGGCATGTCCGGTTTGGGGAGGGTTGCTGGGATGGGGCTCCTGCTTGAAAATGGAGTGCTAGAGAAGCGTGTGGGGATCCTACTTGAGTCCTTCGGGGCCACTGCAGGAGCCTGGGTGGTGGAAGAGGGAGGGCCTGTTCTCTCTGCCCATCCAGTGGTGGGGCCCCTATTTCCCCAGCATGCGAGGGGCCTTCTGGCGTGAGAAAGCTGCCCAAGGCTGGGGTCGCCCAGGTGCAGAGGGTGCAGTGAGGAATTCTCTTCACCAAAATACCGTCGGGGCAGTCCAGGTGTTGGTGTTTGGGGCCTGTCTATGTCATGCCTGTTTTCCTGGACTCCCTCCCTCCCTCAACGCTCTGGACTTGTGGGTGAAGCTAAGCAGCTTTGACAGTGACGGGAGCCAACTCTGTGATGGAGACCAGGCTTCGAATCCTGCTCCTGTGGAGGTGGGTTGCGACAGGAAATGGCAACCCTTGAGAAGGGGGGTGTTGTGTTTGTCGCAGCACACTCTCCCTCTCTGGGGATAAGAGTTGGGCCGTGCGCTCAATCTGCTGTCAAACTCTCCAGCCTTGGGGGGGTGGGAGCTGGCCGGCCAGCTCTGGCTCAGCTGCTCCTTTGCTTTGGGGGCGGAGCGGGGCATCCCCAAAGCTCCTGCTGTCCTCTTTTGGGACAGGATCCGAGGCCCAGCGTGCTGGCCCTGATCCCCCCGCTGCTGATCTGCCACGCCACAGGCCTCGCGCTGTACTTTGTGCCTGTCTGGGGGCAGCAGGTGGCCACCGAACACTTCCCGGTCTCTGAGTCGGAGGCTGTGGTGCTCACCAGCATCGGGATCTACGTGGCCGGGCTGGCCTTGCCCCACAACACACATAGGTAACAGTGGGGTGGGAGCCTGGCCTTCCGCGAGTGGCTGCACCCGGGGCTGAACGGGAGGAGCAGGAAGGCGAGTCGCTGGGGGATTCTGCCCTGACTAACCTGGCTTCCTGCTTTACAGAGTCTTGATGGGCTCTGGGAGCAACCAGGGCTGGATGATGCTGAAGCTGTTTGCGCTCCTCTACCTGGCCATGCAGCTGAGCTGTGTGGCCCTCATCAATTTCTCCCTGGGGTTCCTGCTGACGGTCACCATGGCGCCCGTGGCAGCGGTTGTGCAACCCACGGGGCCCAGGTATGTCCCGGGGCAGAGACTGTGGAGCAGCAGGAGTGGGGGGTGGCATTCAGTCACAGGGCAGTGGGTGCTGCTTCCCTACCCCAGTGATTCTCTCCAGGGAGAACCGAGGGCCTGTATCTGGTGCCCCAGACCTGGAACCATCTCGGTACCAAAGGCTGGCATTAAGGAAGCCAGTGTTTTCACAAGCATGAATCCTGTTGGGCGCCCCCCCCCCCCTCCAAAGCTCAGTGCAGAATGAAAACGCTCAAAAGCAGGGGGAGTGGCAGAGCCAGACAGCCGTGTCCTGTTTTGTCTGGTTCATGGATGAAGGAATTGTTAGTCGATGGGTGAAACCTCAGAACCTCTGCACACTGGTTCCATTGCAGTTCCTCTAAGAAATTGGTGGGAAAGAGAGAGTGCCGTCTTGGGGCAGGGAGGGGGCAGTGCCAGGCAGGCCACGGGATGCCCCTCCCCGATTTAAGCCTGCAAAGTAGGCAAGGGGCTCCAGCCCAACCAATCAGCCACCTTGGCAGTGCAGGGAGGAACAGCTGAGGAGGCTGCTTGTGTTCATGCAAGATCCTCTGACCCTGTTGATCAGGTCAGCAGAGAGCTGGCAGATGCCCAACGGGAGGGAGGCAAAGCCACTGGGGGGCTGGGCGTAGGGCTTGGGCCAGGTGGGTGTGGTCAGAAACCCCCTCTCCCTCGTAGGTACCTGTACGCGGGGCTACTGCTGCTGGTCACCCCGGCCATCACTCTCCTCCTCTGCATCTTCCTGTACCAAGAGCTGATGGAGTACCCCATTTCGCCCCTGGAGGGCTGGCAGCGGTTCCTCCAGGTGATTGCCGAGGGGCTGCTGGACCACTACCTCTATGGCTCCATCGTCTTTCCCTTCGTGGCCATCTTCGTCTACCCCTGCTGGCTGCTCTTCTGGAACGTGCTCTTTTGGAAGTAGCTCCCCCCCCCCCCGGCCACTGCCAACCAGAGGCCAGCGAGGCTTTGAAATGGACCGGGGAGTGGGAGCCCGGAGCCTCCTCCTCCTGCGCAGCTGCTGCTGGTGCCCAGAGAGCTCTCTTAGAGGGCAAGAAGGTGGCGGCTGCCAAGCTCACAACGTTGGATGTCTGGCCGGCTACAGGCTGGGACCTGGCTCTGGACAGACTGTAGAGGTTGGCTAGGGGCACAGAGGCCCATGAGGCCCTGGTTCTCTTGTCCTTTGCTGTGGTTGCAAAAAAGCCAGAAAGACTGTCTCGAGGGCTGGGAGGGAGGTGGTTTGCCTGGAAACAATTTTGACAAAATAAACACTTTGGAAGTTGTGGTCAAAGAGTGGATTTGTGTGCGTGCCCTCACCCCCCAGGTCATATTTCAGGCACCCTGAATCAATGAGGACTCCAGGCTGTTGCAACGCTAACGCTCAAGAGGGTGAAGGCCGGGGCGGGGTTCTTGAACAATGAACTCGAAAGAAGGGAATTGAACTAAAACAATGGGCGCTATCCAACAAAATGAAATTTAATGTGGAGAAAAGCAAGGTTTTACACCTAACACCTAGGCAGGGAAACCCAAAGGGACAAGCACAGAATAGGCAAAATCCAGGTCAAAAACAGTAACCGAGAGGAACCTTGGAGTCCTAGTGGACGATCCCTTAAACAGGAGCCAGCCGTGTGCGGCAGCAGCCCAAAAAGCGAATGCAATCCTTGATTGTATAAACAGGCATAGAATCAAAATCGCTTTGTAAAGGTTTGGTAAGGCCACATCTGGAATCCTGCATCAAATTTTGGTCACATTACAAAAAAGATGTTGAGACTGGAAAAAGTGCAGAGAAGAGCAACTTGGATGATTGAAGGCCTGGAGACTAAAACATGAAGGGTTGCAGGATTGGGGTTTGGCTAGTCGAAAGAAAAGGAGGACTAAAGGGGGACATTAGTAGTATTCCAGTATTTGAGGGGCTGTCGCAAAAAAAAGGGGGGGTCAACCTATTCTCCAAAGCACCTGAAGGCAAGACAAGAAACAACGGATGGACACATCAAGGAGAGAAGCTATCTAGAACTAAGACAATTTCTTACAGAACAATTAACCAGTGGAACTGCTTGCCACCAGAAATTGTGGGTGCTTTATCACTGGAAGTTTTCAAAAGGAGACTGGACAGCCACCTGTCTGAAATGGTACAGGGTCTCCTGTTTGAGAGCAAGGGGTTGAACAGATGACCTCCCAAGATCCCTTCCAGCTCTGTTTTGATTAGCTGATCGGTTCGGGTTCCGCCCTCCCTCCTGGCGGCGCTGAGGGAATCGGTGCAGGCCCGCGAGCAGGCGGAGGGGGGCTCCTCTTGACGATTCCTAGGTCTGCTTGGCGCCCGAAGGCGCCTCGCATCACGTGTCCTACGGAGACCGGCGCGTCGCCGCTCTAGCCCACCGCAGCCGGGTAGGGCGTCGCTCGGAGGGCCGGAAGCGGCGGAAGGCTACGCTTGCACTTCCGCCGCGCAGCGCCTTGTGGGAAAGCTGTCTCGCCTCGACTCCCCCCAAGATGGCTGCGGTGGCGGCGGCGGCGGCGCGGAGCCTGGCGCGTTCCCGGGGGCGCTTCCTGGTCCCGGCCCTGCCCGGCGGCCCTCATCCGCGGGTATGGCGAGGCGGCCCGGGCGGCGCGCGCCCCGGTTCCCCCCCTCCCGCTCGGGCTCCGGTCGCGTCCCGCCGGCCGCCCCAAGGTCACCCCGCTCCTGCACCGGCCGCCCCCCCCCCACGCTACGGCCCTCCGCCCGCCGGCCCGGCTGCTGCACTGCGGCGCCCCGGAGGACGCGAAAGGGAGGGACCCGGCCCGCTGCCGGGAGGAAGGAGGGCAGGCTCGCCCTTCGTCGGGCGCCGAGCGGGATGCGGCATCGGGCGGCCGATCCGGATTGGCCACCTGCGGAGACTGGGCAATCGCGGGCAGGGATGCTGGAGGGCGGCCCCGCTCTTCTGTCCCTTCGGCTTAAGAAGCCCCAACGGGGGACGGGAGATTGGGAAGCAGGTCGAGCACCACCACCACCACCAGGGCAGGCTTCTGCAGCCCCCTGGCCAAGAGACCCCCCCCCCACTAGCTAGAGTGGCATTGTGGAGATCTGAATTGCCCCAGTGCGCTTCTCAACCTGGGGAATTCTGGGAGTTGTAGTCCACACATCTTCAGGCTGCCAAGGTTGAGAAACACTGGTCTAGCTAGCCTAATTTGTGCAGAATGATTCCCACGTAGGAAGTGGGAACTCTGCAGGGTATCTCCGTGGGGAGTGGGTGGGCTGTTCATTCAGAAGAGTCAGCCGTAATTCTTGGGAAGCCGGAGATAGAGGAATCCAGCAAAGCAGCGGACTCAAGGGAGAACAGGGGCAGGCCTGTTGGGAGTTTCAGCCGTATTTGGCCAATGGCCTCGGAGGACTTCCCACCTGGTTTGGAGGACCGAGGCGCCCTTTCGCTTGCAGGAGATCCGCTCAATTGCCTTTCTTTGCAGGCCAACGTGGCGTCCCTGGTGGGTCTGTCCCGGGGCAAGAGGGTAGCCCTCGGCACTCTGGGCGTTGTGACAGTCGCCGGGGCAGGGCTGGCTTGGGCGCTTCAGAGATCTGTGAATGCTTCGGAATTGGAGCTTCATCCACCCAGTTACCCCTGGAGCCACAATGGCCTCCTGACTGCACTGGATCACAGCAGGTGGGTGGTGTCGTAGCCCAACAAAGTTCACCGGGGGTTCCGTTTGAGTTTGCTTTGCCCACTCTGGATGGAAAGCAGCTGCCAGACTTTCTCTTTTCATGTCCCATCCGGTCTGATGGCACTTAGGAAGCCCTTTAGCTGGCCCCACTTCCTTTGCTGTTCCTGCACCTGCCTGCCTGCAGTCCAGTCATTTCTGAGCTCCCTTGGTCCTCTGCTTGGCCCAGCTGCCTCCCTCCTCCGGCATTGGGCATACTGGGCCAATTCAGAGGAATCCTGGTCTTGGGCAGTGCCATTCCCCCCACCGGAGGAGACTGGATGTTCCTGGGTTCCTGTGCTTGCCTGCATGCTTCCCGTTTCAATTGCTGGCTTGTTAGTAAGCACTGCCTTGCGAGGCTTGTGCCCTGAAGGAAATATTCTTGTCCACAGCGTCCGGCGTGGCTACCAGGTGTACAAGCAGGTGTGCTCCGCTTGCCACAGCATGGAGTACTTGTCCTTCCGCAACCTTGTGGGTGCTACCCACACTGAAGCGGAAGTCAAGGCCCTGGCTGAGGAGGTAAGCAAAGAGTGCAGTGGGATTGAAGCTGACCACAGGGAGATGACCCTGGTTCGGGCTCCAGGCTGCCTCGTGTGGTTCATGCCTTCAAGAGGTTGGCTGCGGGGCTGGTGGCCTTGTCACGCTCCTGGGGAGCTGAGGTGGTGATGGATGGAGGTGGACAAAAACAGCTGGCCCTTCTCTGGGGAAGGTGGAGGATTGCCAAGCGAGGCTGGCCTCTCGCCCTTTAGGTGGAGGTGCAGGATGGACCCAATGAGAACGGCGAGATGTATATGCGGTCTGGCAAGCCGTTTGATCGCTTCCCCAGCCCTTACCCCAACGCTGAAGCGGCACGGGCGGCGAACAACGGGTCCCTGCCTCCTGACCTCAGCCTCATTCTCAAAGCCAGGTAATCCTGCCTATGGTGGGGCCTGGGCACAGCTTGGCGGTTGGCATTGCCAAGCAGAGGAGAGGCTTGGAGACGCCTGGCCCTCACTGCCCTTCCCTTTCAGGCATGGGGGCGAGGACTACGTCTACTCCCTGCTCACTGGCTATTGCGACCCCCCTGCTGGCGTGACTATGCGAGAGGGGCTTTATTACAACCCCTACTTCCCCGGACAAGCAATAGCCATGGCTCCTCCGATCTACAATGATATTCTGGAATACGATGACGGTGAGTGGGCTTGGGGGTGGCAGGGGGCCTTTTCCTTGACTGGGCTGGTGGTCACCTGGGTCTGCTCCTTTACAGGTACGCCTGCCACCATGTCACAGGTTGCAAAAGACGTCTGCACCTTCTTACGATGGGCAGGAGAACCGGAATTTGATGACCGCAAGCGGCTAGGCCTCAAGGTATGTGTTCTCTGCTGGAAGTGGCCCGATGGGCCAGGCATAGCCAGGAACTGCTGGTGCTGCTTCCCTGAAGGGGGCAGAGCACACACTTGGCTGCAGGGCGGTGCTTTGGGGCAACTCCGTGACAGTCTCTCCTCTCTTCACTCAGACAATACTGATTGCATCCGTGGTGATTCCCTTCGCATACTTGATGACAAAGCACAAGTTTTCGGTTGCCCTGAGTAGGAAAATGTTCTACCAGCGTCGTGACTGACCTCTGGATGAGGCAGATCCGCCTCCGGTGCCAGAGTGCTGATGGCGCTTCGTCCTTCGTGCGGCTGGGCGGGGGGGATGGCCGCTTCTCCCGAGTGCGCTGGCTGCTATTTAATGTCTCTCGCCATTCGTCCACTCGCTCTCGCAGCCTTGGCAAGAGGACCCTGGGGTAAGGGGTGGCAGGCACCCAATAAACGTGTTTCTTCAACCAGACGTTGGTTGCTTTCTTGAGGCACAGAGTCCTCTCAGCCTGTAGACCCTCTGGCCCCTCCCCCACCCCTTTGCAATTCTTCCTCGGCCCTGAAAAGAATCACCGGCTCACTGCTGGCGGGTTTTTCTTTTATTGGGAAGGTTCTCTCCCCTTGTGCAGCCACATAGAGCGGGAGTCTCCCCCCTGGTTTCGCTCTCTCGGAGTTTAATAGTTGTGCCTTGGTTGCCCAGAAGTGTCAGTTAAAGCCTTTTGGGGTGGGTGGGTGGGGGGGACCTTTGGAATCAAGTAATTGGAGGGAGGGAGAGACCCACCTGTTTTCTGACTCTTCCGCTGCAAGTGAAGTCAGAAAGCAGACATCCCTGGGTGGCTGCCTTCCAAGCTGGGTGCAGAGTCTCAGGCCCTCCCTGGGCAGGCACCACAGCATCTGCCAGAGCTGCAAAGTCATGTAGTTAGAAGTCCAGGATGCAGGAAGTCCAGGATGCAGGAAGAACTAAGTAGGGAAACACCCCCTCACACACACACACACACAAAAGCAGGCTTGACCCCAGTGGAGCTGTTGAGATGGGGGTGGGGGGGGTGGAAGCCAAGCACTCAGTGACAGTTCTGGCACAGCCGGTGGCATCTCTCTCCATTCACGTTGCACCGGCAGCCCCCACTGATGTCTCCATGGCCCTGCAAGAAAGGGGTGAGGAGTGGGGTGACTTGGCAGGCGACCCTCCTTTCCAGCCGTCTCCTGCCCCTCTGTGGCACCAGAGTTGGACCCATTCAGTTTCCCTCCTAGCCCCTTTGCGTTCTGCGGCCGCCTCCCTGGGAGATGCTGAGGCTTGGTGCTTTTCCAAAGGCCTGAGCGGCAGAGGCCGTGGGCATCCCGGCCCCTGCCTACTTTGGGGGCGCTGATCTGATGGGGCTCAGATGAGGGACGCTTTGGCAATTGGCTGAAAAAAGCCAGGTGGCATCGGGGGCCCACCAGCCTTTGGGGGGAGGGGGGAGAAAGCAACTCGGGAGCTCTAAAGCCATAGCCAGAGACACTGCTTGGCTCCCTAACTCCTAGGCCATCCAATGCAGGGCTGGATGCAGCAGCTCTTCCCAGAGACCTGTTTGAGCAGGCAGGCCAGCAGCATCAGCTATGCCGGACCCTTTGGGGTGAGCAGGAGGGGGACCTGCTGGCCAAGGAGGCTGCCTCCTGAGCCCTTTCAGAGCTCAAAGTATCAGACAGGCTGGTCAGAAGGAGCAGGTGTTCCTTTAGTTCAGGTCTGTCTGTTCCTTGTGTTCGTGTGTGCGCACATACACACAGTCCTGCCTTCTAAAATGTGGAAATGGCCAATTGTTACAAGAATTCCACACACCCAGAACAAAGCAGAACCCTTGCGGACTTCCCGAGGATAGCCAGGCCCAAGGCCGGCGCTAAGGAAGCACCTGTCCAGGGACCCTGGCGGGCTCTCTGGGAATGTGCTCCCTTCGCCCCCTCCCTAGCAGGCACTTTGGGAAGTAGGGCTGGCCCTCCTTGCCTTCTCCTTCCCTCCCACCTCCTCCCTTCCCGAGGACACCTACCCCTGGCCCCCAGCGTGGCCCCTTGGTCACCCAGCAGATCTCTGTCTGGCAGACGGGGCATCTGATCCAGTCACAGCCGCCCTTCTTCTGCACCACGATGTGGCACGCGGGGCAATGCATGGCCTCTCCCAGCTGCACCAGCATCTGCCGGGACAGAGGACACCATCAGCTGCTCGGAAGGCAAGGGGGCAGGGAGGGCTGGGTGCACACCGGGAAGGGGTTGCCTTTCTTGGTGAAGGAGCTGGTCTCACCTTCAGCATGTTGTTAGTCTCTCGGGCGGCAACATCATTGTGAGCCTGGGACTTTAACTTGTCCTGGTACTGCTTGCAGTTCATGCCCTCGTGAATGGCCTGTGGGCAGAGGCAGCTTCAGGCTCGGCCCTTCCACCCTGCAAGGCCCCTTCTCACCCGCCGCCCCCGGAACAGCAGGCAAACAGCTGCCCCCTGCTTTCACTGGCAGCTGGCCAGCAAGCTTCAGGTGAGCTCCTCTGTCAGGCCACTGCTGTGCTGGGCAGAGGGCCACAGCTCTGCCTGGTACCACTGTCTTGGACCCGGGGTCTTAGGAGCCGGGGACCCCTGCCAGAGGAGGAACGCAGGGAAGAACGAAAGGGGGATTTGTGTTTTTGGCTGCCGGTCTCGGGGGAGGAGTCTTGAAAGGGCTGCAGGAGCAGCTGAAGGGTGCAAATTCAGGGTGCCCCCCCCCTCCTGCCAGAGTTCCCCCCCCCCCCCCACTGAGTCGCTCCCAGGCCAAGCAAGGACGGGTGTGCGTGTGTCTGAGGCATCATCCGCTGGGCTCACCTTGCAGACGAGGCAGTTCAGAGCCCAGCAAATGGGGCAGCGGAACTCATTCACGTCGTCCTCATAGACGCACCACCCGAGGCAGTCGGCCGTCCGGCAGTGGTAGCTGTTCTGCGCCCGGCTCTCAGCCACCGCCAACCGCCGCTCCAGGAAGCGCTCGTACTCCTCCCAGGCCACGAGCTGCAGGGGAGGGGAGGGGCTGGCTCAGAGCCCCGCTGAGAGGGGCGCCTGCCTCCCTCCCTCCGTGGGTTCCCTCAGGCCCTCCTCCTCCTCCCAAGGCAGGGCTCCCCTGGCAGCTCCCCAGTCCGGACTCACCGCCCGTATCTCCCTGTCTTGGAGGTGGCTGGTGCAGGCGTAGGAATTGTCCCGAAAGGGACAGGACACCTGGGGGTCCTGGCTGCAGTTGACCAGCTGGCGCAGGCAGGCACTGCGGAAGGAGAGGGCGGCTCAGAGCGTGGCTGGAGGGGAGGCTCAGCCCTGCCTCCCTCCTCCAGGTGCGGCGCCTCACCTGCAGAAGCTGTGCAGACACTCCCTCAGCAGCACCCCGTTGCCCGGCTCCACCTTCAGGTAGCAGATCTGGCACTCCATCTCCTGCTGGTTGGGCACCAGGGCCTCTTCCTCCAGTTGGCACAGCTGCTGGAAATTCTGCATCCGCTCCTGCTCCAGGGCCTGCAGGAGGAAGGGCAGGAAGCTGGGCTCGGCAGGAAAGGGGGCCCGGAGGCCCTTTGGGGGCTAGCCAGAGGCCGAGGTTGGTGAAAGGAAGGCAGGTTGAAAGCACCAGCTCCGATAGGCTCCGAGCGGAATCCCTGGAAATGTTATTGGCACAGCTACGTGAAATGCCCACTGGGCACCAGCCCTGCTTCTCAGAGCCCTCTGGCACTGCGAGGGCACAGGGTGAGGGCGGCAGCACAGCTGAGAAACGGGGGTGTCTTCGTGGAAAGACAACCCTTGAGGGCACTTCAGTCCTTGCTGTCCATCCCCAACCCCCCGCAGGGCCCCATATCAGAATCCATTCCACAGTATAAAAAATACAATAATTCAAAAGTACAAAAATTAAAAAGAGTATCTCACATTCACAATCAAGGGGAGAGACCCATATGTAATCTACTTGGTCTCACTTTCACCCCGCCTGCCGGAAGAGCCAAGTTTTTATTGCTTTACGGAAGGCCAGCAGGGTGGGGATAGTCCTGATCTCCGGGGGAAGCTGGTTCCACAGGGAGGGGGCTCCCACAGAGAAGGCTCTCCCCCTCGGCCCCACCAACCGGCATTGCTTGGTCGATGGGACCTGGAGGAGGCCGACTCTGTGGGCCCTGACCGGTCGTAGGGAGGTATGCGGCAGGATGCGGTCCCGAAGGGGTCTTCCTCTGCCCCCTCTGCCCCCGTCGGATGCTATGAGGCAAAAGGTTTTGCCAGTGGGATCTACAACATGCCCGGCCAGTCTCCCCTTGAGGAGGTGCCTCAGTGAGGAAGGGGTCCCGGGTTTTTCTGCAGCAGCTTCACAGATGATATCTTCCCTCCCGCCCTCGAGAGGACGAGGAAGCCCCATTGTTGTCCTTCACTGTTATTTTAAAAGCTGCTTATTTATCAGTGAATCATTTTGTCACGTTTCAAACCCACTCGCTCCCCATAAAGCTAGCCGGAGGCAGCTGAACTCCAGACAGCAGCACCAAAATGAGAACGCTCAATAAAACATACGCATCAGGACACTGTAAGGTGAACCAACAGCATCAGAAGAGGCAGCAGAATCCACAACTTCCCCGTAAACATGGGAAACGCCTTAAACCAGAAAAGCCTCGTTGGGGGAGCAAAGTTGGCCATGAAGCCACAACCCACCAGTGACATTCTCCTCCACAAAATCTCAGAACAATGTTGCAGGATCACTGGAGGAAAGCTGGGGGGTTCACAGAGGACCGTCTGAAGAAGAGCCTCACTAAGAGGAAGGCAACTGCCCTAGCTGGGCAGATTGAGGGGTCCCTTCAAAGACTGAGTGCCAAGCCCCTAAAAAGGAGCAACCAGCGCAGGGGGTTCCAACTGCCCGGCCCCCATTATGCCCCAGAGCGGAATCCAACCCATCTCCAATGGCTGCCCCCAATGCAAGTCTTGATACGAGTCAGGCAAGGGCCCCTTCCCCAGGCAGCCCCTTGACCCCGAGGGTCCAGGATTCCCCTCCGCAAAGGGTTTGTCCTTGTAACCCCGGCACTTTTTGTGACAGACACTGGGGAAACCTTCAGCCTCCAAGACTTCAATGGGAAAGGCCCTCTGATCTAGTCCCCTGGGAGTTGGGCGGCATACAAATCTGAACAAATAAAATAAACAAACTCATTCCTGGGCACCCAAAGGTTGACCACACACCTTCAGTGGACGGCCTCCCTTCCCATTGAAAGAAATGGTGAAGTCACAGTTTAGGCAAAAGACTCCCAAGCTCCATTTCCGGCTGAGAAAGCAGGTTCAGGATGCGCTCCAAGGGCTTTCACGTCATGTAGTTGCCGTCCTTGAACACTTTGGGGTGCAGAATAATTACTGTCTTTGCTGGATCAAACAAGCCAATTGCGGTCTGGACGTTGCCGATCCCAGTGGATGGTGACCTAATTCGGTCTGTAAGTGTGCTCATATGGCATTGACAAGGTACGGTTTGCCCTGGACTCCGGCTTTGCTGGTGATGGCTGGGCTCATCCAACGGCTCAACAGACAAAATGGATCTTGCAGGATAAACGTCTCCCAGAGCAAGCGGTTCTTTGCATTTGACTCTTCCGGCTCTTTGGATTGATATATTGGGTTTCATATTTTGCTACTGCAGGCTTTCCATTCTACCATTATTTAAAAAGGCAAGAGGGTCGTTTATATTTTGAGAACCACAGGAATCCAAGCAGCTGTGCTTCCTGCCAGTGCTAGCTGTAGCCGCCTCCTGGGCCCCTGGCAGCCCAGGGCCATTCAGAAGGGCCCAACCTGCACAGCGACCGAGGAACAATGCTCCCTCCTTGCATTTTGCTTCCTGAGGCCAGGCTAGTCTACTCAGAAGCACCTTTCAGGCAGAGGGGAGGCTCTTGTACACCTTTGCTAAAACAGACAGCGCCGCAGCCATTTGGTTGTGGAACACAGATGACATCCTAAGCCTGAAAACCCAGCCAATGGCAAGACGGGGGTGGCATTTAGTGTGTGCACACAGAAAGCAAAGACGTTTGGTGGTGGGGGGGGAGGAGGAGGAGGAGGAGGAGGAGGAGAACGCCATCCTTGTTGACAATCAAAACCAGAGATCCATTTCTTGGGAAGGCAACGCTCCACACCCTTTTCCTCCGATATTGTACAACTATAATATTAAATGTATATGCTGCCCGATTCTCAGCCACTCTAGGTAGTTTTATTTATGCAGAAGAAGAGGAAGGCCTCAGAGACTTCGTGAACCTGGTACCCACAAGAGGAAGCCACGCGTTGATTCAAGAGCTGTGTTCAAGGGACTCTGGGTTTTTCGGGGGGGGGGGCTCCACCCTCCCTCTCCCCACTTCATTCCCCCTCTTTCAAGCACCTTCTGCCCCAATAGGTACAGAGGGAGCCCCCATAAGGATTTCCACACAGGAGCTCAGCCACCAAAACAGGACACGCAATTCCCTCGGGTGATGCCAGCTGCGATGAGGGAGGGAACCAGGGGCCTTTCAAGCTCCAGGGGGCAGCAAGGGGACTCCTCAGAAGATGACCCTGAATCCAATGTGGCCCCTCTCACAGGGGACCTCTTTGCTCCCCACACATTCTCCAGAGGGAATTTCACACAAGGACTACCACCACCATCCACCCACCCACCGCCGTCGTTTGGGGGGGGGGGGAATTCTCCGTCCTGGCTCAGTCAAGAAAGCAACACGGATTCACAGGATGGGCCACGTGGCCCAAGGGAATCTTTTAATGCAACAAGATCTCCAATTCATTTCAAAACTTCAAATGGTCAAATGCAAGGTGCAGAAATTAACCCAAAGCCACGTTTAGTGAAGGACTTGGAAGCCGCTTGTTCTCTAGAATTCATCCCTCTGCTGATGCTCACCGGCAGGCAGGCTGGGCCCAAGCACCCCAAGAAAAGGTCCCCTGGTCCTGGGGCTCAGTAACGCCTGGCCCCAGCGGGCTACCGGCTCCCAGCCAATCTCTCCTGCCAAGAAACCTGGCCAAAGGAAAACCTTATAACTTTCTGAAGCGCCACCCCCAGAGGGGCACCGGAAGGATTCAACGGGGCACCTCTGTTTCCAACCTCCCTCTCGCACCACACACTGCCTAATCGTCAGGCTGCTCCTTGGGCAGAGACCGGCCAGTCAAGGCTCCTTGCCCAGCAGCTCCTCAAGGCCGTTGGGGAGGGGGGCAGGGAGGACCTTCAACCGAAGCCTCAGAGCAGCCCTCCACCCAGAACCACCCTCGCTGCTCTGGCCTGCTCCACCCTCTGGCCCTCTCAATCTCCGCCCCAGAGAGGGAACCGGGTGGAGAAGAGGCCCGTCCTCCCGCTTCCTTTGGCTGCAACTCAGCCCCCCAGTAAGTTCCCAATCCCAACAGGGGACAGCAACCCTGGCCTGAATCTTTGGGTCAAGGGCCAAGCTTAGCCCCCCCCCTCCTCAGGGCCATGCCCGTTTCTCTCTCTCTCTCTCTCTCTCTCTCTCTCTCTCTCTCAGAGGAGGGGTCTGCTGCCTGCCTCAGTCGGGGCAAGAGCCTGTCGTGCCAGAGGAGCTGGGCAGGGCTGCGAGTGCAGCTACGAGAACTCCGAGGAGAGGTGGATGAATTCGTCCAGGGGGCCAGCGTTGTGGGCATAGGGCACGGCTGGACTGTCTTCTCTCTTTCCCTTTTCCTGCCACAAGAGAAAAAAGAAAGAAGAGAAGAGAGTCATGAGGGGCACGTGAACCGCTGCCTCCCCCTCCCCACAAGCCTGATCGGGGGCCACAGTCACCCTGGAAGCCTCAAAGACGGAGAAATTCTTGCAGGGTACACGGTGCAGCAGAAAAGTAAAAATAAGGAACAAAGTAGAAGGCTTCTACACAAAGTGTAACAGAAATGGGAAAGGTCACTTTTATAAAAGCAACAGGACTTATAAAAAGACAAAGCGTATATGGCATTTCTAATTTTACACGGGAAGCTTTAATAATACACAACGCTCATCTACACCGGTGCTTACGAGTCACGCAGAGAGTTCCGAGTTCGGTGCAGTCCCACTGAAGGAGACCCCCACACACACCTGAAACCACCTTTCCCCACCACGGAGCCTTCACCTCCCCTGCCTTCTCTGCCACCGCTGCCTGGGTGCCACACCTCTTCCTGAGCCTGTCGAACCAAGCAACCATGGCCACCCAGGCTGACATCCTCCCCCCTGGGTCCTCTGTGGACTGTCCCTGAAAGGGGGCTAGAAGCTACCTCCTGGGATGCCAGCAGGGAGGAAGGCCTGGCCTGGTTGCAGTTGCTCCCTGGACAGAAGGCTATCTGGGCTGGAGGCCGATTGTGACAAACCTTGCACAGCAGAGCCGCTCCTGCTCCCAGGAAGGAAGTTGCAGACATTATGATCTGCATAAGGGGAGGCCCTTCTGAAGAGAAGGGGGCTGTGGCCCACCAACGCTGTCCACCCTCCCACCGGAGAGGCCTGGGAAGCGCTCCCAGGTTTGCAAACCCTCCCTCTGGAGCTGCTCTTTCAGCGTTGGGGAAATATGTACTTTTACCACCTTGTAATTGTTGAAGGACCAGAGTCTTCAATTCTAAATCTGTAATTTAAAGTTTTGAAATTCTGCATTTTAAAAACAACAGCCCTGCATTTGCAGATCTGCCGCCTCTTCCAGGCCGAGTGGGAGCTGATTCAGCAAGATGCAGCTTAACCGCGTGAAAGGCCTGAGCCCAGGCAGAGACAGGTGGTGCCAGCTCTAACAGTGCAAGAAAATGCTTCCAGCAGAGCCCCCCCTCATTCTCCCACTCCCACCGCAAACAGCCTACCTTCTGGTACTGCAGGATGCCTTCCTTCTCCTGCTGGATCCGCCACAGTTCCACATCGTCCGGCCGGTAGCTCATAGGAACCACGTAACCAGCAGGGCGGTCAGTGCTGCACATTTCGCATCCAGGGCGGGTGGGCTTGTTGATGAACGTGCAGGTGGGACACGACCAGCCGGCCTGGGTGAAGGAGAGAGGGAGCCCTGCCTCAGTGCCACCTGCCGAGCAATGATGAGTCGAGGCTGCCCATGGGAGCGCAGGGCATATGGGCAGGGCTCAGAGGTCAGCTGACTCAGGGGAGCCAACTCCTGCCCTGCTGCAAACGTACCTGCACAGGAGAAGGGGGTGCAGCAGCTGGGATCGTGGGGGATTGAGTGCGACACGGAGGAATTTTACCCATATGCACAGACTCCAGGAAGCGAGTGATCTCCCCAACATCCGACTTCCTGTTGAGGTCTTTCCCATCTGTGGGCAGAAAAGCACTGGGATCAGCCCGGCCACCTTCCAAGCAGGAAATGAAGGCCAGCACTGGCGTATGAACTTCCTCCTAAGCCATGGGAGGATGGGGGGGGGTGGAGGATATGTGTCCCTAGCTCACCTTTCTTCGGCAAAGAACTGGCGCTGCTTTTGTGCCTGCCGTCAGAGCTGCCAGGGATCGCTGAGGGGGGTGGTTGGAGCACCACCCAGTCCTTGTCCTCCTTGTAACGCTGCTCCGAGAGGTTGGCTCCCTTCGCTGAGAGCAAGTAGAGGAAGGCCGTATCGCCATCCTTCCGGATTCCATAGGACCCAACCGTTCGGCTGTCCACACACAGGCATTGCCCAATAATCCAGCGCTGGACAGTGGGGTGGAATCCATAATCCTGAAAGACCTGGTGGGCAAAGCAGGTGGGCACATGGGGGCAGCTCCAGGGCCTAAGCAGGCCTCCTAAGCACGCTTTGCTGGACCATCAATCAAGCATTGCCCCACAGCTGTGCCCAATGCCCCCTTTCCAGAGGCTGACCTGGAGGGGAGATGAAGCTAGGTGAGTACCTGGTGCCTGAGGGCGGCGATTGTGGTGTGCGTGTGGACCCGGGCTGTGATGCTGGCAGAACAGGAGGCGTCTTCCACGTGCACCTTCATGCTAAGAGGAAGCAGAACTCTAAAGTTAAAGGGATGCCGCCTGCAAAGCTAAGGATAGGAGGCCTCCCTCTCTTCTGACTCACCTGATCTGGCTGGCAGGATAGCAGGACTCCTTCAGCTGGATGCGCAGAGCGGTGTGCTGCTGCGCAAGCAAGGAAGCACACCGCATGGCCTCCTCTTCGTTTCCCAGTTCGATGGCTGCAGAAAGATGGAGCACCAAGTCTTCTGAGGAAGCAAGGAGGAGACTATCGTTTATTTACTCTACTTTTTGCTTGTACCCTGCTCACATTGTAGAAAGCAAATATTAAGCATCCTTGGTAAACTAAAAAAAATCGTAACAGGGAAATAAAGACAAAAAGAAAAAGAAAAAGATGAGCCATAAAAAGATTCCAACCCGCTTCAGAATAGCTCTACCTTCAACCTTTTCCTCAAAGGTCCTCTTGGACCAGCCTGAACTGTCTAGGATGACCATACCAGTGGACTGTGGCTGCCTCCAGCTCCCTTTAAATCCTCTGGAGGATTGGGAACCAGAAGCAGCTTTTCCCTGGATGATTTAATAGGTTGGGACCATTCAGGTGAAAGCCAAGCTATATGACTTTAGATTGCACCTGGATGCCAATAGCAGCCAGCGCAGGGCCTGATGGATATGCACAATACACTCTCGGTGATGGGACCCAGCCAGCCCACGGACTCTGTTGCTTTAAGCATCCAAGCGGTCTTTAGCGTCAGGTAAAGCGCAGTGCAGTGGTCTAAACAAGGGTGGGCAAAGGCTCCTGAGCCACGGTTCCCATCCCTGTTCCAGCAGCAGCAGAGAATCTCCTTCGGGAGAGCTTGGGATCACCCAGAGGTAATATGGGTGTGAGGGGGGCGGGGCTTAATGGCCAAGCAGCATTTCCGTCTTATCAGGGTTCAGTTTCAGCCCGTTCTACCCTCATCCAGACCCCGACAGCCTCCAGGCCCCTGACAGTTCGGAGTGGGGATGTGAAGTCAAGTGTCACCTGCTTACCGATGATACTGAACCCCAAACAGGGGAGTGGGCTGACCCCCATGGAACCCCTTTAATGTTAGGACCACCAAAACCACCTCTCTTCCCTACTGCATCTGATGGAGCCCACGTGCTGGAGGAGGAGTGAAACCTCTGCAAAACCGTAAGAGGGACCAATGCTGTCTCAGTCTCTTACCTGAGTCCCACCTGAACAGAGTTCGAGATACATCATGCAGTTTAAATAAAGTTTACAGTTCACTATGGTTTGGTTTTAGGTGTTATATCTGTTTTTAATCTGTATGTGCCTAGAGTCAATAATGAATAGGCATTACAGGAAGAGAGTCACATTAGTCTATGGTAGCCCAAAATCAGAAGGAAACTGGTAGCCACTCTGTGCATTTGATGAAGTGAGCTGTAGCTCATGAATTTTAATGGTAGTTTACAGATTTAAAAAAAACTGTGTCAGAAAATGTGCTTTCTAAGTGTGGTTGGTGGTCTTGTAAATCTAAATAATAACAAATGACTTCTCCATACTGTATTGCACATGCCCCCAGTATCTCAAACTACTTTCTCGGTGTAGGTGGCACAATGGTTAGAGTGCAGTACTGCAGGCTACTTCTGCAGCCTGCCGGGTGCCTGTAATTTGGCAGTTCAAATCTCACCAGGCTCAAGGTTGACTCAGCCTTCCATCCTTCCGAGGTGGGTAAAATGAGGACCCAGATTGTTGGGGGAAATAGGCTGATTCTGTAAACCACTTAGAGAGGACTGTAAAGCGGTATATAAGTCTAAGTGCAATTGCTATTCTCTCAAAAGTTTGGTGATTAGATAATAGTTTACCCAACACCAATGAAGGGAAATAATCACAGCTTCTTTCAAAGCTGCTGAAAACTCCCCCTCCAATAATGGGGCAGCGATAGCTTCCACTGTCCTCAGTGGGCATGGGTCAAGTTCCCAGGTGGCAGAAGATCATCTAGATAGCCCTCTCACTGCTTCCTCAGAGGCCACACCTGGTCAATGCAGCAAAGTGATGCCTTCATTGTCCTGAAAGATTTCACTAGTTTAAACTGGCCAATGGCACTCCTGACCACAGCTTCCAAGTACTGACCCAGCAGGAGAACCTCAAGATCAGACAAACTCTACCTTGATCTAGAACTCTCACAGAATTAGTTTCTGGATTAATAACCAGGATCGGTTTCAGAATTAACCACCCTAGATTAAGCCTTAATTAAATTAAGCCTCAGTGTTTCTTTCCAATGAGAACTTTACAAACTTCTGTTGTACAAGTGATCCTTAACACACAACAGTTCGTTTAGTGACTGTTTGAAGTTACAAAAGCACTTTAAAAAGTGACATGACCATTTTTCTCACGTACAACCACTGCAGCATCCCCATGGTCATGTGATCATATTTAAAAAGCTTGGCAATTAATTCGTATTTATGACCATTGCAATGATCCCCTTTTGTGACCTCCTGGCAAGCAAAGTCAATGGGGAAGCCAGATTCATTTAACAACTATGTTACTGACTAAACAACTGCAGTGATTCACATCTGTGGCAAGAAAGTTAATAAAATACGGCAAAATTCACTTAACAAATGTCTCCCTTAAGAACAGAAATTTTGGGCTCAAGTGCGGTCGTAAGTCAAGGGCTACCTGTATCTCCATTCAGTCTGGGTATCATCTGCATATTGATGATACTGGACCCCAAACTGCCAAATGCACCCCCAGGTGCATGTATTAAATAAAACGGGGCAGACAGTCAACCTGCTCATCATTCATGAACAGCAACCGGAGCTGCCCACTGAAGTTGGGGAAAACAGCGCCGACACCCCTAACCCTTGCAGACAAATCACAAAAGTTCAAGATATCAAGAGCTGCCAAGAAACCTAGCAAAATAAGAACTGCTGAGATTTTAAAAAGGACACTTTTTTCTGTTTCCAAAATTTGGCATCACTGCATATATTTCAATTTTATTATCCTGAAGAGTCTGACAGCCTATAACAGATAAGTAGCACCTAGTTCACTTGTTGTCAGGCTATTAGGTGGCGGCATGCACTGACCTTTCTTTGCAGTCTCCAAAGGAAGAGAGGCAGCCAAAGGCTGGGAAGAGGGCCTTCCTGTGAGCCCATTGGTTCCTTCTGGAGCTGGAGAGAGAAAGCGTTTTTCTTTTTGAGAAACCCAGGTTTGGGGTGAGAGAGCAGACAGGCCCTGGCAACTGGCACAAACAGCCACAAGTCCTTCAGAGAGAGAAAAACCCTAAATGAGATCATTCAAACCAAGAGCAGAGCAAGTCCCCTCCCTTTAAACAAGCAGGTCGAATGGAAAACGTTTCTGGCCACAACTGTTTTGAAGCGGTTTCCCAAGGAAGACACCCTGAAAACCCAACAGGTCGCTAAGATAAGCGCCTGGATAGACTTGCGGATTTCCACTTGATATCAACAGGGCCTTGCTCGGCGGAGGCAGCCGGGACAGCAGGCAACAAAACCTCCTCAGGCTGGAGCAGCTATCTGACCCCCGCCTTTGAGGGTGGCCTCCTTTCCTTCTCAACGCGATCTGCTCCCCCGCGGATTGAGCGCTCCCGGGGCGGCCCCCTCGGGCGGAGGGCAGGGCGAGCCAGGCCCCTCCCTGACCGACCACCGACCTTTGTGCACTTCGCGGAGGGAGTTGCTGACCGCCGCCCACCAGGCCTGCGCCTCCTGCTCGTCCTCGAAGTGGAAGACCAGCGGGTCGTCGGGCCGCGCCAGGACCTTCAGCTCGTGGCAGGTGCCGCTCTTGGCCTCGTACGAGATCTCCTTCAGGCCGTACTCCACCAGGCTCTGCCGGGGGAGGGGGAGGGGGAGGCGGGAGGGAGCGTCACTCGAGCCGCCCGGACGGCCGGGAAACGGCGCCCTCCCCCACCGGCCCGGCCCCCTCCATCCCCCCTCACCGGCTCAGAGCTGGAGTCGGGGCCGCCGCGCAGGCCGAGGCGGAAGCGCTCGGGGCCGGGAGCCGTGCTCAGCTGGAGCCGGAGCAGGCGCTGAGCGTCCCGGCCGCCCGGCGAGGACGAGGCCGGAGGCGGCCGCGGCACCCAGGCCCGCGCCGAGGCCAGCACCACCAGCCCGCCCGGCGCAGCGGCCGCGGAGGCCGAGTCCGGCGCTGCCGCCATCGCTCCGCCGGAAGCGGAAGCCCCGCATGCCACCTTCCCGGAAGCGCGGCCTTCTCTTCCGGCAGCCGCCGCGGGGCACGACGGGAGCCGTAGTCGCGCCGCCCGCCCGCCGAGCCTGGGCGCCCGCTCGCTCGCTCGCTCGCCTGTGGGGAGGGGAGCCAGCGGCGTCCTTCGGGGGGGCAGCTCTCCGCCCGGCCGCCTCCCGCCGCCCCCCAAGATCGCGGGGCGAGCCGGAAGGAGGCCGAAGGGAGCGCCGCTGCTCAGCCTCTCCCGCCCAACAGAGCCGACTCTCCTCTTCTCAGGGCTGGAGCCCCGAGGGAGGGCCCCCACACGGATGGGATGCCTCGCCTGGGCACCATTTTCTGAGGAGCCTCCTCCAAGCCCAGGGGCATCGACACTGTCTAGTGCTCGACTTACAACACTTTGCTTAGTGACCGGTCGAAGTTACAACGGCACCGGAAAAAGTGTCTTAGGACCGTTTCTCAGACTTACGACCATTGCAGCATCCCGGTGGTCACGTGATCAAAATTCAGACGGTTGGGAAGCAGTTCATATTTATGACGGTCGCAGTGTCACGGGATCCCCTTTTGCAACCTTCTGACAAGCAAAGTCCATGGAGAAGCCAGATTCACTTAGCAACCGTATTGCTAACTTAACAAGTGTGGCAAGAAAGGTCATAAAATGGGGCAAAGCTCACTTAACAGCTATCTCACTCACATAAATTTTAGGCTCAATTATGGTCGTAAGTCGAGGGTGCCTGTACTCTTCATCTGCTTTGTATCTTTCTTTGTTAGGGGACTCTTCCAACTGGTCGTTCTTCAGATTTCCTGGCGTAGCACAGTTACAACCTGGGCTGCTGCTGTTGCTTGCCGTATCTCTGAGGTCTCCGTTGGTTGTTGTAGCCTTTTGAATTGATGATGGCCCGATGGGGGATCTCTCCTGTTGTGGGGCTTAGAGGTTCTTGGGAAGAGCCAGCGTCTTCTGAGGCCTCTCTTGGGTGCTGACATCTCTGCCGCTCAGGATTTCTGTGCACTTCTTCCATCTTCCTTGGATCTCCTTCCAGCCACTGACTATCTGTCCCTTGGTGCCTTTACATGCCAGTTTGAAGTCGGAAGCCCCTTCTGAGTTGAGGGATCTTTTGAAAGACTTTCCTTGTTTTTCCATGTCTGTTGCTGTCCTGGGTGTTTTTACAGGAGTCGTAACACTGTTTATTTGTCTCTTCTTTTTTTAAAAAATAGTTTTTATTAAGTTATTTTAAAATATACAAAAAAAAAACATAATACAAAAAGAAAACATACAAAAAGGACATACAAAAAAGAGAGAAAATATATATATATAAGTATCTATATACAAATCAAACTTATATATCACTATATAATTTCATAATCAATGTAATCTAGGTATATATATATACATGAAAAAAGGAAAATGAAAAAAAAATTACATTAAAATAGAAAATACATATATATTACAGCTTTTGCGTATCATTATCATTTCGATATCTAATTTGTTACTTTCCTAGTTTATCATCAATCTATTTTAATTTATTTGTTCTATTCATCACCCTTATCATATTAAATTTGTTTATTTTGTTTGTTTAATTTCCATCCATTTGTACCAGTTATCCCAAATTTTATAATATTCTGAATCTTCTTTATCCTGTAGTTTCATTGTTAATTTATACATTTCTGCACAGTCTAATATCTTGGTTATTAACATTGTGTTGGTAGGTATTATGTCGGTTTTCCAGTGTTGTGCATACAGGATTCTAGCGGCAGTGATTATGTGAAGTATGAGATAATGAACAGGTTTGCTTATTTTTGTTTTCATTATTCCTAATAAGAAAATTTCCGGTTTGAGTTCTATGGTTTGTTTTGTTATCTCCTCAATCCAATTTTGTATTCTTTTCCAATATTTCTTAATTTCTGAACACGTCCACCACATGTGGTAATATGTTCCATACTCTTGCTTGCACTTCCAACACTTAGGTGACAGATGAGGGAACATTTTTGCCAATCTTGCCGGGGGTAGGTGCCACCTGTAAAACATTTTGTATGTGTTTTCTCTGTAGGATGTGGCCATTGTCATTTTATAGTTTTGGTTCCATATTTTGTCCCATAGGACCAGTTCAATATTGTAGCTGAAATTTTGTGCCCATATTATCATCACCTCTTTTACTATTTCCTCTTCCATTTTTACCTTGAGTATACAATTATATAATTTTGATATTATTTTTTCCTCTGAGCCTAATAAAATTTTGTCCAAATCTTGGTCTTTTTCTTGGAAGCCGAATTGTGATATGTCTTTTTTGTATTTTTTTTGAATTTGTAAATATAGCCACCAATCAATCTTTTTTCCCTGTAGTGCCAATTCCTCTCTTGTTTTTAAGTTGTTGTGTTCGTCAAGTAGTTCCTTATATGTAATTTTTTTGTTCAGATCCAACAGATTGGGATAGATTAGGGCTTCCATTGGGGATATCCATTTAGGCATTTGAATGTAGTGCTTATGTTTAATTTCTAACCAGTCTTCTAACAGTGTTCCTCTAATGTGGTGTCTCTGAAAATATTTATGTACTTGGTGTTTTCCCTCCCAGATGAAATTATTTGCCTCTTCTAATAGCTCTCTGAAACTCTGTGAAGCTCCTTGAGGGTTTTTGTCTTTCCTCGCTTCGGCTTCTGTTCGTTTCCCTTCTTGGCAATTTCCATGGTTTGTTCCGACATCCACTTTGCTTTCTTCTGTTTCTCCATCTTTGGCAGTCTCTTATCACATTCCTCCTTAACAATTTATTCTGAGTTCATTCTACAGGTCCTCTGCTTCTCTATCAATGACATTCTCAACCTCACAAGGATTCGTCATGTTCTTGGAAACATGTTGATTCTCCCCACCCCATCAACATAGCCATTGCTTCTTGTTTCTTATTCTGCCTTCAAGTGGTTTGGAGAATTGGTTGAGCTCCTCTTCTCCATGACAGCTGCTCAAATATTGGAAGACTGCTATCATGTCACCCCTGGTCCTTCTTTTCATTAAACTAGATAAACCTAATTCCTGCAACCGTTCTTCATATGCTTTAGCCTCCAGCCCCCTAATCATCTTTATTGCTTTTCTCTGCATTTTATCCAACATCTTTTTTATATTGTGGTGACCAAAACTGGACACAATATTCCAGGTGTGGTCTTACCAAGGCATTATAAAGTGACAGGCCCCAACTCTCCTCAGGCTTAGGAAAGCCCTCAGGACCTGGCTCTTCCCCCGGGGCATTAGGGGTGAGTGGGAATCCCCCCTGAAGTTGTTCGTTCTGCGCTCAGTTGCCATTTCATATATTAAAATAGCCAGTTTGGTCTAGTGGTGAAGGCACTAGGCTAGAAACGGGAGAAGAGTTCGAGTCTTGCCTTATTCATGGAAGCCGGCTGAGTAACTTTGATTACTGACAGGATTGTTGTTGGGGGAAAGGGAGAAGGAAGGAAGATTATGTATAATGATCTCTTTGGGTAATTAATAAAAATAAAAGCAGGATATAAATAAAATTTCATAATTCAGATTTTAGAATTTATATTTGTATGTTTCTTGCTTTTTTATTATGTATTTATGCTATCCTCTATGTCAGAGGTGGGATCCTGCCTCTGATTGCCGGTGTGGCTAATAGCTGTTCTTCGGCGCAGAGCCGAAGACGCTGCTGCTGTTCGCGGAGCCAGAGCCTTCCCCAGGCGCTTTCCCCGCCCGCATGGATGCCGCCAATTGCGTTCTTTTGCCCTCTGCGCACGCGCAAAGCGTTCCGCATGCGCAGAGGGCAAAAGAACGCAATTGGCGGCATCCATGCGGGCGGGGAAAGCGCCCGGGGAAGGCTCTGGCTCCGCAAACAGCAGCAGCATCTTCGGCTCTGCGCCGAAGAACAGCTATTAGCCGCACCGGCAATCAGAGGCAGGAACCCACCTCTGCTCTATGTACAATATAACTACCCAATAAAATATGACTCAGACTAGTTTGAGCCGGGCAGTCTTATAAAGACCTGAATGAATAAATTAATGAATACAATTTACCGGTAGTCATGGAAACCAACTGACTTTCTTACTTGCCTTAACTTGAATTTCTTCTACATGAGCGTTTCACGTTCTGTTCCACACTCAGCCAAGTGTTTGGTGCTGTAGTTGAGCTGCTCAGCCTCATTTTGGCAATCAAGGGAGGCTGCTTTGCAGCCCCTAAAAGCACTTCTGGGCATTATAAAACTCCACCCAGTCCCCTGACTTCAATTCAAGCGCTTGGGAACATATTTCCATTTACGATCGGGTGTGCCCTCTGATCATGTGATCCCCATTTGCAATCTTCTGAGGAAGGTTGCAAGTGGAGGGGGGGCATTGGATTTGAGGTCAGTTCCCCCAGTGCACTGAGGGATTTCCCCTCCCCTACATGCAGGGAGGAGAAAACCTCCCACCCACTGGTGGGGCCGAGAGAGGGCCCGTCCCTCCCTGGGTGTGGTGGGAGGCCCAATGTCAGACTCCAAAAGCCAAGACAAGCCAAGGATCAACCGTGGTGATGCTTCCAAGCAGACTTCTTTATTTGTCCACACCTCTAGACAGAGTCTTGCCACACTGAAGCAGGCTCCTACCTAGGATGAAGCATCTACTCTGGGAACTCTTAGGGAGGAGCCATCTTCACCCTCTTTCTCTCACACGAAGTATCTGAACGGAGTTGTCTCTCGCTCCTCTGGAATCCAGCCCATTACCTTCCATCCCACCCAGCCCCATTGCCCACCATGCCCAGGAGGTCACTTAGTCACTGCTGGGAGAGCCAGGATTATGGGCATTGAGCAAAGTGGTTGTGTGGCACTTGCTTAACAACGGCTTCACTCAGTGACAGATTCTGGGCCCAATTGTGATTGTTAAGTGGAGGACTACTTGCAGTGGCTACCTTTGTCTTGTTTCTGTGAGGGGGGGTTCCAATGCTGGCCACGGGGGCTCCTTTGTCCCTTGGGAAGGTCACCGGCCTGGCAGCTGCCTGAGCTACTCCTCTTTGGAAAGCATTTGTCGAATTCTGAGGATGGAGGTGCTCCTCCCAAAGGTTTGCTCAGCAAAGACGACGCATCAAGAGGGTGTGGGGCACGTTTGCTGCTCTGGCACTGCCCACCTCTTGCCAGCCGGCCCCCAGAGGCATCTTTTGCATTCTACAGGAAGTCCTCCACTTACAATAGTCCATTTAGTGGCCGTTCAAAGTTACAAAGGCACTGAAAAAAACTAACAACCATTGCAACATCCCCATGGTCACTTGATTAAAATTCATATTTGTGACGACGCAGCGTCCTGGGGTCACACATGATCCCCTTTTGTGACCTTTTGACAAGCAGTCAATGGGGAAGCCGGATTCACTTAGCAGCCGTGTCACTAACTCAACTACTGAAGTGATTTGCTTAACAACTGTGGCAAGAAAGGTTATAAAATGGGCCAAAATTCACTTAACAACTGTCTCACTTAGCAACAGAAATTTTGGACTCAATTGTGGTTGTAAGTCAGGAACTGCCTATATTCAGAGAACTCTCCTATTTCTTATTAACAAAGGAGGGAGAAGAGAGGAAAGGTGGCTTCTGGAACGCTACACAATTCCTGAATTCTTAGCAAGAATAAATTGATGGGTGCAGGTGTGTCTTTGTGTAGTCCGCTTGTGTGGGGGGGTCTGTGTGACACAAACACTAGAGGTGGAGCTCTTGCCTCACAACAAGGAGGTTGTGAGTTCGATCCTAGGTAGAGGCAGATATAGGGTCTCCTGCTTCGGCAGGGGGTTGGACTAGATGACCTGCAAGGTCGCTACCAACTCTCTTAATCTGTAAATACACACACCCTCGGCCCCACCCCGACTCTTTTTATCAGAAACGGCGTTCAACCAGGCGCCCCAAGCGGCCCCGCCCTCCTTCCGGAAGCCCAGGCGGGGCGAGGGGCGGGGCCTGCGGCCTTGAGTGACAGCCGCCCCCTCGCCTTTGTTCCCTGGCCGACGACACCGCGCCCTTGAAGCCCCGGCCAATGGGAGGCGGGCTCTGCCTCGGAGGCGGGTGCTGAGGCGGATTGATGCGGAGGGAAGCCACTGAGTCCTCCCTTCCCGGCGATTGGCGCCGCTTTCCTCCAATCAGAGTGGCGAGTCTGGCGGGCGTCCAATCCTTGATGGGAAGGGCGCGGCTTCCCGCTGCTGTTATCGTCCGCCGCCCGTCCGAACGAGAGGAGTCTGGTCGGGGGCTTTGCTCGCGGGAGCGGCAGGCGGGCGGTTACGGCGCGGTGGCTCTTCCAGCCGGGGACATGTCGAGGCGGGTGGGGCTCCGGCAAGCCGCTTGGAGGAGACGAGTGGCCGCCGAGGCGACGGCGGCGCCCGACTCGAGTTCCTCCGGGAGACTGCGCCGCTCGACGGCACCCCGCCCCTGAGCCCCGGCAGCGCAGGCGGACGCGGCCCACCGAAGGCGAGTAACGGCCCTCCGGGAAGCCCCTCAGCCGCGGGACTACATCGCCCGGCATGCCCTGCGCCGAGACGGAACCAGGCGGCGCGCGCGGCATCATGGGGCTCGGGGGAGAGGGAGGGGGTGCTGGGCGCGCGGCATCGCGGGAAGTGTAGTTTTGGCCGGCGGAGGAGGCGGCAGCGGAAGAGCCTCCCGGGCAGCCCGCATCGGCTCTGCCCTAAGCCCCGCCGCCTCGGGCGAAGAAGCCCTGATGGCTGGCCTTGCTTGGTCCGCTGGGGCTGCGGGACCTCAATCTTCCAATATCTGAGGGGCTGCCCCAAAGAAGCGGGGGCTCCGCCTGTTCTCTAAAGCACCTGAAGGCAAAGACAAGAAGCAACGGATGGAAACTAACCAAGGAGAGAAGCAACCTGGAATTGAGGAGAAACTTCCTGACAGTGAGGACAATTAACCAGCGGAACGGCTTGCCACCAGAAGTTGTAGGTGCTCCATCACTGGAGGTTTTCAAGAAAAGACCGGACAGGCATTTGTCCAGGATAATGTAGGATTTCCTTGGACTAGAAGACCTCCAGGGTCCCTTCAAATGCTGTTATTCTGACTCCACCAAGTCGTCCCATTTTGGGTTCCATGGAACCCATTGAATTGCTTTGGAGTTGCACGCTAAATGCCCCCCAAATTGATGCGCCCTAGCCAGGCTTGCCCCTCTGCTTGGAGGCCTGACTCGAGTGGGGCCAGCCCAGCCTGGCTTCGTAAGGCAAGGGGGCTCCACAGGCACTCCTAAACTCAGTTGTGGCTTGCCACAGAGAAGCCACACAACATGCTGCTGAACCTCAAGCAGCCCTGCCTGACTGCTCAGCCCTGGACCTGAACCAGTGGGACGTGCCAGAGGTGCTTCCCCAAGGCAGCCTGGAGTCCTTCCAAGGCGCCCATCAGCTGCTCGGAGGAGCCTTGTGTGGCCTGTGGTGTCCTCTTGCAGAGGGCTAAACTCTCGAACAGGGAGGGCTGCTGCGGGAGGCCCAACTGGCAGCTTTCCGGCTGCCAAAAGCACCACCTCTAAAAAGTTGCCTCTCAGCCGTGGCTACTCTGGATTTTGCTGGTGATGCCAAGTTTAATCATTCTGAACTGAGATGATTAATGGGGAGCAGGGGGCAAATGTTTTAAGTGGGGAGGCAGATGAAGGAAGTTCTTCTCTGGAGAGACTGGGCTGGGGGGGCTCCAGCAGCCTCCTTCCGACCCCAACAAGAGAGAGCTTTGCTACTATCTTGAACACAACTGTGAATTTTACCGGCTGCAGAGAAGGATGTCAGATGCAATCTTGCATGTGGTCTTGTCTGGTAGCATTTGGGGGGGGGGGCAGCAAAGGGGATCTCTGGGGGCACAGCTAGCACGGATTCTTCTTGAGGTTTTTGATGATCTCCACAGCTCCCTTTGTGGCATTTCTTGGCCCAACCGTTTTCAACCTCCCGTCCCAAATCTGCTCCTCTTTTGAGGTCCGGCTGCTAGGACGCCCCTCCCAAAGTGTTAAGGAGAATGCCCTGCTGGGGATCCCCCTGGCTGAGCCGCCCAGCTCTCTCTCCCATTTCCCGAGGTGTAACTGGAGGATCCCTTTTCTTTATCTCTGCCAGGGAATTCAGCTGCACAGCAAAGTACCGAAGGCCTCGTTGGCACCAGGAAGTGCAATAATGAAGCTGTTGGAAAACTCCAGTTTTGAAGCCATCAACTCCCAGTTGACAGTGGAAACGGGAGACGCACATATTATTGGCAGGTGAGGGTGGCAGAGGGGGTAGGCTTTGTGACGGGAGTCTTCAGTTATGGTTTCCCTAATCAATATGACTTCATATGGCAAATTGGTGTCAATTCTGGGCCAGAACCCATCCTGCGAAAGAGCCCCCCCCCTCTTTCTGGTTAAGCCATTCCCGTGAGCAGCCCTTGAACCAAAGCAGCTGCTCTGCCTTCTGGCCGCCTCCCTTGAGCAGCCATGAGATTCCCCTTTTGTGGACATGCCTAAAGATTGCCAGCGTTTATTCTCCCTTTTGCTGCCTTCAGCTGCTTTCCTGAGAGCAGCCTCTACAGTTGGGGTCTCCTTTCCGTTCTTTTCCTGAATTCTCCCGGCCCTCTCTTCAATTCCTGTCACCTTTTGTTTTCACACCTTTATCAAGCCCTTTGTGTACTCACACTTTCTCCTCACGGGCATCCTGTATCTGCTCTCGGGGACCCCCTGGGTAGCTCCCCTCCTTCCCTCGCGGCCTTCGGTCATAGCAAGTTTTTAATGGCCGCCTTAGGAATCATGGATTTGTCCCCAGTTGCACCTGCCTTAAAATTGGGCTGTGTGAAAGAATTGGCAGAAGCCTTGCGGAGCCTCTGGACCCTCTTAGCTGAAAGAGAGCAGTCAATGATTTGTTGTTATTTATTAAATTTACCTGCTGCCCATCTCGCCATCAGGCAACTTTGAATGAACGAACGAATGAATCAAGAATTATTCTCATTTATTGCTGACTTGCCTTGCTGGTGTGTTTAAAGGTCCAAGAAGAGCCCCAAGGCTGGAAGAGGCTGTAGGCCCCTTTGGTTTATGCCCTGGTCTGCGCAGCAGCCAGGAGGGGCCACCGTCTGGCACCTGCCCTGTTTCTGGCAGCCTTTATAATCTGAAAAGCTGGTTGGCTGGAAAACTGGTCCTTCCCTGAAAAACAGGCACCAGGCTCCCCTAGCTCAAGAGGAAGCAATGTGGCCCTGAGGCGACCGGGGGTGGGGTTGGGGGTGGCCTCTGGGCTCAGAGAGATCCCTTTATCTCCCTGCAGGATCGAGAGCTATTCGTGCAAGATGGCCGGGGACGACAAGCACCTCTTCAAGCAGTTTTGCCAGGAGGGTCAGCCACATGTCCTGGAGGCTCTGTCGCCGCCCCAGACCACTGGCATCAGCCCTAACCGGTAGGTACACCTAGGCCCGTGATGGCGAACCTATGGCACGGGTGCCACAAGTGGCACGCGGAGCCATATCGGTGGGCACGCGAGCTCAGGTCCGGCGTGCATGTGTGCACCAGCTGGCTGATTTTTGGGCCTTCTGGGCCCACTGGGAGTCGGGAAACAGGCTGTTTCCAGCCTCCAGAGGGGGTGGGGAAGGCCGTTTTCGCCCTCCCCAGGCTCCTAGAAAGGCTCTGGAGCCTGGGGAGAGCGAAAAATGGGCGTGCCATTGCATGCTGGGAGCAGGGGGGTCATGCGTGCATGTGCGGGGGTGCATGGAATTATGAGTGTGGGCACGCACACACATGATCCCCCACATTCCCCCCCCCTTTTGGCACGCGAACCAAAAAAGGTTCGCCATCACTGACCTAGGCCAAGCCTCCCGTGCAAAGGCCACGCTCCCCCAAAGATGCGCTTGGTTTGCACCACGTCAGCTGCACAAGCGTGGCTCCCATTGGAGACAGGAGGAGGAAAAACAAGGGGGTGGGGGGAATATCCCCCTCTAGGCCAGGTCAGCCGGCTGGCCAGCCTGCTTGGAGGAAGGCTGCTTGTCCAAAGGCTGCTTTACCCAGTCCCCGTTGGGAGACTGGGGCAGCGTCTCTCCAACCCTCCCACTTGAGCTAAGCGGGACCCAGATTGCCAGGGGACCCTGGCTGCACCCTCCAAGGCAAGCATGGGGCCAAGCGGTGTGTCTCTCGTGCCAGGCTCAGCAAAAGCCAGAGTGGAGACGAAGAAGGACCCCTGAGTGACAAGTGCAGCCGCAAGACCCTCTTCTACCTGATTGCCACCCTGAATGAATCTTTCCGCCCGGACTACGACTTCAGCGCTGCCAAGAGCCACGAGTTCAGCCGGGAGCCCAGCCTCAACTGGGTAAGCGGGTCTCCTGCCCTCCGCACTAGCAGGGCAGCCGATCTTGCAATCCACCGGAAGCCTCTGTCCTGGGTCTGCTTGCCCAAGGAGTTGAGTGGGTGCCCGAGAGAGACCTCCAGGGATTAGGGGGCTGGTAGCGCTTAAGGAGAAGGAAGCGTTGTGGCTGAAGGGCCCGGAGGTTGCTCAGGGTGCAGGACGTTGCCGAGTCTAGCCCAGCGGTGCCCAAGGAGTGCCTGCTCCACAGAGCTTCATAACGGAGGCCCCTCTTACACTGGCTGTCTCCCAGCAGGGCCACCGCTCTTGGGAAAGTAGAGGTTGGGCTGTTTGTCCCGCTTCCTGCCCGAGTTCCTCCTCCTATAATCCGGCCTGGCCAGATCTCGAAGAAGGCGGCTTCTGCCTCCTTCCCGTTACCCCCTCTACCTAGTCCAGAGGTGGGGCGAACGTGCTGTGCCAGGCCACTCCTGAAATGCTGCATTGGCTCATCCACCAACTTCCGCATCCCTTGGAAGGACTTTCCGGGAACCGCAGGATGCGCCAGTACCTCCCCGTTTGCAGTCCCGGATGTGTCCATTTGGGGGCATTTTTCAGGTGGTGAACGCCGTGAACTGCAGCCTCTTTTCTGCCGTCCGGGAGGATTTCACTGCCCTGAAGCCTCACCTGTGGGATGCGGTGGACCAGGAGATCTGCCTCTCCGAGTGCGACATCTACAGGTGGGAGGCCGTGAGGGGGGTTGGGAGGGGGGAAGGGGGGCTTCCCCAAGCGAGGCCCCTCCAGCTCCCCTTCTGTGCCGCAGCTACAACCCGGATCTGGATTCGGACCCCTTTGGGGAGGAGGGCAGCCTCTGGTCGTTCAACTACTTCTTCTACAACAAGCGCTTGAAGAGGATTGTCTTCTTCACTTGCCGCTCCATCAGGTGAAGGAGGGGCGGGGGAGGCCCCGGGGTGCCTGGCTCTTCTCCTGGCCTCCAGGGTGTGTTCTGAGCCCCCTTTGTCCCCCCCCTTCCAGCGGCTCCACCTACCCTCACTCCCAGGCTGGGAACGAGTTGAACATGGACCTCAGTGAGGATGATGCCGAGGAGACCCCAGGCAGCTGCGACAGGGACGGGGGCAGCATTGAGGCGGAGAAGTGAGTCCCACCCCGCTCCTGCCCCTGCCTGCTGCAGTCTGGTGTGGGTCATTCTGGGGCCAAGCCTGGCCGCCTCTCGCCAGGGCTGCAGAAGTGATTGCCACCCTCTTCTGCTGACAGGAGGCAGGTGGTCTGCATATGATTCCCGGGCCGGGGGCTTCTCCCACGAAGGATGGCGCTGCCAGCTCTTTCCCCAAACAACTCGGCGTTGTTGCGTTGCTCTGCCTGCCCTGCGGATGCTGCGTGAGCAGTTGGAGCCTCTGGATGCCCAGGATGGTGCCAGCAAGTCCTCTGCCCGCCCGCTCAGCCTTCAGGGATCCGATTCTTGCCCAGCAGCCGCCTTGTGACTCTGCGTCTTTCCTGCCGTGCCCAGTGGACACAACGCTTCGCAGGGAGGGAGACGCAGCCCTCACACTGGCTGATGGGAGGGGGGACGGACTGGCTGCTGCGGGGGCTCCTTTTAGCCTTGAGACCCTGGAAGGAGAAGCCGAATGTACATGGGAACAGGGTGGACAGGCTCTCCCTCCCTCCCTTTTTAAATCCCCCCCCTCCCAAGACTTTTGGCATCGAGTAGCTGGACTGGCATTTAGGGCCCGTGGCTCTCTCGCTTCCCCCAAGGGCTCCTAGAGATTTTATTTTTGTATTCCTGCCAAGGGTCTGCTTGCATCTGCGCCCCTCCCCAGCACTTTCACCAGCTGCAGCAGCAGCAGCTCCCCCTCCCCAGAGACTGATGGAGGCTGGCTTGCCGACCCCCCCCCAAACAGGAGCCCCCAGCAGCTCTCTCTGCCCTGAGGAGACCAGGGCTGTCCATCTGTTTACCTGTCCGTCCATCTGAACAGCAGGCCCCCTCCCTCTGCCCTGCTGTCCTTTTGCACTGACTCCGATTCCTGCCTGGGGGGGGGGGGGTGTTTGGATGTATCTTTGTCTGTTTTGGGGGACTGGACAGGTGCCATCATCTCTACTGCAAACATTTGGACAGCCTGACCACCACCCCCACTAGAGCCAATGGTGCCCAAGCAATGGTGGGGGGCAGCAATTTCCCACTATTCCCTGCCCCTGCCTTCAAAGGGGGTGCAGTATAATGGGGGGGGGGGCGCTATCCTCCAGGGCACCCTCCAAAATTCAGCCCATTGCAGGAGCACTTAATCTTCCCCCATGGAGTGGTTGGTCCCAACGGAAGACCGGGGGAGGGGGAGTCCCCCCAACATTCAATTCCCCTACTTGTTCCCTCCACCACGAGCCCCCCCCCCCTTTGTTGGCTAGTGGTTCTGTTGGCCAGAATATAAAAGTTTTTTCTCTCTCTGACGTGTCTCTGCAGGGCTTTGTCTGCTGGCTCCTGGCAGCAGGATGGGGGGGGGGGTTTGAGCCTAACCCTGGTGGGCTCCTTGTCTGCTTTGGCCCTCTAGGGGGAAAGGCCGTGCACACACACACCCCTTGTTGAGAGTTTTCCACAAAAGAAAAAAACCCAATTGGGTGGGTGAACGAAAGGGGCCCAGAGTGGGCACGGAGCTCCAACCGGAATCGGGCTGCAAAGCCCGCGTGGTGCATTTGAGAGCCCGCGGGGGCGCGTGGACCGCCTAACAATCTGCTCTTGGCCTTCACTGGCGGATTCGGCCGAGGGGCAGCCGTCGCTGTGACGGGGTGGAAAGCAGGCGGGGAGGGGGCGCCAGCCGGGGCTCTTCGCTGTCTCCCGGACGGCGGGATCAAAGCACGGGGCGAGCAAAGCAGCCTGCTCTTGGCGGCTGTGGCCGATGGGCTTGGCCCTGGGCTCTCGCTCCGTCTGCCCGGCGTCGAAGTGAAGTGTCCCGGCGCATGCCTTCGAGCGAGCGCCCGGGCTGGAGGAGGCGGCGCCGCAACCGCCCGCCCGTCGCCAGGGAGACCCGCCGCCAGGTGCCTCCCGCCTCAGGTGAGCCGCGCTTGGCCAGGCGGGGGGGGGGGGGTCGCGAGGCTTCGGGCCAGGAGCGCGGCCGCCCCACCGAGAGGAAGCCGTCCGGCTTTTGGCTGGCAAAGGGCCCGTTGCCTCCGAAGGGGTCCCGGGCCGGTCTCCGGTTGGCGGGGATGCCGGGCGGGACCGCCTGAAAGGCCATTCCCTTCCTCCCCTCCGCTTGGCCTCCTGCAGTCGTCTCGTGGCGCCCCGCCTGGTTCTCTTCTCAGCCCCCGCGCTCCCCCAGGTAAGCGGGAGACCCCCAGGAGCGTAGCTCAGGATGCAGCGCAGGCCTACTCGGCGGGGCTGCCGCGGGCTTGCCGAGGATGGGCGCAGTGCAAGTGATCCAAAGGCGGGGGCTGCCTCCGGCAGGCTCCCCCGAACAGGAGCTGGACCCGAAGCGGGGTTGCCTTGGGGGGTCCAGCGGGGGCGCTCGCCCATCATCCGCCTCGGGGCAGGGGGCGTGCCGGGATGCCGCGCTCCACTCAGGGGGTCTTCGCGCCCTCCACGAAGCCCTCGAAGAGGCTGCCGCGCTCCGCAGGCTGCTGCTGTGCCGTCGCGGGGCTTCTCTCTGCCTTTGCGCCTGATCCTCACCAACCGTTTGGTCCGTGACCGATCGCAGTTACGTTGGTGTTGAAACATAACTTTACGGCCCATTGATGACCATCCTGGCAGCATCCCTCCGTCTTACGATCGGCATTACAGTCTGTATGGCATGCCCTCTGCCTGGCCTGTGTTTTTGTCTTTAGTTATTAAAAAAAAGTGGGAGGAAAAATCATTAAATAATCCCCCTCTCCAGGGGGATTTTGCAGACATTTGCAGACATTTCATTAGCCAAACTAGGGAGCATCTTCCCTGATGTTAGCACTGGTGATGTTACCTAGCTTGGCTCATGTAACACTGGAAGAAGACAGCCAAGCTCAAGGACCCCTCATTTCAACCCTGAGCTTCAAATGGTTTCCTTCATTGGTGCAATTCCCCTTGCAGGCGAGAGAGGTTGGAGAAAAGGGGGTTGCAAGAAACCAAGCTGTTGGCTAGATATGGAAAGCTATGTGGTTGCACTACAGCCTGGACTGGGAGCCACGCCTGCTTTCCATTTCCACCCCACGGGGCAGAGAGTGGGGAGAAAGAGATTTCAGGAGGCTCCTGTAAGCGGTTTGCCTACTGTGCCCGCAGCTCTCAGCCCCACACTATACCGTGGTCACATTGCTTTCAGTACCTACAAGAAAGTAACCAGGCATTTGTGCCTTCTAAAGGAGGGGTCTCCAACCTTGGCAACTGAGGAATTCTGGGAGTTGAAGTCCATGAGTCTTAAAGTTGCCATGGTTGAAGACCTCTGTTCTGAATGGCAAGAGCGTTAGGATACTTTCAGATATACTGTCTGAAATAGTATAGGTCCTCCTGCTTGAGCAGGGAGCTGGACTAGAAGACCTCCAAGGTCCCTTCCAGCTCTGTTCAGTTCTGTTCTAGGCAAATGGAAGCAGGAGGGGAGAGCTGACTACACTTTTTCTTTCCGGCTGCAAAGCACAGTGGTGGGCATTGATTTCCCACTTAGCTATTGCATCACTTTGTGGCAGAATTTCTGGTCCCCGTGAGGGTCATTCAGTGAGGACCACCTGTATTTACAAGTCACAATATGTTTGGACGCTTAGTGGAATCCGTTGTATAACACAAGGACACGTTGAAACGGAGGGCTTGGGTAATGCAGTTGGTCTCCTGCCTAGAACCTTCCTTTGCAACGTCCTCCTGCCCATGGCCACTTAACTGCCCCGTTGGAAGACCCCAGCCCTGTCTTAAAACTAACCCCCTGCAGCAACGCCCTTCTGCGCCAAGGGAGCCTGAATTGGCCAAATCCTGGTCTTGCTCTACTACGAGGTTAGCAAGGTTCCCCCTCTGGCTTCCCCAGAGACAGCCACTGGGGCCTCTTGGACCAAAGGGGGCCCTGGACGGAAGCCGGAACTGCCCGTTGCCATCTGCCTGAAAGGGAGGGAGGGAGGCTCGGGGTGTAGCCGTGGGTGGAGGCTGTTTTTTGCACACCCACCTCAGGGAGCTGCAGGACCCCCCCCCCAGGACCCACAGGGGGACTGGTAGCCAAAGGGGTGTCCCAGCCACCTGGGATCCTCTGTGAAAGCTCAAAAGAAGAGATCAGCTTTGATGGCAACCTTAGATGACTTTTTTGACCAACCCCCGGCTGCACCTCCGTTTATGTGTTCCAGAGTCAAATCCAGCCCTGAAATTTGGTTGGAAACTTTGCTTTGGGGGCCTTCAGCCCCACACACCCCTCCTTCAACAGGAAGACGGCTCTTCAGACGTGCCCGGCTGCCAAGATGGTGGAGTCCTCGAGCAGCAGCTGTAAGCGATCCCCCCCCCTTGCCCAGGCACCTGCCGGACAGCGAGGAGCCCTTTCCTCTCCCCCTGAACTTCTGACCCCCTTCTGCAGCCAGCCGAGTGGGGCAGAGGAAGAGGCCGCACCAGCAGTCCCCGTCCGCTGGAGAGGAGATGATGAAGGAGCAAGGGGCTCCCGTCGGAGGGGGGCAGGCAAGGGGGCGCAGGCTCTGGGGCCTCCTCCGGAAGGGATTCCGCCGGGCTGTGGAAAAGGTATGTTCCTCAGAGGGTCTGCCTTCTGGGCCGCCTGGCAATTCCCAGGGGAGGTGCAAGCACGGACAGCCCCCTCAGCAGGGGAGAGAAGCAGCCCAGCCCTTTCCCTGCGGCACCCTCCCCTCCCCTCCCCTGGTGATTCTGTGGGCTGGTAGAGGAAAAATAAGGAGGGGCTTAAAAGCACCTTTTTTTTTAAGTGCATCATAAGAATTAAAGGAAATTTATTTTTGTGATAGTAATATATAAAATTGGTAGGAGAAAGGAATTGAATTGGCATAGAAACAATCTGATGGAAGAATCACCTCTGTGGGGATGGGCAGCATACAAGTTTAATAACTAAAAAAGACAGAGAGGAGCGAAGAGGTCAGGAGAAGCAGCCCCTCCCTGCCCCCATCATCCCCAACTGGTAGGAGGAAGAACAGCATCCAGAGTTGGGTGCCCATGGCAGGGGCTGGGGAGGATTGGGGGGGTCACCAGGGAGGAGGCTGGCAGAGCAAGGAAAGTGTCCCCCTAACCCAGAGGTGTGCAGCAGTCCAGCAGAGGGGCGCAGGACAGGGATGGGTTCCAACTTGCCTCGCTGCCGGTTCGCTCCCTCCTGCGCTGTGTGGGTGCGACTCGTGGGGGCACGCCCGCATGCGCAGTAACAAAAAATCCGGGGGGGGGGAGCCAAAAAAAGATGGCGACCGCATGCACAGTGCCAGAACTCGGCTTCTGCGCATGCTCAGAAGGAAAATAAAAAATAATAAAACATTTTTTTAAAAATTAAAAAGATGGTGGCGCCCACAGGCACTGATCCTGTTCGGTGATGTCACAATGACATTACCAGCGGGTTGCTACCGGTTCAGGCTAACTGGTCCAAACTGGGAGGAACCCACCCCTGGTAATAGCACCCTTCGTGTCTCCTCTTTGACCCCTGGGATTGGGGGCCAGAGCAGCCAGGCGAAGGGAGCCAGAGCTGGTCTCTGCCCAAAGCTTCAGGCGGGGGCCAGAAAGCCTGGCTCCCCAGGGAAGGTATTTTGATGGGGGCAGCAGAAACATAAATGATCCTTCCCAAAAGAAAGGACGGCTGGAAACCATCCCTCCTGCCAAGAGGCTGGGTGTTGCCTTTCAGCCAGGCCCCCCTCCCTGCAGGATGGTCCTGGATAAGGAGACCCCCTCCAGCAGTCAGAGGAAAGCCACCTTTGAAAAGGGTGGCCTGATTGGCCTCTTTTGACCCTTCATAGGCTTGATGGTCAGCCTTGTGGGCAGGGCTGTGGTCTGCAAAACGGAAGACCTTTCCCATGCTTCATGCTGGCGTAGAGATGAAGAGGGTTGAGAACTCAGTGCAGGGTCGTAGCTGGCATTGGCCAGTCCTGCCACAAGGTCCCCAGCCAGCCACAACCTCGCAAACAGCCGGCCCCTCCTGGCAGACCCCAGCCACAGACTTTTCTTTCTGGGTCAGATGAAGAACGAGGAAATGAAGACCCTCCACCTGAGCCATGGGCTGCAGCACCAGTGCCGCATTGTCCTGCCCAGCCCCGTGCGCCACGTGACCCACGACCTGCAGAGAAGGGCCTTCGTGGTGCTGGACGCAGCCAACACGCTGCACCTATTGACGGAGGACGGCTGCTACAGGGAGAGCGTGAAGGGACTGGCCACCATGACGGGCATCCTGTATGCCTCCCATGTCAACCAGTTTGTGGCCTGGTTCACAGGAGGCCTGCAGGTCCTGGACTCCCACTTCCAGCTGCTCTCGCAGATGCCATCAGCCCTGCCCATCCGCTGTGGCATTTACAGCAAGCAGCTGAACAGGATTGTGACTGCCGGAGACAGGAACTTGACCCTCTGGAGCTTCCGTTACGGCTCCCGCAGCCTCCAATGCAGGGCCAGCGTGAGCAACAGCCTGGGGCCCACGGATGTCTTTGTCCGCCTCGCCTTGGACACGGGCAGCACCAGCGAGCCCCTCCGCTGCTTTGCCTCTTGTGCCACCGGCGTGGCCACCTTTGACATCTCCAGGGGGAATCTCCTGGCCTTCAGGACGAAGCTCCATAGCAGGTGAGGTTGCCATGGCTGGGGAGGGGCCCCTGTGGCCCCATGGCTTGGTTCAGCACTCTGGTCCAATGCTTCTCGAAAGCTCCAGGAAGGTCAGGACAGAATAGGGGTCCAAAGGTACCATTCTCCTCTTGCCGTTTGCCAGGTCCCCAGCATCCCCCACTTGGGGGGGAGGGCTGAAGGAAAAATCTGGGCACTGCCCCCGTCCCCTCTGAGGTTGCTGTGGAAGTGAAGGAGGGGGAGGCAATATTATGGCGCAGGGCTGGCTTCGGGCTTGGGCCAGGCACTGGTGGTTCCAGCTAGGCATGCATGAACAAGGCACCCTCCTGCTCAGAGACAAGTGGGGGGCTCAATTCCAGGGCCCTGTCTCTCTCTGCAGAGAGATCACAGACCTTGCCTATTGCGAAGCCATTGACTGCGTAATCACAACCTCTCGGGACACCACCATCAAGGTGTGGAACAAGGAGTGGCACATTCAGATCGTCTTTGTGGGGCACACCGGTGAGTTCAGCTGGCCAGGTGCCGGTCGGTTGAGCAGGAGGAGGAGCCCCCCCATCCCTGGCCTTCCTTTCTGCCCTCTTATGGACAAGGAGGACGAGGTGGGCACAAGTGTTGCCCTTCTCAAAAGAGCTTTATGGCTGCTAGAAGTTCAACAGGCGAAGCTTCTATCAGCCTGAAAGTACGTGGTGGAAGAGCTGCACCTCTTGTCTGACCTCTGCCTGGCTCCTCTGCTCTCGACTGCTGAGCCCACGGCTGGTTCTCCCCAAGGGCCTCTGAGCAGTCATTCCCCCCCCTCCCCAACTCTGGAAAAGATCTCCAGCTCTGAGAAGACCTTTCTTCCTCTTGCTGCCCCCCCCTTGTGCCTCCAGCTCCAGTCATTGCTGTGGCCATCTACCCCCACCGCCCCCTCATCTTCTCTGCCTCCCAAGACGGGACCATCCGCACCTGGAACCTCAACACCGTTGACCAGGTAGACCAGGTCCATGTCTCAGAGCCCGTGGAGTCCCTGGACACCCACACCCGTTCCCACGTCTTCTCCATCTCAGGCTGCACCCTCAACCTCTGGAAAATCAACCAGCTCTACTCGCTCTACACCGTGCTGGGTTCCCCTGCCAGGCGGCTCAGCTGCATCGACCTGAGCCTGCTGGGCAACTTCCCTGTCCGCATCCTCTGCCTGTGCCAGGACTCCACCGTGCAGCTGCTGGAGGCCCAGAGTGGCGCACCCGTGTCTGTCCTCTCCTTGGACCAGTATTCCCCGGCTCGGGAAGTGGCCTACTGCTTGCCCCGGGAGACGCTCTTCGTCCTGCTGGAGCAGGGCCACGTGCTGCGCCTTAACGCTGCCACCAGCCTCATGACGGTGAAGCGGTGCTTCAGCAGCAGCCTCTGGGAATCCAAGCCCTGCTGCATCCTGCTCTACAGCCACGTGGAGGAACCGGACAAGGTGTATGCCACGTGGCTGGAAGTGACCCAGAACCAAGGCTACCGGAGGAAGTGGCAGAAATCCACCATCGACATGCAGGACAGAAACAGGTAGGCTCTCGCTCCCTTCGTTCCAGTCTGCAGCTGCTGCCCAGCCTGGTCATTGTATCCTGTAGAGTCTCCATGGGGGGGGATTCTCCAACCATTGCCGGGGGGGGGCTGCCCTGGCTTCTCCGGACAGGCCTTGAATTTCAGGGAGTGGCGCCTGCACTGGAACTCTTGGCTGAGTAAACGCACCCTGAAAGGCCAGGCTTGGGAGCCATTGAGAGGACAAAAAGGACCAGGCGAAATGTTTTCTGCCACGGTTCTGAGCTTGGGACACTTTTGTCCCCTTGGTGTGTTTCTCCACGCCAGATTCCTGCCAATTCTGGGGCACAAAAATGGTTCCCTCAGTGTCATAGATTGGTTCTCGGGCCGAGTCCAGTACACCGTGGAGGCGCATAACCCTGAGCGTGTCACAGCACTGGCTGAGTACACCACGCAGATATGTGTCTTGTCAGCAGGTGAGTCTCAGAGCCCCAAGAGGGGGGGGGGAGCATCAGGGAGTCCCAGGCCTCCCTAGAAATGACCTAGAGAGACTGGCCACACTGGGTAGAGTGGAAGACAGTGTGAAATAACCCCCTCCGAAGTTGTTCCATCTTTGACGATTTTGGGAGAGCAAGCCAAGAGGGCATCTGGATCTCCAGGTCTGCAACCCTACTGAGGTCACCAGCCACCTGCATCAAAGCTGCCGCTTCTCACAGGCTGCCCAGTTTGGTGCCAGTTCACCAACAGCCCTGGGAGGAAGCCATGAGCAGCATCACCACGAAGTTCCTTGTGGAAGCTGCCCAAAGCTCTTCCTCAGCCCCCACAGAAGGCTGCCTTCCTCTATGGGGAGAAGCTGCCTCTTAGGGGTGACTGGCCCAGCGAAAAGGCTTTGCTCCTGCTGCCGCCAAAGGGGTAAGAGAAGCAGGTGTCCTTCAGGAGACCCAGGAAGGAACTGATGGCAGAGCCCCCCCCCCCCAAAGAACCTTCCTCTTCCTCTCTTGCTTCTGGGGCAGCAGAATCTCCTGTCCAGCTGAGAATGCCAGCGGTCCCTCCATCCTTCCTGGGTGTTCAAGAAGAGATTGGACAGCCATTCGTCTGGAATAGCACAGGGTTTCTTGCTTGAGCAGGGGGTGGACTAGAAGACCTCCAAGGTCCCTTCCAGCTGTGTTATTCCCACACTGGGGAGCAGCATGTGAGAGCATTTGCTCTCCCTGCACAGTTTTTTGAAGCTATTTTTTTTCAGTTGTGTTACAATAACACTTGGGGATTTTTGGCGCTTCTTCTCTGTGAAAATCCCAGTTAAACCCCCCTCTGGGTTTTTGGGGGGAAGGTATCACGCGATAGAGCCATTCCATTTCTCATAAAAGAAGAGCGACTCCATCACACTTTGGAACAAGCAAGCGATGGGCAGAGGAAGAGTCAGCAATGGGAAGCAGGGAGGACAGGTGGGAGGAGGGGAGGGGGTGAACAGAATCAGCTCTTCCTCTCCCTCCCCTCCCCCACCCTTGGAATCCCAGCAAACCCTCCTAGCTTCCACCCTGCACGCATGGCCTTTGGGTCAGAATCTGGTCATTTGGACTGCCTCATGGTGCTCCTCTGGGGTCCACTTTTGTACTCCATCCACCTTCATCCGCTGTCCGTCCGCTCTTGACCTCGCCCCTGCCGCTTTCACCACCTCATTCCCACTGCAGCAAGCTTCCTTCCCCAGCCGTTCCTTCTTCGTAACAAAATGGACGGAATGGGCGTCTCCTGTGCTTCATAGGCTTCCTCTGACAAACACGTGTTGCTTTCAGCCGCCCACAGCCCACCCGTTATCTTTGCTGCCAGCCTTTGCGCAACCGAGGCACTTTCCACCAGTTCCCCCCATTTTTAACAAACCCCCTGCCAACGGCACAAATTCACTTTCTTGTGGTAGTTGGAGAGTCATAAGATGAGGCCAGAGAGCACCGAATGAATAAATCCCCCTTGATAAGAAAAGAAGAGGGTGTGTAATTCTACCACCCTTTGCACACACCTGTGAGCGGAATTCTTCAGGCATAGCTCAGTGAATCTCAGGTGGTCAGCAGAGGCTGCGAGACGTTGGTCAGCCTGGGAAGAGGAAGTGACAGACTCAGGTGACCAAGTGGCGCCCTTGCCCGGAACAGGTGCCGACCTCACGGTGAAGATGTGGCGCCTCTTCCCCTACACGGAGGAGAGCCTCCTTCTCCTCCTGTGCTTCTCTTGCGCCTCCCCTGCATGGCACATGTGCTTCCTCGGAGAGACCCTGGCAGTGGCCTTCCAGGACCCCGAAACGGTCACTTACAGCATCGTCCACTACAACCTGATGGAGCAGACGCGCTCTGAGCACGGACCCGAGGATGACGCCCAGGATGACATCACAGGTGTGCGAGAGGGGCCCCTGGTGGTGACCAGGGGAGGCAGAAGAAGTTGTTCCACCAGGACTGGGTAGGTCTCAGCTCCATCCTCCCCCCACCACCTCTCACTGTGTGTCCAACGCCCTCTTCCCAGGACTCTGCTGCTGCCCAAACCTGCAGCTCTTTGCCTCGTCCAGCCGGGATGGGTCGGTGAAGATCTGGGACCACAAGAACAGGCTGCTTCGGTGAGGGCCTGGGTCGAGGGGGTCGAGGGCCCGGTCCCCGGAGGGCAGCGTGTAGGTGCAGCTTGCCCCCCTAACCCTGCAGCAGCGAAGGGGAGTGGCTGTGCCCAAGCCTCCCCCCCACAAGGCTGGTGCAGTGCAGTGCTGAGCTCTTCTCCTGGACCCTGCCCCCCCCCGTGGCCCCATTCTGGGGGTCATCCAGCTTGGCTCTAGGCAGCCAATTAGTGGGGCTGCTCTCCAAATGCCACCTCTGCTTGGCCTGGTTGCATCCAGCCTGTCTGCCGTAGTGAGGGGATATTACCCCATAGAGAGGCTCAAGGCTGTTTCTGTGCTTTCTTGTGACTCTCTTACAGCAGGGGGTGGTCTCGCACATTCTGTGGACTTTCTCCCTCTGTCTCCCATTTGGGGGTCCAGGGCCCCAACCCTGCTCGCCTTACCTGCAGGGTCCCCTTACCTGCAGGCACCTGAAGCTGAACACCATCCCGGAGAGCCTGGCCTTCGCCAACTACAAGGGGGACCTGCTGGTGGGCCTGGAGCAGCACCTGTACCTCATCCCCCACACCGAGTACCTGCCCAGCTACTACCAGATGCAGGTAGGTCCAGATGGCACCCCCATGTGGATCCAGGTGGCACCATTGCCAGGGACCAGTGTGCTCTGGTCACCCGAAGGTCCAGGGTTATGGGCCTGCGTCTCTAGATCTCCTCCTCCTCCTCCAGCTGCTGTGGGCAGAGTTCCTGGAGCCCCTCCAGGACGTCTCGTTGCCCATGAGCCCGTCCAGCTTTGAGGCCCTGGTGCAAGAGAACAACCGTCGCTTGATGCAGGAGCTACCTGTGAAGAAGTCTGAGTAAGCTCTTGGGCCTGGGCCGAGGGGGCTGGGGTGGTAGCAATCCCCGGGCACGCTTGCTACGTAGGTCCCTGAGCATCAGGACAGAGGTCCTGGGACCCTCCCCCATCACAGACTCTGTCCCCATTGCTCCTGTGTGCTCCTCTGCCTTGGGGCGCCTTTAGGTTCCAAAGGCCGGGTGTGTCTGTGCTGCTTTGTACATGTGAGTGAGCGCCTATGCGTGTGCACACGCCTTCACGTCACTCTCCACTTCCAGCCCTGCAGTTCCCTTGGCAGCGTTTCCAGAGACGGCCTTGCCCTTGCCACCTTCTTTGCAGAGCTGAGAGAGCGGGGCTGGCACAGAGTCACCCAGCTGGGTCACATGCCTCAGCGGGATCCCAGTTTCTAAAGATCTGAGATGCCCGAGGGAAAAGGCGGGCGTTGAAAGGGGCACAGTGTCCCTAAAGCCAGAAATTTCTGGAACAAAATTAGAGCCTGGTTGGGAGAAATATTACAGAGAGAAATTGCATTAAAACCTGAATTGTTTTTATTGGGGATACTGCGCACGAGATACTCAAAAGAAGAAAGATATTTAATTTTACACATAGTCACAGCAGCTAGATTAGCATACGCCCAGAATTGGAAATTAGAACACGTCCCCACTGCTTCGATGGTCATCAGAAAAATACTCGATTGCGCAGAAATGTGCAAACTAACAATGCAAATCCACGGAAAAGATGACACGGATTTCTACGAAATATGGAATAAGGTATATAATTGGATCAAACAAAACCCAAAATTAAAAATTTGGCAGATGAATTGAGATATATTTATAAATACTTTCTTTACAAGCTGCAATTAAATAAACTAATTTACGGATGATAATCACCGATACTCACGACATGGAACGTACTTAAAATGTATATATAGATTTTGATACGAAACAAACAATTTAATAACGCTGTTAAAGCATTGGACTATTCTGTGTTGTTGTTTGTAAATACGTGTACTCGTTTGTGTTTCGTGTGTTTGTGTGTGCTGTTTGTGTCTTTTTTCTTATTGTAAAAATTTAATAAAGATTATTTTATTTTTTAAAAAAAGAAAGGGGCACAGTGTCTCCCCCACGAAGGAGAGCCCAGAAGAAGGGAAGGGACAGGGACGCAGCCGTGGCTCCCCTGGAAGGGAGAGAAGCCCGGCATGTGGAGGGGAAGCCTCCTGGGGGATGGAATTTGCTGGAGCTGCTACCGGGGTCCTCCCAGCTTTGGGGGGGGGGGTTGCCGCTCTGTGGCCTCTGTGAGGAAGCATCTCTTGTGGCAGAGTAGCTGCAGCCCTGCAACTCCAGTGCAGGAAGGGGGGGAAGCGGGCTGGGGGCCACCAGGAGAAGGACCTGCTCCTCTCTCTGCAGGTCCAGCGTCTTCCAGGTGCCCCTGAAGGAGTCCAGGGAGGTCAGGGAAGCCAAGCTCAAGCTAGAGGTCAGTCACACTGGGATGAGAGAGGCCAGGTGTGGCTGCAGCCAGGCGGGATGGCGGAGGGAGCGCAGCCCAGCACGAGCCACCTGGGCTTTGCTGCGCTTGGAGGCCTGAGCTGGGGGTCCTTTGCAGGGCATTGCCCAGCTGGCGGAGAGGAACCGGGACCTGCAGCTGCTGCAGGAAGGGAAGATCAGCTCGGCCAAGAAACGGCCCCTCACCAAAGAGATGCGGGAGGAGGCCTTCCGGTGCTACCTCGCCTTCTTCTACAAGGAGCAGCTCAACCTGGAGGTGGCGCTGCGGCTGGCGGGGCTGCTGGGGCTGCTGGGGATGGGGTGGGAGTGCATGGTGGGCTCTGGGCCCCAGCCCCCTGCTTCTCCTCAAGAGCACTCCCGCAGCCCTTCCCTCCCCGGTGCCAGCCCCCTTCTGTTGGTGGGCTTCCTGGGCACCAAGGGACTCCTCCACTCCTGCCCCCCCAGGCCATTTCTGTGCCTATGGAGCACCTCCCATGCCCTCCCCTGCAACAGGCTCCTCTGGGCACCAAGCATTGGGGGGGGGCTGTTCTCTGCAAAAGGCTGGGCGATTGCTCACCCGGGCCAAGGCTGGCAGTCCGCTGATACTTGGAAGCTCTGGTGGGTAACCTCTGCCCTCGCAGACTCAGCCGGGCATCCCGACCTGGCATCATCACCAGCTGCCCCCCCCTTGACCAGGTCTGGCAATATCAATAATGGGCAGCTTTTCCCCTTGTCAAATGGGGGGGGGCTTTCCTGGGTCCCCTGTGTTGGATCCCAGCTCAGCCCCGCCCCTTCTCCCCACAGATTCCTGAAGAGGATCCCTTCGATGCCGATGAAGTGCTGGAATCCCTGGGCCGGATGGATCCCTCTGCCCTCTGCGGACCCTCCATTTCCCACATGTTCCTGAGCGGCTTCACTAAGTCCAGGAGTCTCAAAATGAGCAGCTCCCTCTTTGCGGTAAAGGGCCTTTTCAAACTCTCTGGGGCTGCTGCGCCCCGAATGGCTCCTTGGGGTCTCTGGCTGGAGGCTGGAGTGTGGAGCAGCCGGCCCCGACCGGGCGTCCTCTTTTTCCCTCTTGGGGGTGCCCCCAAGGCTGCAGTCCCTTCCCCCCACCGGGACTCCCCCAGGCAGCGTCACCTAGATGCATTGCCTCTGCGTCACTCTTCACCCCACGGCTGTGGCCAGGAGCAGCCCCCACGCAGGGTGCTTACTGAGCTGTGCCCCCCCCCCCGGGTCTGCTTACAGTGGGACCTTTCTTCCTCTTCCTCCCCCCAGGATGTCAGCCCCTCCCTGCATTTCACCTCCTCCCTTGCAGTTCCTGGCACCCTTCAGGTGAAGAGGAAGAAGAAGGTGAGGAGAGTCTGCTTGCCCGGGTGCCAGATTTGTGGGAGGGGGGAGCCTTTGGGGTATGCTGGGGACCTCATTCCGAAAAAGGGGGGTGAGAATTAAAATGTGGTCCAGCTAATAGGATTATTTTTCAGCCCCAAATGTAATTACATTTCCCCTCAGCAGGTCCGTAATTGCAAACTGGGAAATGGCTTCTGGCAGCCGGGTGGGGAGGGAGGGGGCCCCTGGGTGGTTGGGGCCCCTGAAGCCCCTTCTGCCGGCCCTGAAAGTCCACCCTTGCTTTTCTCAGGTGGATGTCGGCGCTGCCCCCTCCTCTGCCAGGATGCAGGAGACCCCTTCCCTGGGGAGGGCTGAAGCTGCCCTGACGCAAGAGACCCTCCGGCCCCTTTCAGCAAGAGGCAGCAGGCAAGGCTATCAGCCTGACCTGAGAGGGCCCTCGGAGGAGGCGCCTACGGTGAGGGCCCGGGTGGGCAGGTCTGGGGGAGGCTGCTCAACCGACAGAGCTGCCCTTCACCTTTAAGTGCTGGACCCTTCCCCTTCCTTTTCCTCTGGCCTTTGCTGCAAAAGGGTCCCAGCACCTGCCCACCCCCAAGACCGGGCTCCCCTTCTGGGTCTAAGGATCCTGAAGAGCAGTGGCCAAAGCGGGCCCCACGCTCTGCCCGCTCTTCCTGGAGGGTCTGCTTCTGCCCCGGGAAGACTGAGGAGGGGCCACAGGGCGGGGAGGTCAGTCTGGGAGGCTGGAAGCAGGTCTGGCCATCCTGCAGACCGGGCAAAAAGGAAACGTCAGAATGGCGGTTAGGTGGGATCATGGCCAGAACCCGCTAAGATGCCTGCTTTCCCTCAGCTTGCAGAGCACTTGAGCCGTGTTAAAACGTTCGAAGCTCTGGTCTCGGGTACCCCAGAAACCCCCTTGTCCCCCAGCCCCTCCAGGCGCTTTAAGAGCCAAAAGGTAAGGGGCCGCTGCAGCTGCCAATACCCTCCCCCCAGCTGTGCCCACCAGGATTTTGGTTGACCCTGCGGGTGTTGGGGCTCAAGCCCCAGAGCTGGAAGAGAGCGCCAAGGGTCGAGAGGAAGGAGAAAGGGGGCTCTGGGGCAGGGTGCATGAGTGAAGACCTGCTCTCCAATAGGGTGTTCGGGGGGGGGACTTTCAGCTGCTGATTGCTCCCCCTGGCTCAGCAGCATGAAGTCACCCGCAAATTCAGGAAATGTTGACCCAGCAAATGCTTCCTTCCCCAAGCCCCAGTGGGGCCGGCCCATCGCAGGCCTGTAAAGGAGGCTCCTTGAGATGGCAGCCACAGACTCCGTGGGATTTCACCCCCTCCACTCTTTGCCCCCAGGAGCCTTTCGAAGCAAGGCAAGGGGCTCTGAGTTCCTGGTGGAGGTGGGAGTCCTGGGTGGCCATTGCAGCGAGAAGGGTGTGTGTGTGTGTGTGTGTGTGTGTGTGTGTGTGTGTGTGTGTGTGTGTGTGTGTGTGTGTGTGTAAGGGAGCCCACCCGGCCCCTCCTGGTGTCTTGCACCCAGAGCGTGCTCTTCAGGGAACCGGTGTCAGCGCAGCCGAGCCAGGAGCCCCAGATGTCCCTGGCCTCCACCTCGCGTTTCAAGAGCTCCCAACCGTCCGTCATCGTCAAAGGCTTCTTTCCGGAGAGGCCCAGCAGCTCACAGGGCTCTCTTGCGGTGAGCAAACCCTTCGGGGGCAGCTGCCCTTCCCTTCCCTTCCCTCAGCCAGCAGGAGGCTGAGCCAGGGGGCACCCTGTGCAGGAGGAGGGAAGGTTGCGTTGCCCACCGCCCACACCTGTCCTCAGCAGAGTATCTGCAGGTGGCCCACCTGTTCTCCCCCAGCTCCGTGCTGTCCCCATTGTCAGCCCCTGTGCCAAGAAGCACTCTGGGGCCCCTTGTGGTTTCCCTTGGGGGCTCACCTCGCCCTATGGCCCCCGCCCCTCTCGCTCTGCAGCAGAACAAAGCTGGGTGCTGAGTTGCTCGCCTGTAGAGCCAAAGAGTCCGAAAGGGCTTCTCAGGCCGCCTGGTCAGAGTGGATCAGGCCTTGTGGCCCCACATTTGCAGCGGCCATCGTATCCCCGGGGTTCCTGGGCTGCTGCCTCTGCTTTATGGGAACGGCCAAGTGCAAGAGGGTTGCATGCCCTGTCTCCTGATGGGGATAGTAGGGGGGGCGTTTTCCTGCCTGTGCTGCCCCCCGCCAGCTCTTTCGAGTGAGCACCAAGCTGCTCAACCCCCTGGAGAAGATTGTTCTGCTGACAGAGGGAGGGGCCCTTGTGGGGGCCAAACTGGGTGCCCGGCCTTGGCGCCTGGAAGACCCTGCCCATTCCAGGGGGAGGTGAATGGTTGGGAGGGCTGCCCAAATCTTCTCCTTCCTCGTCTCCAGAAGCTCAAGAGCCAGAGTCTTCAGCTGCCCAAAATATCCTCCGGCTTCATCCCCAACTCCGTGATCGTCCAGCAGCTCCACAGCCTGGACCTGCTGAAGACGGAGGAGCTGGTGAAGGTGATCGGACCCCAGAAGGTAAGCCCCTCGGGGGAGGCTGGGACCCCTTTTGGCATGGCACGCAGGGACAAGTGGCGCCAGGTTGTTGTTCTTTAGAAATACGGGGGGGGAGCATGCCTGACCCTTCCCCCCCCATCCAGGGATGAAATCCAGCAGGTTCTGACAGGTTCTGGAGAACCGGTAGCGGAAATTTTGAGTAGTTTGGAGAACTGGCAAATACCTCCTCTGGCTGGCCCCAGAGTGGGGTGGGAATGGGGATTTTGCAGTATTCTTCCCCTGCCACGCCCACCAGGCCACGCCCACAGAACCAGTAGTAAAAAAATTGGATTTCACCACTGCCCCCATCCCAGGGCAGCCAGTTGGCTGTTGCCATAGCACGGAGGCTGTGCTCCCAACTCAGCGGGTGCCATTTCATGCCCACAGCCCCTCCCCTGGGAGGACTCGGAACAGGCGCTCAGCCACCTGTTTGAAATATCACTGCCTGGTTTGGGCAATGCGTCCCCCACCTGCAAAGAATGGAGGGAGGGGGGACGAAACGATGAAAGATCACAAGTAACGTTGAGGTGCAGAACCTGCACATGCGAGTGGGGGGAAGCGTGCAAGGTGCCAAATGGCCTGAACCTCAGAAGACCCCCGGCTGAGCTGCCCACTCTGCAGTGTTGGAGACTGGCCTGGGTCTGCCCTGGCGCTACAGACCCCTCCCCCCCCAAGGGCAGTTCCCACTGCAGAATTTGCAGAGTTGGGTGCCCCCACCTGGAAGTCCATCCCCCCTTCTCAGCCCTTTCAAAGGGCAGAGAAACGGGGCCTCTGGGAAGGCCAGCCGGCCTTGGGGCTCTGGCTGGGAGGAGGCTGCCTTCTCTGCCCTGGTCTTTGCTGCAAGGGGCCTGAGGACCCTCAATGGCTGGGATGGGCAGCGGGTGGAGTGCCAACTTCTTCAGCGTCCTTCAAAGCCCGTGGGGCATAAGGGAGTTGACCTTGATGGAAATGAGCAAGAACCATTTCTAGGTCAGGGGTCCCCATACTTGGCAACTTTAAGACTCCTAGAATTCCCCAGTCCAAAGTTGCCAAGGATTGGGCCCCCCCGAGCTGGGCAAAAGGCTGAATTTTTTTAAGCCCAGAGAAGATAATACGTGGAAGCGGCTCAGAGCCGAGGTGGCGCAGCAGTTAGAATGCAGTACTGCAGGCTACTTTAGCTGACTGTGATCCGCAGGTCAGTGGTTCAAATCTCACCGGCTCAGGGTTGACTCAGCCTTCCATCCTTCCGAGGTAGGTAAAATGAGGACCCAGATTGTTGGGGGCAATCTAAATATATACATTGCTTACTGGTGTAAACCGCTTAGAGAGTGCTTGCACTATGAGGCGGTATATAAATCTCACTAAGACTATATAAGTCTCACAGTCTCTGTGGGGTGGGCGGCATACAAATGCAACTAATAAATAAATAAATAGATAAATCCACTGGGGGTATGAGAGGGAGAGGCGACTTAATTTAATTTAATTTAATTTAATTAATTAATTTAATTTAATTTAATTTAATTTAATTTAATGGATTTGTATGCCGCCCAACTCCCTAGGGACTCTGGGCGGCTCACAACATATTCGGATCCATTTCGACAATACAGTGCAATAAAATACAATAGTTAAAAACATATAACATATAAAAATTAAAAGAGTATCGTCACGCTTTCACCCCGCCTGCCGGAAGAGCCAAGTTTTTATTGCTTTCCGGAAGGCCAGCAGGGTGGGGATAGTCCTGATCTCCAGGGGGAGCTGGTTCCACAGGGAGGGGGCTCCCACAGAGAAGGCCCTCCCCCTCGGCCCCGCCAACCGACATTGTTTGGTCGACGGGACCTGGAGGAGGCCGACTCTGTGGGCCCTGACCGGTCGTAGGGAGGTATGCGGCAGGATGCGGTCCCGAAGGTAACCTGGCCCTGAGCCATGTAGGGCTTTAAAGGTAACGACCAACACCTTGAATTGGATCCGGAGACTGAATTGGATCCGGAGACTGAATTGGATCCGGAGACTGAATTGGATCCGGAGACTTGCGAGGTTCTGTTATTCTAGACAATTTCAGCAAAGTAATTCCGGCCTTCCTAGGATTTCCTGGTCTGGCTGGCATAGCAAGGCCTGGAAGAGGAGGGCTGCTCTGCCTGCCGCCTGTGGCCACAGAGAGGTGGCTGGGTCTTGGGGCCAGGAAGGGGTGCCCTGGCTGTGGGCTCTGTCCCCAGGAGAGGCTGTGAGGGACCCCTTCCCTTCCTCTGCTGGCCAGGTGTCCGAGAGCTCCTCGAAGGTCAGTTTCATGTGGACATTTGATGGGGATGAACTGTCCGAGGAAGAGCCGTGGCTGGTGGGCCTGGAGACCACCTCCAAGTCCTGGATCACGCCAGCCAAGGAAGACGCTCCCTCCGCAAAGCAGGTGCCTCTCTCCTCCCAACTGCTGGCTCTCCCAAGGCGACTGCCTGGTGTCAGGGGCGCCCAGGACGCAGCCAGCGTAGTCATTGTCCTCACACCATCACGAGTGCTTTAGACCCCCCCCCTCCCCTCTTTAATTTCAGAGCCTGCCTGGGGTTTTCCTGACTCAGCTGGATGAGTCCCAGTATGCAGAACCACAGGCGACGGTGCCGGTATTTGTTTTGCCCTTTGTGGACCAAGAGTGGTTCCAGAATCTTTTCCCAGAGGTGAGACGGCCCCCTGGAGACCCAAGGACACCAAGGGAGTCTTGCCCCCACATCTTTTACTTTCCAGTCCCCCCCACCCATCCATCTTGGGGATGGGCTAGCCTTGGGGTTGGCTTGGGTTAGGGAGCTCCATTGATAGAAGAGGGGGCACGATGGCTCAGTGGTTAAAGACAAAAGCCGACCACCCACGTTCAAGACCCAAGGACCACATGAAGGGGTGAGCTCCCGCTACTGGCTCCAGCTCCTGCCCATCAAGCAGTCCGAGAGCATGCAAATGCGAGTAGATAAATAGGTACCACTTCGGTGGGAAGGTAAGAGTGTTCTGTGTGCCTCAGCATATAGCCATGCTGGCCCCAGGGCCACTGAAGCATCTTTGGACAATGCTGGCCCTTCTCAGCTAGCAGATGGAGATGAGCCCCTCCCTCTAGAGTCAGACACCCCTGGCAGGGGAAGCCTTTGCCTTTATGGATAGAAAAATTGCACCCATTGGGGCTCAACCTTGAGGTGACCCCAGTCCCCTTCCAGATACCAAAGAGCAAGTCACTGATGACCACTCAGTGCTCCAATGCGGAAGTCAACCCGTGCACAAACAGTGGCGATGTCGGCTTGCTACACGGAACTAGAAACCAGACAGCCTGAGTTGAGCCCAATAAGGGGCGTGCATAAGCGCACAATCGTGCCTACCGTTCCTGTCCTAATGTACCCATATATTCATACCTCTTTTACTCTTATTCATGCTTGTACTATTACATATATATTCAATCATGTTTTTCTGTTTATACTTTGCCTATAATCATATATGCTTGACAAATAAAACAAATACAAAAATACAAAAAAAAAATGCAGCGTGGAGGGTTGGAAGAGGCCCGAGAGGTCAAAGGGTTAGGGTTCAGGGGGTGGGAAGCCCAATGCATTCTTCCCCTTATGAATGGGGGGGTGCCCCCCTGCCTGTGTTTCATTAACATTTTGGCATGGGGCCAGGTTACCTGAAGGGAACCGCCCCTTCCTGATTACAAGGACCCGTCCCATCCAATCAAGTAGGAGAGGTATGTCCTGGGTCCCCTCTCCAAGGGGGCTCCATCTGGTGGGACCCAGGCCTTTTTTGCAATGGACCCCTTCCTCTGGAACATCATCCCCCCCCAGGTGAGCTTAGCCCCAGATGTCTCCGCCTCTCCCTCCTCCTGAGTGGGGCTCCCCTTTCCACAGGGTGTCCGCCCTGAGATCACCTTGAAAGCCTTGGTGAGGAAGCTGCAGGAGATACTGCTCACCTGCGATTTCCACATCAAGACGGAAGTGCTGGGCGCCATCACCTACTTGGAGGACCAGCTGGAGGACAATACGAAGAGGTGGATCCAGTACACCCTGTTTGAATTGCTGAATCAGGAAGGCAACACCCCCTCTTTGCAGGTGAGGCTGCTCTGCCACTGGGTGCTCGAGGGGCAGACCGGGGCTGAGGAGGGGGCCTGGTGGGAGGGTCCCGGATACTCCAGTTGGGCTCCCTCTGGGATGTGACGCGTCTGGGCAGAGTAGGGGTCCACGAGAGAGCCACCCGCATCCCAGCCCCGTGGGAAAGGAGGGCGGTAAAGGTGGGCCTGCCCTGACCCCTCCCCCCACGAGGGCTTTCCCCTTTCTAGGAACACAGCCAGAAGAAGTTCATCCTGGCCGCCCTGCGCGTTCTCATGCACCTGGACAAAGACAGCCTGGACTTGATGGTGGAGCTGATGTCCTGTTACCTGATGGCTGTTCCCTCTGCCCGGTGAGGGCCCCGCGGGAGAACCAGGCCTGCAGGTTCCCGCCTGGGGAAAGCGCCCTTCCTCGGCCCAGGAGGAGGAGCTGTCTTCCTGGGATGGAAGACCCCAGGGGCTGGGCCGGGCACTGCAGGGGGTTCTTCTCAGGAGGGGAGGTTGGACCCTCTGTGAGCCCAGGCTGCAGGCGGGTACTTGCTGGTGACAAAGAAGCCACTGTGCCAGCTCCGAGGCATGCTGCTTCCCGACTGCGTGGCACGTGGAGCCTGGCATGCAGGACCGGTTGTGGCCGAGTCCTCTCCGAGGTGCAGAGAAGACGGGTGCCCTTGTGCTGGTAGACCACCTTCACTGCTGCCCCATGGCTGGCGGGCCTCTCTGCACCCCCGGCAGGAGAACCTCCAAGGGGCAGCTGCTGGCAATCATCCAGGGCTGCTCCGGAAGCCCCTCTCCTGCTGCGGGTCCTGTGGCAGCATTGTGCACAGGGTGATGTCCCTGTCTCCTGTGGGGTGCCACATTATTTCCTTTGTGGCAGGAGGTTGGGGCAACGCATGGAGTGGGGCACTCCCTGTGTGTTTTGTGGGTGTGCTGTTGACATGAAACTGTAGCTAAGGAATGCTCTCCTCTCCCCCCCCTCCAGGGCAGTCTTTAAGGACATGTTCAAGGAGTTGGGGCTTCAGGACCCTCACAACTTCTTCTTCAAGGAGATGAACTCCTGGGTGGTGGGCATGGAGGACTCCAAAGAGGCCGTGCGGAAGCTCAGCAGCCAGTGGTTGGAGGAGATGATCAGGATTTTCAAGGTGCTGCCCTTCGCCGCTCTTTGGATGCCCCCCCCCCCCAGCTGAAACCTTTGCCAAGCGAATCCGGGTGTTGCACGTTTCTGCTCCTGCGGCCTCTGAATGCTTCGGAGCCCAGAGAGGCATGCGTGGTGCAGCTGCGACACCCCCCACCCCACCCCGTGGCCTGGGGGAAAGCGTGGCTGCAGTAGGGTTGCAGGCAAGGGCTGGGTTTTTGTCCTGCCACTTGGGGACCCAGATTCAAAGCGGTCGGAGCCTCCTTCTCCCTTAGGGGAAGGGCCTCGGGAGAGAACTGGGCCATGTGGGTCAGCCAGGGCTCAACAGAAGGGCCGCGGCTGGGAGCCTTGTGAAGAGGGGGAGGGTTTCTGGTCAGGGTGGTCAGCGAGGAGGACCTGAGCCAGCTCTGAGTGTGTGTGTGTGGGGGGGTCCCCTTTGTTGAAAAAGGGGGCCACGTGACTTAGGCATGGCTTTCCTTTCCCCAGGAACACAGAGCTCGCCTGTGGGAAGAAGAGGCCACCTCTGGGAAGCAGCTTTCCCTGTACACCGGCCACAAGGTGGGCTCTAGCTCAGACCCCCCAGCCCTGCCCACTGGGTGCAGCTTGGCTCCCCCGTCTGGTCAGGGAGGCCTCTCTGGGTCTCCCCCTTGTTGGTCAGCCTCAGGCAATGCCAAGGGCACCAAGGAAGAGACTCCCCCGCCCCCAGCTCTCTCGGGAAAACAGGCCACATCCCCATATAGAGACTCTTTCATTGGCACTTATATACGTAGAAGCTCCCGAGGTGGGGGTTTCCGAGCTTGCAGACCACCGACAGTTGTGCTCTTTAGACCCAGGAAAGGAAGAGGCCGGAGAAGAGCTTCAAAAAACCCAGGAAGCTGGCTGGAAAGCCGGCCAAGGCTGCCCACAAGGTAATAGCAATAGCACTTAGACTTATATACCGCTTCATAGTGCTTTACAGCCCTCTCTAAGTGATTTACAGAGTTCAGCCTCTTGCCCCCAACAATCTGGGTCCTCATTTTACCCACCGCGGAAGGATGGAAGGCTGAGTCAACCTTGAGCCGGTGAGATTTGAACAGCTGAACTGCTGAACTAGCAATCAGCTGGAATAGCCTGCAGTAGCTGCATTTAACCACTGCGCCACCTCGGCGCCTTTGAGACTCGGCCTTCCCTTGAGATGGGCAGAGCGCGTGGGGGGAGAGTTAGGGTCCTGGATAACCTCCCATCCACCGCACAGTGGGTGGTTGTCTGTGAGGAAACCTCCTCCCCCCCTCTTGCAGCCCCAACCTTCACTCCCTCTTTTGCGTTCAGCAAGCAAAGCCAGCAGGAAGTTGTGGGTCCCAGCCCCACAGGCAAATAAGTGGCTGCTGCCAGGTGGGGGAGGGGGCAAGGGGCTGTGTGGTGGACCCCAGGAGGGTTGGGGAGGGTGCGTGAGGGTGGGAGGGGTGTGCAAGGGTCAGGGAGGAGGTACAAAGATTGGGGAGGTTGCGAGTGGGTGCATGAGAGGTCAGGGAGGACGTGTGAGAGGCACTGTGTGGGTTGGGGAGGGGGACAAGGTTGCGCAAGAGGTGCCACATGGATTGGGGAGGGTCGAGAACGGTGCACAAGAGGTGCCACAGGCTCAGGGACAGTGCGCCAGAGGCGTAGTGTGGGTTCACTCTCCTGTTGGGGAGCGGGTGGGGGGGTGCATGAGGGGCACTGTGCAGGCGGAGGAGGCTGCACAAGAGTTCCTAAGAGGTTCCACATGGACTGGGGGGATTCAGGAAGGGTGTGCAAGAGGGGAGGGTGCAAGGGCAGAGGGGCTGGGGTGGCACATGGGTGGAGGCGGGGCAACTTGTGACCTTCTCTGGTGGCTTCCCCATTGACCCTCTGAGGAAGCCAGCAAAGGTGGTTGGAAATGGCGATCCTGTGATTGTGGGGAGCTTGGCAATTGGTTGTAAATGCACACAGGTTGCCAAGCATCTAGAGTACGATCATGCGACCATGGGATGGGATGGGATGGCCAGAACTCTGAGAACCGTTCATAGCTACCATTCTGCCCTGACTTGTAATGTTCGTTGACTTGGTGGGCCAGAGGGTGGGGACTTCCTGTATGCACAATTTGTCATTTGATTGATTATGTGCCATTAAAGCTGTTTTTAGATTTCCTCCGTGATGATGCCTAACCCGACTTTCAGCTCTCCCGACGGTTCTCTGGGCCCCCATAACGGAGTCCGTTGCCTTCCAAGGTGTCCAGGGTGGTGGCCGTATCTCACCTAAGGGGGCGTCCTTTATTCCGCATCTCCGATTGGCTGTCAGGAGGGGATGAAAAATGGCAAGGATGTGCTCTCACTGTCTTGTCTCCCTATTTGGACTCAGGAAGCGACGGAAAGCGAGGAGGAGTGGCGGGGGAAGCACAGCTTGGAAGACCACCAGAAGGTGAGGCTTCCTCTGGTCCTCAAGATTCTCCTGTCGCTTCAAGGGCCCATTAGCATCCTGTCTTCCTGACAGGGAGCCCACCCATGGTGCACAGCCCAGCCCAGCATGGGAGGGGCCTTGAGCCAGGCTGGGAGATGGCTGGGTGTCCTGTGCTTTGAGGGGGGCTGCTCGGGACCCTTCCTGGGTGCATCCTTGTGGGAGCAGCTTGAGGCCCCTTGAAACCTCCTTTTGCACAGCAGTAACTTTGAGGATCGTGACTCCTTGAACCTTGATAGCAGAGTCCCCTCCCCTTCTGAGGGGCAAAAAACACACTGCATTTGCTGTACAATAACCATAAACCAATAAAGCAGAATGTTTGTAGCTCAGGGTTGAAATGATTATCCAAGTAGGTAACATCCTCAGTGCTGATGATGTTACCTAGTTGGGTCATGAAACGTCTGCAAGAAAACGACCAAGCTCAGAGAGCACCAAGGACTCCTGAAATCATAAAACAATGCCCTCCATATTCTTCCTGTCACACCACGCTCACAGCCCCTCAAACCTTGGGTCACTTCCTATCTGGACTACCGTAATGCACTCTACATTGGGCTGCCCTTGAAGAGTATTTGGAAGTTCCACTCGGTTCAGGATGCAGCGGTCCACCCGGCTCTCGTGCTTCCTGTTTCTGCTCAGTGGCCGTTGTGATTCAAGGCCCAAACAAAGCAAAGCTCAGAAGTGCAGCTGACTCCGTTGGGGCCCTGCTGACCTGTGGCGGCCATGTTCCTCTCTCTCCTCCTTCAGCCCGTTCGCCCCATTGATGCCATCCACCATTTTACGGAAAAGCAGCTGGCGAGAGAACTGGAGGAGCTGAAAGAGGCTGTCCCTTTGAGAGCAGATTCCCCTCGGGACACGGTCTTGGCGTTGCCCCCTGTTCAGAAGTAAGTGGCAGGATCCTGCGGCCCTGCATCCTGCGCAGGCTGAACCTGCGGCCCAGGTGCCCGCTTGAGGGCCTGGGCAAGCCGATGCTGCTGGGGGGGGGGTTCTGCCTCTGCAGGGCTTCTGGGCTGGTGGGAGTTTTGAGGCACCAGCTTAGGGGAACTGGAGGCCTCCCCCCCCGCCCCCCAGTTGCTCTGCTGGCCCAGTGAGCTGCGATCCATCCATGCTTCTGTTGCAACAAGACTTCCCTGCTTCTGCTTTGTGCAAATCTTCTTCACCTTGGGACACCGAACGCTCAACGGGCGTGAAGTTGGCAGATCCCTGGACTCGGTGGATTTCCCCTGAGGAAATGGGCGAGAAAGCCCTGCAGGTCCAACCTACCTTCAGGCTGCCCTGGGATGGTCCTGGAATAAGAGGGAAAGCACCTCCCAAAGGCGGTGAAGGACGGCTGCAGTCTGTCCCGCTCAGGGTGAAAGGAAAGCCGAGTCCGGAGGACAGAAGGAAACCCCCAGAGGGGCAGATTGGTCTGCTGCTTAATGGGCAGGTGGGCACACGGCCCACTCTCTGTAAGGCTGCAGCCCCTTTTGCCACTCTGGTTTGCCCCTCTCAGCTGCACAGGAAGAGCTGCGGCCCTTGGACACAGGGCAGCATTCTGGTGTCCAGCTCATAAGCGGAGCCCTGGTGGCATCTGGCCAGCCTCGGTGAGAGTGGGAGAGTCCGTGTGGCCTTCTCTGACCTCCTTGGTTGGTGGATTCTACTAGGCTGGGTTTGTACGAGCTCTTGCTTTTCTGTGACAGAACCAAAGCGATCCTGCGCCTCGGAGAAACCAACGCAATGCTGAGAACGAGAATTTCTGAGCGTGAGTGTTGGGGTTGCTCCATCGCTCTAACAGGGCTCCTCCTCTCCTCCCTCTGGTGGGTGAGATGGCTGAAAAGTGCGTGGCGCCCTCCTGGGTGCCTCCTTGCCAAGCCTGGTGCTGCTGCTGCTGCACTCTGGTGCTGCCTGTGCCAAGCCACCTAATGCCGGGCAGTCAAAGGACAGCAGCCAGTGGCTTCCTCTGGCTTTCTGACCAGCCCACATGTGGACTGGGCAGCTGTTCAGGGAGGGGGGTCAGTGTCTCCTTCAGCAGAAGGTCCAGGAAAGCCAGGAGTGTTTTCTCCTCCATTGGTTAAGAACCCCCCCCCCCGTAGGTGCTGATCTATCCCTAGAGCGGCCTGTGGTTGGTCAGCCATGTAGGCTTCTTCTCGGTTGCCTCTGGTTCATCATCACGGTGGCCCCAGATAGGAGCCCGTCTCCGGCCTGGGGTGAAGCTCCTTCCCTCCTCTGCTGTGTCCTTCCTCCAACGCAGGATTCTACTTCCCCTTCATCTTCCCCCACTACCTCATGAAGGGATTTGTGCCCTTCGTGAAGCTTCCTCTGCCAAAGGTCACCTTGCAACCGTTTCCATCCCTTTCGAAGAGGCCTGCGCCACCGAGGACTTTCACTGCCAGGCAGCAGTTGGTGCACAAGTATTTCATCCCAAAGTTTTCCTACGCCGACAGCTACCCTTGAAGTCAGGGCTGGCTGGCAGAGCCCAGGGGCTTCCAGGGCGGGAATCGGACGGGTCCCTTGCTGAAGAGCCGGGTGGCACCAGCCTGGCACAGGCGAACATGAACCAGTCGACCAACCTGGTAGCAATAATCAGACACTCCAGAGGTGTTTTATTTTATTGATTTAAACTGACAAGGACCCGATAAGATTTCCAGACAGAGGGAGGGATAAGGACCAATAAAGAGGAAAGCGTGCCACTTGTACCTCTGCTTTCACAAGAGAGACTCCTTTGTCAGCCATTCCTTGGGTCCCCTGCAGAGGGAGGGGGGAGGGGCTCAGGGGCGGTTGAAGCATGGAAGCGGTGGGGGCAGGCAAAGCCAGGGGCACCGTGCCTGGAACTTGGGCCGCTCCTTCTCAGCCTCACCAGGTGGGCAAAGTAGGTGGCTGCTGCAGAAACGGATTGTCCCGCATGTTCGCATCTAGAAGGATGGCTACGGAGCGTCTCCTCCTTGAGGAGCGAGCAAACGATAAAGTGACCAGATTTTTTTTTAAGCGGGACATTGGCGGGGGGCGGGGCCGCCTGGATGCCGTCATTTGAGTTTTGCCCTCTGCGCATGCGCAGAACGCAGAGGGCAAAATATGCTAATGTCGGCGTCCAGGTGGGGGGGGGAGGCGGGAGGCCTTTCCTCACCTCCCGCCTCCCCTTCGGGAGCCGGCAGTGGCTTGGGCTGGCTGGCTGGCAAGCGACGCAAGGCGTGGGGCACCCACCGGACGCCGCCCCGGAGAGAAGACCAGGCCCGGCTGGCAAGGGCCAGGAAGGATTTTTCCCGCGCCGCCAGCCAGCTTGTCCTCCAGGTCAGACGCAGCAGAGGCGAGCCCCGGCCATGGCATTGGTAAAGGCTGCGATGAAGGGGTGGTGGTGCACAAAGCTGCAGCCTCTGCTGCGTCTGGCCTGGAGGACAAGCTGGCTGACGGCGCGGGAAAAATCCTTCCTGGCCCTTGCCAGCTGGGCCTGGTCTTCTCTCTGGGGCGGCGTCCGGCGGGCGCCCCACGCCTCCGCTCCTTCCCCCCGTGTGGCAGACCCGGGAAAGGATTCCTGGGGAGGAAAGGAGCCGGAGCCAGGCCAGCCTGTCTCTGCTCTTTGCGGGGGGGGGGGGAGGAGCGATCTTGGGAGCGATCTAGGGAAGCATCAGTTGGGAAAGGGCGCCCTGAAGCCAGCCGGGCACACCCCTCGGCGACCGAGATGGTTACTTCCAGCCGGAGAGGATGTGGGGATTGCTGAGAGGGTGAACCCCAATAATGCCCCTGGCCTGCTGTTTAAAGGGGATATTGGCCCCTGCGGGGGGGAGGGCCCGAGATGCAAAGAGTGAATGACACGTGGGAGGCGGGGAGGAAGCTGGGCGGGGCCTGGCTCGGCTGCTGAAAGAGTCCCTGGACGTCGCTGGAAATCACCCTGGGGAGAGGAAGAGAGAGAAAAAAGGTGCGGGCGGGAATGTGGATGAGGCGCTTCCTTTCCTTTCGCTCGGAAGCGGCATTGATGTGAAGAAACATCCCGGCTCTGATTTTTTTTTTACACCGGCCTGTGCACGTTCCGCAGATTTCTGTGTGGGAGACATCCGGTCAGAAGGCGTCATTTCAAAAAAGCGGGACTTTTTTGAAACGATGCGGGACGCGGGACAATTGGTTTAAAATCGGGTCTGTCCCGCCAAAAGCGGGACGTCTGGTCACCTTAGCAAACGAGGCTCTTTTTGCGCAACGGGAGTGCGCAGAACACGCCCCGGCGCTTCCTGGCAAGCTGCTTCTCTGCAGCCGCGGCGGTCGGGCAGAGGCACTGAAGCCTCCGGGAGAGGCTGGCGGGGGGCTCCACCACCGGGACCTTCATGGGAGGCTGGGAAGCCCCTGGTTTCCTGCCACGCGCGGACTTTGGCCGACGCTCCCTGGCGCCCAGAGGCGCGATTGCAGCGAGGGGGGGCGGTGTGCGCAGACTACGGCCCCAGTTTCGGTTTCGTTTCCCCCCCCCGGTGGGTGGGCGGGGCCTCCGCTTTGGCGCGAAAGGGGGCGAGCGTGGCACGGAAGAGGCCGGCAGCTTCTGGCGGGGCTCCAGCGCCCCTTCCAGGTGGAAGATGCAGGGAGAGGTCCGGGGGCGCCGGGTTGGCCTGGGCTTAAGCCTAACTAACCCAAAGGAAGGGCCACCGTCTGCTCCCGTCCCGGGGGAGTTGGCACCCCGAGATCCCTTGCGGAGCCCCGCGGGGCGATGGGCACAAAAATGGGAAAAGTTGGCCCCTCCCTCGGGGGCACCGGCGGGGTTGCCTGGGCAGAGAGTCTCCGGCTTTAACCCAAGTAACCCTAATGTCACTTTTTGCTGCCTTCCCTCCGTTCCTGGCTGTTCCTCCCACTCCTGCCAGGGTGAGGCGGCCGTGCTTCTTCCCGGGGCCCGATGCGGCCTTGACGCCCCTGGGCTGGCGCGGTTCAAGGCGCCGCTTCGCTCCCCCACTTTTCTCGGACGGGGCCTCCTTCGGGGGGGGACGGGACACATTCCATTGCGTGCTGCCCAATGCTTGCTCAGGATCCCGTGACTCAGTTTCCCCAAAGCGCCTGAAAGCTCTGCTCAGCTGGGCCTCGAGGCTCCCGATCGGCGTCGGAGTCCCGAAGGCGCCGCTCTCTGCGCTGCTGGGCGGAATAAATGGGTCGTGTTTCCCGCTTTGTGTGACAAATTGGCTCCGGTACAAATCCGGCGTTTGGCTGGGCCGATCCGGGCTTTGGCCAGCCTCGCCCGCCACCGTCTCAGCAAAAAGAAGAGCTGCAGTTTTATTTTATTGCATTTTTGCAAAGGGACCATTTCCAGGGATCCGATGGAAATCTATGAAAGCGGCAATAAAGTCGGGAGACGTTAATAATTAACGGAAAGCAGTAATTGAAAAGGAACAATTCATAACTATTATGTTAATATATTTAGAAATAAAAGAGTTATTAGGAAGATGGGGTCAACCACGTTCTCCAAAGAGTAAGAGCTGGCGGGAAATATTCTAGCGAGAAGTAAAATTTCAGCCCAGCTTCTGTGCTCCAAGACAAAAAAAGGCTGCTAAGAGGAATTCTAAGCACGTTGTGGTTAGATAACAGTTGGGACAGGAAGGCCCCTGAGGTTCTGGGCGGTTTATGAGCATGCCTCGTATTAACTGGACCTACTGAGTATGGATATGCATAAAATATATTGGGATCAGTGAGTGGTGAGGTGCGAACTGAATCACTGGTTCAGGAGTGATGCCAACTAAGGTTTCAAGGAATGATGTTCAGTGCTGGATTCTGTTTGGGCAAAACCTGGTTTGCCTGCAGTAGACAAATAGCTGTGAAGATGCAACATAACTATGTTTATATTAATTATGTTTGCATAATTAAGCATGCAAAAAACAAACTGCACCAGGTGGCAACAAAGCAGTGGCGGCCGTGTTGGACAATCCTGAGCAAAAGCAGAACCTGAGGGTACAGACTCAGAGGCAGACCCTGTAAATGACAAAGAGACAGTTGGAAAGGTTTTGATAACCCACCTGGTGACCTTCGACCCCTCTGAGGCCACAACCTCTTAGATACAACCAGGGATATTATGGTTTGCTGAGCCATCTGTTCCCACCGGATTCTCCCCCCTGGTGCCACTTGGGACCAATTCAGCTTCCTATGGAAGTTTAAGCCATTTGCTTTTAATGGGTATATATTTGGGAATGGATGAATGCCAAAATTTAGTGAGTGGCAGCTTCAAGAATAAGGTCAGGCCTTGACTTGAAGCAGCCACCCAGCGGCCAGTGAAGGGTTGGCTGGACAGGCAGAGGTCGGGGCCACAGAGTCGGGGGTGTGCCAGGCAGAAGGGCTCAAACTACAAACTGGGCTCTCCCCAGAAGGACAATGGATAAAAGCCACTCCCTGCCTTGGCCTGAAGGTGAGATGGAAGGGGGTGGGGGGTGGGATTGCACAGCCAATGTCCTAATTGAGAAGGATGGAAACGGCGCAGAAAAGGCCATTAATCCAAATGCGGGATCCCGACTTTGTTACTCCAGAATGGGGAGTCCCTTGAGCGTCGGTACCGCGATTTCCCCCTCCCCTCCGATTCCTAGCAAGCTGCAAGGGAGGCCGGCGGCCTTGCCCTTTGCCCGGACTCCTGCGCTTCTTTCAGAGGGAGCGAGCCTGTCCCCAGAAGCGAGGTAGGCTCCTCTCTAGGCCTCGAGCGAAAAGCCCGCCCGGGGCTCCCAATCAGGGGGCCCGTCCGGGAAAGCGGCCAGGATGAGGCTCCGCGGAACTTCAACTCCCGAGAGGCGATGCTCCAGAAGGCCGCTTCCGATTGGCTAAGGAGCTCTTCGGACCCTCTCCCGCTCCGCCCCCACTCAGGTCCCGGCCGCGGATTGGCGGAGCGGGGCGATAGCGGAAGCGGAAGCGGGCGCCCAGCATGGAGGAGCAGCAGGCGCGGGAGCTGCTGGCCTTCCTCCGGGCCGAGGCCCGCGGGGACCTGAAGGGCCGCGCCGTGCAGTTCTTGCTGGGGCTGACGGGGGGCGCCGAGGGCCGCCGCCTCCTGCTCGCCCGGCCGGACTTCCTGGCGGCGCTGCTGGCGCTGACCGGCGACCCGAGCGCGGCGCTGGCCGAGACCGCCTTCCACGCGCTGCTCAACCTGACAGCGGAGCCGGGGGCGGCCGGGGCGCTGCGGGCGGGGCTGCCGGACCTCCTGCGCCGCCTGCTCGACCCCGCCTTCCCCCTGGCCGGCCCGGCCTGCGCGCTGCTGGCCAACTGGTCGCGCGAGGAGGGCCCGTGCCGGGAGCTCTTGGCCGAGCTGCAGCGGGGCGGCGCGGGGCTGGCGCCGCTGCTGGGGGCCTTCTGCGCGGAGGACCCCCGGCCCGGGGCGCCCTGGCACCAGCTGGGCTCGCTGCTGGCCAACCTGAGCCAGCTCTCGGAGGCCCGCGACGCCCTGCTCGACCGCTCCGGGTAAGGGCCGGGGGGGGGGTTGCTGCGCCGAGGGCTCCGGACACGCGCGGCGCGGCGGCTGAGCGGCTCTTCCCGCAGGTGCGTTGTGCAGAGGCTGCTGCCCTTCACGCAGGACGCGGGCTCGGCGCTCCGGCGGCGCGGCGTGGCTGGGACGCTGCGGAACTGCTGCTTCGACTACCGTGAGTGCCGCCGGCCTCGCTTAGGCTCTGGTCGAGGAGCGCCGATCCCGCCTCGTCACGGGTGTCTGCTTTTCAGGGCACCACGAGTGGCTGCTGAGCGAGCAAGTGGACCTCCTGCCCTTCCTTCTCCTCCCCTTGGCCGGCCCCGAGGAGTTCCCGGAGGACGAGATGGAAAGTGGGTGCCTTCTCCGGGCGGGGGTGGGTGGAAGAGAGACACTTGGGGGCTGCCTGCCCTATGCCCTTCGATGACCCCTCCCCTCCTGGACCACCCAGGGCTGCCCCTGGATCTGCAGTACTTGCCAGCTGAGAAGCAGCGGGAGCCGGAAGCTGACATTCGCAAGATGCTCCTGGAGACCCTCCTGCTGGTAGGTGGGCAGGTTGGGTGCAGGGAGGGTACTTGGGGGCTGCTCTGTGCCCAGGAAACTGCCAAGTGGGCCCTAGAAGCGGCTTCCTCTGGGCCACGGGGCTCACTCAGATTACCAAGATCTCAAGGGTCTTCCCAGCCCTTCCCCACAAATCCCTATGAATCAAGTCTCCCCCTGCGCCTCCCCCCCCCAGTGTGTCCCACTGCACATTTTGTGCAACTCTGGAGAAGAGGCATCTTTTGCCTCCTTGCATCAGCTGTGCTGTGGGGTTTGAAGGGAAGGGGGAGGCCTGGAAAACCCAGGCTGGGTCTCTACCCCCCCCCCAAGTGCCTGCCCCACCGAGCCAGGCTGCTGTATTCCCTTTCTGGCCTTGGGCAAGAGATCCAGAGGTTTTCTGCCCCCAAGAAAGTCGTCCTTTGACCCTCCCAGAGATGCAACACCCCAGGCCAATGGCTTCCCTGTTAAGAGGCCCCGCAGCCAGTGACACCCCCCTCCTCCCTTTGACAGCTCACAGCCACCAAACCGGGGCGGCTGCTGGTGCGAGAGAAAGGCACCTATTTTGTCTTACGAGAGTTGCATAAGTGGGAAGGGGACCATGGGGTCCGCGCTGCCTGCGAAAAGCTAATCCAGGTGAGTGGGGAGTCAAGTGGGCCTCTGGACCCTTCCCTTATGAAGAGGGGGCAGGGAGTTTGAGGCCACGGCCGGTTTGTCCTGAGCAGGTCCTGATTGGTGATGAGCCGGAGGCTGGAATGGAAAACCTGCTGGAGCTGAAGATCCCCACAGAGGTGGAGCAGCAGCTGCAGAGCCTGGACCAGGAGGAGGAGGAGGAGGAGGAGGAGGAGGTCTTGCTGGGAAGAATTGCATGAAAGTGGAAGGAGCCCCCCCCCCCCTCCACTGGTGGAGGAGAAAGAACTTTCTTCTTTGTCGCTGGTCATGACATTTGGGCACCAAAATCCCAGCACCTCCTTTGCTGCCAAAGGCTCTCCTTGGCACAGCCTAGTGACTGAAGGCCGTTTCTCTGCAGTCTGGGCAAGCGAGAGAGCTGGCATCCCTCCAGCCGCAGGAAGAGGGGAGTGAGGGGGGGGGGCTGGAGCTCCTCTCAATAAAGGCTGTGGTGGACTTTTCTTCCTGGCCCTGCCCTCCTGCCTCGCTCAGGGAAGTGGGAAGCTGCCCCAGTCGCCTCTGACTGGCTGACAGGTGCTCCTTGTCCCTGGTGCCATGTTGTAGGGAGCTGAGGTGGGCACTCTCTGATCTGCAGGGAAAAGGGGGTCTCATGGGGGAGGAGGCAACCCCTCTGCTACTCTGGAACGGGCAGGAGTACCAATTTCCATTGAAACCGGGTACAGGACAAAAAGGGGCAGAGGGCATGGCGGAGGTCCCAGCTGTTTTCAGGGCAGGAATCCAGGCAGCCAAGACACGTCTTTGCTATTGGCCTCCTGCTGGAGACTTGCCTTCCCCACCCCAGAGGGCCAGGGTGGGTGGGGTGGACCCAGCAAGGGGAGGGTCTGTGGCAGCTGGGGAGGCAGAAGGCCAGGCACAGCTTCCATAAGTGGTTGTGGAGGGATAGTTGGGATGGTCGCATGAAGGGATGCTTATGTTTCAGAAGCCCTGAATTGGTGTGTGGGGGGGTGCATGCTTGGAGCAGGCCGGCTTAGATGGGACCCCCAAACCATGGGGGGAGTGAGGGAAAGCCCCCTCCCCTTTTGAGAAAGCAGGGAGGGGGCAGCAGCCGAGGAAATGGACAAAGCCAGCTTTAAGTAGGGGGGCAAAGGGGGGCTGGGCCTGGAGCAGCTGCTGTGGACAAGCGCAGGGTGGTCTGGGCCGGAGGACGCCCCCACTCGCTCTACCTAGGAAGAGCCGCGAGAGAGGCCGGGCGGAGGAGGAACGGGCGTCAGACAGCAGCAGCCGCACACAAAGCAACGGTACACTGATGTATATGCAGAAATAGCGGACAAGCGCGCGTGCCGACAGGCGAAGGGCGGCGCCGGGGCCCCGCCTCTCAGGTCCGGGGCCGCCGCGGGGCGCGCGCATCGCAGCAGGCAGCAGCCCGGGGCGACTCTGAATAAGCTTTAATGGGCTCGTCGGGCGGCGGCGGCGGCGGCGGTGGTCCCGGGCGTCGGACCGAGCGCTGCCCCGGGCCGGGCGGGCGTGGCTGCCGCCGCGAGCGGGCCGGGCGTCGGGCGGGCGCGTCACGGGCAGGGCGTCATGCTGTAGAGGGAGTGCACTTGCTTGGAGAGGCTGGCCGAGGCGCTGCCCAGACCGGCGGCGCGGGCGGGCGCCTTCTCCCCGAGCCGCTTGCTGGTCACGTAGGCGCTGGCCGAGAAGCCCGAGCCGGGCTTGCGGAAGTTGGGCAGGTGGTGGAAGGGCTGCAGGGTGGTCAGCAGGCTGGGCCGGTAGAGCGAGAGGCGCGGCGGGCGCTCCGTCTTGCGCGGCGAGGGCAGCTGCAGCACGCAGTTGGCCGGCGTGACCGGCGGGCTCTTCTTCTCGGCCTTGGCCCGGGGCGGGAAGGCCCCCGCGGCCGAGGAGGCTCGCGCGGGCGGCAGGACCTTGCTCTCCTTGGCCGGGCCCTCGGCGTTCTTGGCGGGGCTCTCGAGGTCCGGCAGCTGGGCCGAGGGGCCGCCAGCCTCGCCTGCAACGAGACGGGACGGAGGGGAGGGGGCACCGGGTTACGGGGTAGCCCCGCTTGGGACCGCTGCCGGTCCCGTCGAGGGTGGGGCTGGCGAGCCCGGCCCTCCCCTCCACCGACTGGCACTCGAAGGAGGCACCCGAGGCTCATGGGGGGGGGAATCCTTGCTGACGGCCCCTTTGCCCAGCGGGACCCGCGGCGGCTTGTCCCAGAGGCGTCTCTCTCCGTCCAGGACACAAGAGACCCTCTGGACGCCTCTCCGGTACCTGGTGCCGTCTGAGGCTTTTCTTGGCCCATGGAGCACTCCGGATGGACTCCCATGGAGCTCATCACCCGGTGGAAGATGGCCGAGGTAGCCGGGAGCATCCAGCGGTGCGTGGCCACCTGCTGCAACCCCAGACGGGCGGCTGGCTTCAGCTGCAACAGACCCTCGATGAGATTCTGGCATTCTGGAGAGAGGGAGGGGAGGGAGGGGGAGGGAGAAGACACGCTTGGCCACCCCTTCCCATCTGCTGATCCTGGGAGACGCTGCTCAGAAGGGCAGGCTGACCTGAGACCCACCTCTGGCTTGGCCTGGCACATTCTCCTAGCAGCTGGAATTCAGGGCTAGATGAGCATGGAGATTCTCCCCCATCCAGGCCATGGTTGTCCCAAAGGTGCTTTTCCAAAAGGCAGCTGGACTTTCTCGGTTTTTTTCCCTTTGAAAACGTTTGGTTTCTTAGAAGCAAAACATCTTCAAAGGAAAAACCAAGAAAGTCCAGCTGCCTTTTGGAAAAGCACCCCTGAGACTTCCCCAGGGCAGCTGCTTGGAGGTTTCTTTTGCCTCTCAGTTGCGACATCCCACAGGCAGAACCTGCTCCAAAGCACAGACTGAGCCAGGCCCCCCTGCCCCCCCCATCCCGTGGTGGTCAGATGTCTCTGGGGCACTCTGCTGGGGGGCCCTGCACTGTGTCCCCCACCTCTCTGAGGGAGCTGGGGCTAAATATTAGCTGACTGGGCGGGGAGAGGGACCCCGGGAGGGAGGGGAGCACCTGCCACAGGATCTTCCTGCTCCCACCAATTGTAATGACCACCTGGCAGAGCCAGGCAGCCTCTCTGATCCTCTGGCCCTGCAGCTCCCTCCTTGGAACTGAATTCCTGGGCTTTAGAGGACCCCAGCAGACCAGAGCCCTGCCCCATTGCCTCAGGGCCAGCTTCCCCCTCTCCCCTGCTGCCGTCCCCAGGGTTCACTTCCTCCTGGTTTTATGGGGGGGGGGCCAAGGACGAGGGTCACTTTGTGGGTCTGAGCCCAAACCCACCCTCTGGCAGCACAGGGAAGAGCCAGCGGGAGGCACACTGTCCTCTATCAACGCTGTTGTGTGCGGGCACAAGTTGAAGGCCCAGACAGCGTCATTCCCCGTTCGTTGGGCAGGGCAGATGGGGATGAAGAGCCCTCCTGCCTCCGGCTGAGCACCTGGGGTGGGGGGGGGTGAGACGTCCCTCGTACCTGGCGAGATCGGCTGCCGGAAGGCGAGGCCTTGCTTGATGACATGGATCATCTTGTGCGGTTGGCGCTCCTTGAAGGGGAGCTTCCCTGTCACCATGGCGTAGAGGATCACCCCACTGCGCAAGAGGAGAGGGTCAGGAGGGGCCTCTGGGTCAGCCTGGGCCCTACTCACATTTGGGCCCACCCCCGCTGTGCTTACAGGCTCCATAGGTCAGCCAGCTCCCCATTGTATTTCTTGCTCATGAGGATCTCGGGGGCGGTGTAGGCCACAGAGCCACAGAAGGTGCTCATCAGTGAATTCTTCAAGGAGTAGCGGTTGGCAAAGCCAAAATCTGCAAGGAGAGGGAGCCGTCAGCTTCTCCACTGGGCCCTGAGCCCAGCCCCTCCCCCCAGCAGGTAAATTTATCCCCAGGTATAAGAGGGGCAGACTAGGAGAAACAATGGTGCTTGGCAGGATGCAGAGCAATAAAACGATAGTGGAAGAGAGGTCTAGGCCCGGCAGGGGTAGGCAAAGTTGGCTCTTCTATGACTCCCGGAATTCCTAAGCTAGCATGATTGGCTCAGAAATTCTGGGAGTTGAAGTCCATGAGTCCTAGAAGAGCCAACTTTGCCTACCCCTAGGCGAAACTCAGAATAACAGCATTACAGAATAACAGAGTTGGAAGGGACCTTGGAGGTCTTCTAGTCCAACCCCTTACTCAAGCAAGAGACCCTGTACCACTTCCGGACAAATGGTTGTCTAATCTCTTCTTGAAAACCTCCATCAAACCTCTCTTTCAAGATGGATCCCCCACAACCTCAGGTGGCAAGTTGTTCCACTGGCTAATTATTCTCACTGTCAGGAAATTTCTCCTTAATTCTAGGTTGCTTCTCTCCTTGATTAGTTTCCATCTGTTGCTGCTGCTTCTGCCTTCAGGTGCTTTAGGGAATAGACTCCTCTTTGGGGCAGCCCCTCAGATCCTGGGAGGCTGCTGTCCTGTCCTGAGATGATAACTGAACTCTTGAGATGTTAAGCTAGACTGGTGAGGAGGGTCAGGGTGCCTCTGCATTCCCCAAGTCCGCAGCACTTCAGGGACTAAACGTCCTTTGGGCCTGGATCTTGCCTTGCAAATGGCCAGGCAAAGAGACCAGGTGGGAACTCGCCTGCTGAAGGGAGAAACTGCCGGCTCTGGTCTCTTTGCCTGAGAGTTGTTACTGAGGCAGGAAAACCGCTCTTGCGTTTAAAGACAACCACAGCTTGATGTAGGAAGCCCAGATCATCTGGGGCTCATCTGGGGAGGGTGCCATGTTGACCCCTGGGGCTGCTCTGCGCTGTTCTGTAGTCCTGCTCCCTTATTCTGCAGGTGGCAGAATGAGGCCATCCCATTCTCCTCTCTTCCAGGAAGAAAACTCACCTGTCAGTTTAATGAAGCCACGTTCATCCAATAAAATGTTCTCACACTTCAAATCTCTGGGGGGGAAAGAAGAAGAGTCCCATTTGTTGACCAGCATGGATGCTTCTTCCCTTGCTTATTCAGCCAGGACAAGGAGGGGCAGTCTGGCCCAGGATTTGGGTCACCCCCTGCTTAGCGGGCATCTTCAAATGTGGCCAAGAGGGGTTTCTTTTTCACTGCAACTTCTCGGGAGCTGGAATCCGTGGGATACTGCCCACTGAATAATCTGGATTTTGGCTTATGATCCCACACAACTTGCTTCATGACCAATGTAAAAATAATCATATAATCCAGTGGTTATGTGGTGACTTGGCTTATGACCATAATGGCTTGCGACCAAATTTCTGGGCTCAACTGTGGTTGCAAAGGAGGGCTACCTGTAGTCTTATCCATAACCCTTGACCCTACTTCAGTGAAGTCAGATTCACCACAGAGTTGTCTTGTGTCTTTTTAAAACAATTCAAATTTGACTATTTAACTCCTCTTTGGTGTAAAGAGATCCTTCTAGCTGTCCTGAATTTCTGTGCTTTTTAAAAAACATTTCTGATAGTGGTCTCCAAGAAATAATTCAACAAATACTAGACTAGAATCTTCCACTAATGCAGACTTTGTCTCCCAGTCAGAGTTGCTAAAGTTCCCATTTATTTGTAAATTTGTCTATATCTGGCAATTATGTGAAACAATTTGGAGAAAAGGCAACCTCTTGGGCGCCACCTGCACTCCGCGATGCTCTTCCTGCTTCTGTGGGATTCTTTTTTGCGTAGAGATTTCCAGGCCATCGGAGCAGATTGCTGCTCCCCCATTAGAGGGAGAGAATGATGGCTTCTGAAGGGTCCTGCTCTAGATTGTAGCCCTGAGCAACAAGAATTGTGTTGTCTGCGGTTGCTTCTTTCACCGTGTTCACTGCCCCCTCCTCTATGGCTATGGTACCTGAGAGAGGATGCCAACCAATCCTGACCATCTGGCACATACCACCGTCTCCCCCACACTGCCAGTGCATCTGTTCCTTCTGCCCGCCTGCTTGTCTCACCTGTGGACAATGCCAACATTGTGACAATGGGCAACAGCACTGACAATCTGTCGGAAAAGCCTGCGTGCCTCCTCCTCCTCCAGGCCAGGATACTCCCTCCGGTCAGATGTGGCATTGATGTGCTCCAGGAGGTCCCCCCGGGAGGCCAATTCCAGCACCAGGTAGGTGCGCTTGCTGTTCCGATACATCTCGTAGAGCTGGATCTACAAGACAGCCGAGCTTTCACTGAGCATGGAGCCAGGGAGCCCATGGCCTTCCCCTCGTTCCACACTGACCTCCTGGCGCATAGCAATGTGGCCCTGGTGCACCAGAATCCCTGTTGCTTTGGGGGCCCATGGTTCAGGCAGCAGCAGCAGCAGCAGCAGCATAACCGGGTGGGAAGGGAGCTTGGAGGCCTTCTAGTCCGATGAGAAGGTTAGTTGTTCACACAAGGACAGAGTAGTTGTGTCCTCTTCAATGACTGCTTGCTGGCAGAGCACCCAGGAAGCCATCACTGAAGAGAATACCTCCTCTAGTCCATCTTCTGCACAAGATGTTCCTCTGGCCTTGCAGGAACCTTTTCCCCTACTGGATTTCATGGTCTGCTGGAGCCCAAGGCAGAACCCCGACTCTCCCTGGCAAAATGTTGCCAATTGGGTGACCAGCAGCACCAGCAGCTACCTCAGTGGAAGCTCTGGTGGGAAAGGGGCTGGGGGGGGGGAGAATGTTGCTGAAAAGTCACGCAACACACGTGTGCAGTGGGTAGAACTCGGACGGGCAATTTTCCCACAGGAGAAACTGGGGTTGCTGTTCGGGGGCTGAACCAAGAAGGCTGTGAAAAGAGACATAGGCCTGCGCACATGCACATAGGTACATTGCAAAAAAAATAGCCGTCGCCTTCAAAATAAAACAAATCCCCACGGGGCAGCCAAAGGGCCGGATGTGGCCCAGGGGAAGTGAAATACCTAGGTCGGGTATAACAGGATATACCGCATTTTTCGGAGTATAAGACGCACCGTTTTCCCCCCTAAAAGAGGGTGGTAATGTTGGTGCGTCTTATACACCGAATACAGCCATTTTTGGCCTCCCGAAGCTCTGCCCCCGTGTCCCATTTTTGCGAAAAACTGGGTGCGCAGAGGGTTTGGAAGGCCTGCAGAGTGCTTCTGGGGGCTGGGGGGAGGCAAAAACAGGGCATTTTTGCCTTCCCCCAGCCCCCAGAGGCACTCTGCAGGCCTCCCAAGCCCTCTGCACACCCCCCATTTTTCGCAAAAATGGGTGAAAATGGGACACACAGAGGGTTTGCGAGGCCTGCAGAGTATTCCTGGGGGCCAGGGAGCACAAAAACTTTTTTTCTTACTTACCTCTTCGAAATCTTGGTGCGTCTTATACACCGGTGCGTCTTATAGTTCGAAAAATACGGTATTTTCTGAAGGCAAATGAGCAGTGTAAAGCGGCCCAGAGGCCAAATGGGAGCAGTTTGCTCTGATCCTGGACTTCCCATTTATAGGGGCCACTCAGCCACTCTGATCCCTGTTCTGCAGTTAATGGATTGTGACAGAAGGATTGTCGTGAGCAAGCAGACAACAGGCCTGTTGGTGCTCAGGATGCCTCATTATGGGGTCCAGCAAAACCAGCTCCTATTGTTGGCCTTTGGTGGCTGTATTGACGCACCCCAGGCTCACGTCTGGCTTTTTCAGAAAATACGTGCTGCAAATTGGATCCCATCTGTGTTGCACACGCTGCCCCTTTTGCCGTTGGGGCTCTCAGACACACTTTTGAGCACTTGTGGTGTGGGGGTGCTTTACTCAGAGGAGGCCCATCAGGGTTGGGGGTTCCCCTGCAGAGACTCACCACATTTAGGTGCTTGTAAGTAACATTCAGGGAGTAGATTTCTCTTGGAAGGAACTTTTTGGTATATTCCACAGGTGCCTCTGCTGTTGAAATTATCTTTATAGCAACCTACGGGAAGAGGAAGCAGAGCGTGAAACGGGCGCTGGGAAAAGTCCTCAGCTATGGAGCTGCAGGGCTGATGAACGCTGCACCACAGACCCTGCGGGACCTTCCTAACCAGGGTGTGTAAGCATCGTATTGCATTCGGTGGCCCCAGAACAAAGCATTCGGAGCAACAGAAAAAGAGAAGAAACAAGACACCATATTAAAATAATCAAAACAGAATGCGATCAGTTTCAACAGTAAAACGAATTACCAAAATATTTAGGCAGTTTAAAAGCTTAGCAGCTGCGGCACTGGCAGTCCATTTAGCCACCACCTGGAGAGGTTCCTGATCTGTCAGTTGCGCGCGCGCACACACACACACACACCCTTTATCCTAATAAGCGCAACCAATTCAGGTGGCAAACCAGGTAGCGGAAGGGTCTCTGGCAGAGCAGGCTGCTTGCTGCCTTTCTCTTCCAATGGACCTCCAGCTTTTGCACAGAACTGGAGGAACCTGTCCGTCCGGCACAGAAGATGGCAAAGCCATCCCTGACTGACCAAAGGATATTCACAAAGGGGCCGGTGTAAGAAAGCCATCTCCCCTACTGCATACAAGCAGCATACGTGTGCATGTAGTTTCAAAGGTGCTTTTTCAAAAGGCAACTTTAAGACCTGTGAACTTCAACTCTCAGAATTCCCCTGCCAGCCATGGGGGGAGTTGAAGTCCACAGGTCTTAAAGTTGCCAAGTTTGGAGAGCCCTGTTTTAAATTATGAAGAATCAGCTGAGCAGTCCAGGCTGACCCCCCTGCTGTCCTGCTAGGACTTTCCCCTGCGGGGCCAGTCCATCCATCTCCCTGGAGCAACTGCTCCCTGCCTGCTTCTCACTCCCTGCAAAATGTCAGGGCAGAAGGTGACCGACCCTTCCCTTCCCTTTGTGTGCACTGGGATCAGGATGGATCTACTCCAGCCTCTGGGGATCTGGAAAGAACCGCCATTGACACAGGTAGGCAGGATCCCCAATCTGCCTCTCTCCCCTGATCCATAACCACCTGGGATCTTCCTGTTCCAGTCAGATCATCTCCAGCCAGTTTGGAGTTGTGTGATCACATCAGCCACCTCTAACACCATGTGATGTAACAGATTTGTGTATTTTAAATGCTTTTGTGCCACTTCAGTCATCTGATTCTAAGCAGCTTACAAGTAGCAAAAAATATGACGCAATAATCCTCCTTATATCGAAAATGACCAAGACCTTATTGCAGTGACCACTCTGTGGGGCAGGAGGTCATCCCATACTTGGGTAAAAGCTTCCTTGGCAGGATCCATGCAGGGGACACTGGTGTCCAAACCCCTCATCGCCCTGCAGGCGCTCTCTGGGTATCCAAATTCTATCCATGTCTGGACCCTCAATCAGCAGGACAGATAAAACGATGATGAACCTGGGGAGAAGGCAGGCCGGGCTCAGGGCCAGAGGGACTACTGGACAATGGACCCCTTCAAAGAAAGCTGGGATGGAAGAAGAAGACACAGAAATCGCCACTGAAACTCTTTGATGCCCCTGCAGAACGATTTGGATGAGAACATCTCCAGAAAAGCATCTCATCACACGCCAATGACAGGAAACAACTCCAAACAGCAGACAGTTCATTCTGGGGCATTTCCCCCTCTGACCTGATCTGAGAGCGCTGCTGCCCTCACTACAGCCAAAGCCTAAAATGATTCCTTCTTGACCCAGCAGGACAGGTGGGAAAGCCCAGCACAGTGTCTGAGGGGAGGGGGCTTTGCATGCTAAGGAGCAGCCCTCCCACTCTGGGCATCAAGTCCACCAGGGCTAAAATAGCTGCAGATGAAAAATTCATAACTTCTATTGATTCCCTTTTTTAACAAGACCTGATGTGCATGACGGTTATTGATAGATGAATCTTTCTCCTGCCTTTCCTCCATTGTCCAGTAGTGCCTCTGGCCCTGAGCCCGGCCTGCCTTCTCCCCAGGTTCATCATCGTTTTATCTGTCCTGTTGATTGAGGGTCCAGACATTGATGGGTTGCCAGTTTATTTCCAGGTGCAATTCGAAGCACTGATGTGGACATGGCCCAAAGCCAGCGTGGATAGAATTTGGATACCCAGAGAGCGCCTGCAGGGCGATGAGGGGTTTGGACACCAGTGTCCCCTGCATGGATCCTGCCAAGGAAGCTTTTACCCAAGTATGGGATGACCTCCTGCCCCACAGAGTGGTCACTGCAATAAGGTCTTGGTCATTTTCGATATAAGGAGGATTATTGCGTCATATTTTTTGCTACTTGTAAGCTGCTTAGAATCAGATGACTGAAGCTCTAGAGAAAGTGCAGAGGAGAGCAACTATGATATAGGACTGGAGACTAAAACATACGATGACTGGTTGCAGGGACTGGGCATGGCTAGTCTAGGGAAGAGAAGGACCAGGGGAGACAGGATAGCAGTTTTCCAATACTTGAGGGGCTGCCACAGAGAGGAGGGGATTAGGCTGTTTTCCAAAGCAACTGAAGGCCAGACAAGGAATAATGGATGGAGACTGACCAAAGAGAGATTCAACCTGGAAATAAGGAGGGATTTTCTGACAGTGAGAGCGATCAACCAGTAGAACAGAAGTTGCCTTCAGAAGTTGTGGGAGCTTCATCACTGGAGGCTTTCAAGAAGAGATTGGGCTGCCATTTATCCGAAATGGTGTAGGGCAGTGATGGCGAACCTATGGCACGGGTGCCACAGGTGGCGTGCGGAGCCATATCTGCTGGCACGCGAGCCGTTGCCCTAGCTCAGCTCCAGTGCACATGTGTGTGCTTGCCAGCTGATTTTTGGCTCACGCGGAGGCTTTGGGAGGGCGATTTCGGCCTCCAGAGGGCCTCCAGGGTGGCGGGTGGAGTGTTTTCGCCCTCTCCAAGCTCCAGGAAAGCCTCTGGAGCCTGGGGAGGGTAAAAAAATGGGCCCACCGTGCCCACTGGCAGTCGGGAAACAGGGGAGTGGGGGGGTCACACATGCATGTGCAGGGGGGTGGGGCAAGTGAGGGGCTTTGAATTATGGGTGTGGGCATGCTCGTGTGTGCAATAGCGTGCACGCGCACTATTTCGGCACCCGAGGAAAAAAAGGTTCGCCATCACTGGCGTAGGGTCTCCTGCTTGAGCGGGGGTGTTGGACTAGATGACCTACAAGGTCCCTTCCAATTCTAATAATAATCTAAATCTAAAATCTAAATCTTTTTATAAAGTTTCCCAGGAGTGCAGTAGGATCCTGGGGATCAAACTGCATGATGTCAGCCCCCCCAACCCCCCCCCCTTGAGCAGAATGGTGGCCCGTGAGTTACCCTTGTGCGAAAGAGTACAGGCAGCCTTCAACCCACAATCGCAACTGACCCCAAAATTTCCTTTGCTAAGTGAGAGTTAAATTGAATTTTACCCCACTTTATGACCTCTCTTGCCACAGCTGTTAAGTGAATCACTGTAATTGTTAAGTGAGTAACCAGGTTGTTAAGTGAATCCGGCTTCCCCATTGATTTTGCTTGTCAGAGTCACAAAAAGGGATCACGTGACCCCGCGACACTGTAGCCGTCATAAATATGAGTCAGTTGCCAAGTGTCAGAATTTGGGCCACGGAGATGCTGCAATGGTTGTAAGTGTGAAAAAGATACCGGTAAGTCACCTTTTCAAGGCTGTTGTAACTTTGGACAGTCCCTAAATGAATGGTCGTAAGTCAGGAGTTACCTGTAACCCAAATGAAATTGTATTCTGGCCAGATTTCTGAAGCCATATGGCTACCTGAAATTCAATTTGAAACGGTGGTTCACAGCACCACAGAATTGGGGAGCCCCTATCACAATCCTTTACGTGATAATTCTTCTGTTGCAGAGATGCACCCCCTTCAAGATGTATCCCCCCCCCAAAACAAATATCCTGAAGAAATGGCTGCTCAAAGATGTGAACTTACCTGAGAGCAGGTACAAAAATGCTCAGTCTGTGCCAGTAAATCAGGAAGCAGGATCAGCCCTCCTGAGGCAAGTCGAAGCCCCCTCTACCTTGCCCAGACTGACTGGTGTCCGGGATGCCTTCCATTCCACCTTAATTGCCCACCTTGGATGAAGGATCTGGAGATCAAGGATCTCAGCCCTGAAAGCACTTGGTTCAAGGAGGCCTTTTGGGAAGGAGGATCTTGAAGAGGAAGGGAGAGCCAGTCCACAGGGGCAGGAAGTGAGTGTTTTAACCAAGAATGATGGGCGGCACCACCACCTTCATTTACTGAATGGCCGGAAACTCTTCCGTCACACTGAATAGGTGCCATTGAGTTGTGTTGACTGTCAGTGGCTCACAGGGAGGCCTCCGGGAGGATCGGTCCCAACTGAGTTATTTGGGAGGTCCAACAGTGCCCCCACCACCATTTATGAGTCCAACCCCCCTTCCTCCCAGTTGTCCTACTCTTCTATTTCCATTATATGTTAAAATATTGCATACCTATCTCCAGATCAAATCTGCCTTTGTCAAAGTCAACTATTGAGAGAAAGCGGTTAATGGCAGGAGAGATGGCAGTGGGGCATAAGCAGGGCAGCCTCACCTGGGCCAGCCCCTCCCACTCCCTTGAGCCCTCCTCTTCCCCCCCCCCCCAGGGCTCACCATAGAGTGCCGCTTATTCCTGAGGTCTGAAGCCAGCTTGTAGTTCTGCATCATTTTCTCCTGGGTTGCGTAACCCAGATAGACTTTGGAGAAAGCCCCCGACCCGATTTTTTTGGAAGAGAGGAGGTAGCCATTCTCCTTGCTTTCCCGGACCTGCTCCAAGAACGTCCTCCTGTCGGCCTCACGCTTCGAGAAGCTCTTCATGGCCCCGAACTGGCCCAGGAGGGGGTGGCCCGGGGGCCGGGCTGAGGGGGCTGCTGGAGGAGGGGCTGCCGCAGGGCTGGGGGAGAGGCCGGCAGAAGCACAGTTCAGACAAACACATCAGCTCTGCAAGGGGGGCAAGCACAGCGTGTGGGTCCTTCCTAGCACGGCACCTTTCTCATCTTCTGGGTGGGTGCTGCCACTGGCCAAGCACAAGGAGTGGCAGTCCAAGGGGTCCCTTGTTGCTCTGGACAGAGGAGTTTCCACAGTGACCGGCTGGCCCAGGCATTCCAGAGGCAGCCTTCTAGAACCGAGGCACAACAAGCAGTTGTAGAACTTCCGATCTCGGGTGGGGGGCCCACAGCTGCACTGGATCTCCACCCCCACCCCTGCTGGCAGAAGGGCCCTTGGCACAGAGGCCTTGGCAGCACCTCTCGGGCAGAGTTTCACAGAGGCTGGGTGAGTCACAGACTAGATTGATACATCTTGCTAAGCTGGATGGGGTCTCTCTGGTCCTGGCACAAGGGTGTGTAAATTCAGCCCCCGCGGGTGGCTTGAACCAGGATTCTGTACGCTCTGCAATCCCAGCCAAATATCAGCTGTTCAAGAAATCTGGACGGAGAAAGTGGCCCATCCTGTGCCTGACTATTTCCCCCTTCCATCCGCTTGTGTCTGATTCTCAGAGACCACTGGGCAGAGTTTTTCAGAAGGGGTTTTTCCATTGCCTCCTTCCTAGGGCTCAGAGTGAATGACTGGCCCAAAGTCATTGGCTTTGTACCTAAGGCAGGACTAGAACTCACCATCTGCGGGTTCCCAGCCCAATGCCTTCACCATTATACCAACCTGCTCTCGAGGCTGGCTTGGCTGAGGCCAAAGGTTGGCACGGGCAGCTGCAGAACTGCACCAGGGCGCTGCGCACCCAAATCTTTAATCTGGACACACCTCAGCGGGATCAGCTAATCTGTGGGCACTGCCTTTTATGAACCTCTCCGGAAGCTTTGCAAAGGCAGGAGAATCTGCCAGGAATCCCATCGGAAGATGGGAAGGGATCTGGCACTTGAGAAGAGGAGAAGGCGGTTTAGAAAGACAGCTGTGAAAAGTGGGTGAGACAAACAGGATTAACAGGGACAAGTGTCAAGTTTTGCACCTGGGGAGAAAATATGGATTTAGAATCGTGCAACCTGGCTGGCTGGGCACATGTGAAAGAAGTCACAAGCTCAACACGAACCCCCAGCCCCCCCCCCCAGCAGAGCCTGCCCCACCCCTCCCAGCAGAGAATGGCAACTTGGGATGGTGGGGGAGCTGGAAAGTGGGTCCTCACTGCAGGGACATTGAAAGGTGGTGGTCTTTGGGTGACCTCAGAAGGGAAGACCTGGCAGGTGATAGAATTGCCCTGGGGGAGGGGGGGGGAGGCTACAGAGTAGTTCAGGTAAGATAGTCCCTAATGGTAGAGGGCCTCCTCCTTAAGCACAGGGTTGAACTAGAAGACCTCCAGGGTCCCTTCCAACTCTGTTATGTTACCTGGAGGCTGGGAGCTACGGAGACAGAGCAGGGACATCAAACTGAGGCTTAAGGTGGGCAGTGGGCATCTGGCCATAAGGCTGCAGGCTCCGGTCCTTGAATGCCAGAGAGCAAAAGAGAGGGCGTTTGTGTGGGGTTTTGACACCTGCTTCCTTGTAACCCCACCCACCTCCAAAAGTCAATAAGAGTTGGAAGGTGTTTTAGCAAGAGGCTGGACTAGATGGTTCTGCATACCTCTGGGGAAAACATACATCACTTCTAAGACAGGCCAAGAGCCATGCTAAATCATGCTTGATAAGAATTTTTCATGCCAAAAGAGTGAACATGGTAAAATACTGCAGATCTGAAATCAAACGGCTGATGAAGTTGTTAAATCACGCTAATTGTCTACCACGGAGCACAGTAAGGAAGGTTTCAAGGCTCGGGGAGAAAGAACCGGTTCAGCCGATATAGGCACGGGCTGAATTTTCCGGGGAGGGGGTTGCACAGCCAGAAGCCCCTCCCGAAAGTCCCGCTCGGAAAGCCAGTCCGTCCAGAGTTTGTAGAGCAAACACGCCACACGAAACGGGACGTGGATAACCAACGGGAGCCGGAACAAGGCGCAGGTGTACATCCCCCTTCGGCTATTTTGGGCTGGTTCAAGGCAATCCCTCCCCGCCCCGTTACATTAACTAAACCTCCGAAGGGGCTGAAGGTCTGCGGAGACCCGGGACCCCCAGTGCGCCCCGCTTCCGATCAAGCTCCGCCTAGCTTTGCTGGCTGGGGAATTCTGGGAGTGGAGTCCACGGGTCTTAAATTGGCCAAGGTCGGACCCTCCCCCCCACCAGCGGTCAGAGGACCCGAAGCCAAGAAGCCCGGAAGAGATTTCAGAGCGTGGCGGGGCCCCCAAGGCGAGGACACCAGCCAAATGCGAGGGTGCAGTTTCGGTCCACATCTGGGCCGCCGCCTCCTCATCCGAGACTCCGGAGCAGCGATCTCGGGCCGAGAAGCGGGACCGGGAAGCCCCGGCAGGGACCGAAGCCGGAAGGGCGGGTGGGGCCGGGCTCCCAAAGAGCTGTTGAAGGGGGCGAGACGAGAACCTGGGCTTCCCCGCAGAGGCCGCCCGGCATTTCCCCCCCAGCAGCTCCGCAGCCACGAGGCGGACGGGCCCCGGGCCGCTCGGCCGGAGAAGCAGAGGCTGCCGGGACCCCGGTTCCTTCATGCCGGGCGGGGCGGGCCGGCGTCTGTCTGGACCTGGCGGGGCGTTGGGGTTGCTGCCCAGCGCCGCTGTCCGGGGAGGCCGAGGCTCCTGGCGGGAAGGTCGCCGCTGCCTTCGGCCTGGGAGCCTCCCCGGCGCTTCTCCCCGCCTCGCCCTCGGCCGCCTGGACAGCGGGGCCCGCGGAGGAGCCGCCTGGAGCCCCGTCAGCCTTCCAGCACGGAGAGCCCGGCCGCCTTCCCACCAGCAGCGCAGCCCCGGCCGCCCTCAGCGCCTTGGGGTCCCGGCGGGCAGGAGGCACCGCCGTCCTCCCGCAGCCGCGCCGGCCCTGGGGTCGAAGGAGCGGCCGGCCGGGCGGGTTGGGCTGATGCTCAGCCTGGGCTTGGCGCAAGAGAAGCCACTGGAGGCTCCGGCGGGAAGAGCCGCGCTTCTCCTCCTCTGCGGCCCAAATAAGCCCCACACAGCCGCCCGGAGCTCCGGCCGAGGCGAGACGGGGCCACCGCCGGGCTAAGGGCGCGACTGGATCCGGCGCTGATTGGCGCAGCTCCCGTCCCGCCAGTCAGCCAAAGGCCGCCGCCTCCCCTCGCTCACTCTGACTGCAACCCGGATGGGAGACCACCAGGGGATCCCGGGCAGACTCCGCCCAAAGACCGCGGAGGGGCGGGGCTTCGCGGCCTCCAGGGGCGGGCCTCGTCACGAGACACTGTAGTGTACCTCCGAGGGGCGGGGGCGAGTTGGCGCACGCGCGTTAGCGACGGATTGCCGCTGCAAGTCAACGGGGGTGGCGCCCCAAAGCCGTCGCTTCTCCAACTGGGCGCCCCTTCGCCGTTCGGACGGCCGTCTCCCTGCCCGGGGGCGCCCGCGGGCGGAGCTGCTCTTGCTGGTGGTAGGTCTGAGTCCGGGGGGGCGGGGCCTCCCAGGTGAGGGCGTGGCCTTAAATACCCGGAAGCGCTGCTCCCGCCGAGGTAAGTGAGCGGCGGTCCCGGTCCAGCGAGCAGCGGAGGCGGGGGAGTGAGTGGGACCCCTCGGAGCTGTCCCGCCTGCCGGCTGAGCCTCCGCTTCTCTCCCCCGCAGGAGGCGCTGGGCTGGCCACGACCGGGGCGCTGCAGGAGAGAAGCCGCGCCAGCCCCGTCCCGCCCGGCGGCCGCCCCAGAAGCTGCGGCTCGGAGGATGAGCTGGGCGCCGGGCGGCCCCGCCACACTCACCGGCCGCTCGGAAGGCGGCGAAGGGCGCCCTTGCGGCCTCTAGCGGGGCCCGCCTGGCTCCTCCGCCCTTGCCGTCCCCGGAGCCCCCGCTTTGCCCAGCAGGACTCGGAGCGGCGGCAGCCAAGCCGGAGCCGGGACCATGGCCGAGTCCCGCGTGAAAAGTAAGTGAGGGGGGTCTCCAGGCTCTCGGCGGCCTTTTGGAGGTGGAGGGGAGGTTGTCTAGGCCATGGATGGGCTTCGGTTCCCAGAATTCCCCCATCGGCATGCAGGGGGTTGAAGCCCCTCTTTCTTTCCTTCCTTCCTTCCTTCCTTCCTTCCTCTCCAGCGCTTTCCTGCTCCCACCTGCCCCAAAGGGCTTTGCTCTCCTGACTGGAAATGCCCAGGGGCAGCTTTGGGCCTTTGCCCTTGCATGAGCCCCCCTCTTTGATTGGGGGCTTTTATAGAGACCCTGGGGGTCCAGCTGTAAGACTTCTGGACTTGCAGAGCATTGCTGGGGAATTCTGGGAGTTGAAGTCCGCAAGTCTTAAAGTTGCCAAGTTTGGAAACCCCTGATATAAACAAAAGATAAAGTGTGTAAAGAGAACTTAGATGGGAAAAATGCAAAGAGCAATTACAGAAATACCATAAAAGAAAAAGATAAAGAAGTGATTTCCAATCTCCTCTGCAGCCTCTTCTGCAACCTCCAGCATTCCTCTTCCTCCCTCCTTAAGGTTACATCACAGAGATTCCTTCTGTCTCCTATTCAGCCTTTTTTAAAATGGGCCGTTCCAGAAATCGCCTTTTCATTTCTTTCTGTATACGAGGTTTCCAGTCTTTTATACAAGTATCGCTGGCATGAACCTTAAAGACCCTGTTGCTTCCCCTGGAGGATGGCAGTGCCCAGCGGGATCTGGGGAGGGGGTCCTCTCGGCCCCTGTGTGCAGAAAGGGATTTTTCTGGCTGGCTCCTCTGCCAACTTGCTGTCTGCACAGAAAAAGTGGCGCCAGAGAACTTCACACCCTGGCCGATTAGGGGAGCAGCAGTGGGAGGTTAATTCACGCTTGCCTGGAGTAGCTGCTGAAGAGACCTCCACAGAGATCTTGTCACAGCACCCATGTGTTGTGCAGAGAGAGGGGAATTGGCTCGTCTTTACTTCAGCCATGTCGTCACTCTCCTTCCGGTCTGCTTAACTGTTGCACAGGGTGACCAGATGCAAAGCCTCCTGGGCTCCATTTCCTTGGGAGTCGAGTTGGGCCCACGGCTTCCCCTGGGGCTTTGGCCGTGGGGCATTGGGGGTCCTGAAAAAGGCCCCTGGAGCCCACCTTCCCTTCCGGGCTCCACCGAGCTGCTGCCAAGTGGACGGCAAACCTGGTGCCCCCAGCAGAGCAGAGGAAGGTTTCCAACGTGAACAGAGGCCGGGAAAAGCCACCCGGAGTCACCTGGTTGGGAAAGTTGGCAGAGGAATTGAATAAATAGCAAGTAAAAGAGGGGCTGCCATTGCTTACAGCGATAAGCGGATAAGCCAAAGAAAGGTTTGGTTCCCCAGCAGATTTCTCTAAAACTGGAGTGTGGGCTAAGAGGTGAAGCTCAGCCTGACCAAATAATTTGTGTTTCAGCAATTAAGGGACCCAGTGAAGCCTTTGCTGAAGGAGCTGCAGCATTTCCTAGCTCTGACTGAAAAGCCAGACTAAGCATCTTCCTGTGGTTTCACACGAGGTTCCTCTCCTCCTCTTCCTCCTCCTCCTCCTTTTTCTTTTGCCGTTACAGGAAATTATCGCCTCTTGTAAAAACATTGAGCCGGGTCCTTCCGTGTTGTATGCAATTGATGTGAAAATAAATCAGCTTTGCTACGAAATTGCACACAACCAGGTTTTGGCAAAAAGCCGCTCCCTGCATGAAGCATTTAGCTAAGGCTTTCTAAGTCATCCAGGCCACAGGGGTCTCAAAGGTGACTTTTTCAGGCAACTGGACTGTTTTCTCTTGAAACACAGTTCATGGAGCAACCATCTAAGCTGGAATGGTCCCTCCCTGACTCAGGGGGATAGGAGCGGAGGTTCATTAGCCCTGGGGGAATTGGGGGGCTATAATGAATTTAAACAGGGCAGAGGTAAGGAGAGAAGCACAGTCTGATTTGCCAGATTCGGTTTCAAAAACGAGCAGCTCCGGTCTCTGTCAAGTGCCTGGCGCAGCCGCAAGGCCTGTCAGAACAGCCAGGTTTTGGGGGCCTCCGAGAGCACCGTCCGGATCTCGAGGGAGGCTCACCCCAGGTGCCAATGCGGAGAAGGCGCTTTCTGCCCTTGGTAGACGGGAGTTATGCGTAGGGTGCCACTCTGCCAGGCAGTCAAGCGGAAACCACCGGAGATGGGGGTCCCTCAAAGAACCCGGCCTGGTTTTTCTATTCTTTCTAAAAATCCTTCCTTCCTTCCTTCCTTCCTTCCTTCCTTCCTTCCTTCCTTCCTTCCTTCCTCCCTCCCTCCCTCCCTCCCTCCCTCCCTCCCATGAGCAGAGGGTTGGATTGAACAGCCTCTAGGGGCCCTTCAGCTCTGGGGTTCTGCTATCTGGAATCTCGCAACTCGATTGTTTGGAGAACCACTAAAACAAGATCGGCTGGAGAGATGATATATTCATGTTCAATACTGTCTAGCCAGGCTGACCTTCCCAGTAGATGCAGACTAGAAAAGCATGGAGGGATTAATTGTAGGAGCTCTTCTACAGCCAGTGCTGAGCGGGAAGGGTTATATTCGGGGTTAGAAACCTTGTTTGGCTTTGCATTTTTTCAATGTAGGAACAGGAAATCTGCCAGGTGCATCCAGGACCCCCCTCCACTGCTGAGCACCCACCCCACCCACCCCCGGGCAAAGCTGGTATCTCACGGGATCCAGTCTTGGTGACCTGCTGAGAAAGTGCCCCAAGAGCTGTGGATTGCGTGTCTCAGTCCTTGCAAGGCATCCTCCTTGGGCCTGATCCCCTTGATCGACCTGGGATTTACATGGATGCCTCTTTGATATCACCCAGGAAGCCTCAGGCCTGCCACCCCCATCGCCCTGGATGCGGAGAGCACATTTGGGGTGCCCATTGTGGTTCCTATAACATGAGGGGCCCTTTGGAGTTTTGTTACAGGCCATCTTGCCTCGGATGCTGTCGAGGTTGCAGATTCCTCCATCTGGGCAGCTGTGGCAGCTGCAGAATCTGCTGGGGTTGTGAAGGGTGAAGATCCGGGGTTGCCCTTAATGCTTTGAGCTTTGAACTCCATGCAGAGCCTGTTGATGGCTTTTTGCTGCTGGCTGGATTCCTTCGTGCCACAAAGACTCTTTAACAGCGCACAAGTGTCGCTGTTCTCATTGTGCTGCAGTCAGCCTTTTCCGGAGCGACCCAGCGCTGAGTTCTCTGTCCGAGGGTAGTGGTCCAGGGGCTCCGGAGAATGTGTCTTGGAGCAGTGGGCACTTCCTTTTTACCTCCCATTTCTTGAATGTTGTCTTCGGGCCAGCTTCAAAGGGCATTGTCCACTTTTTCAGCCCTTTTCCTGCACTTAGAACTTCAAAGCCTTGGCCTCCTCAAATGCCGGCTCTGGCATCGTTCCCTTCCTCTCCACATCCCCACTGTATTCTGCATCGGTCAGATGCCCTCGCCAAGAATTATGGGCTCCTCTATCTAGGAAGGATTCAGAGAAGGCGAAAGAAGTCGGAGAAAGGCAACCAGGTTCAGTCTTGAGAAGGGACAGAGAGGGAAACAGCCTTCGTGCAACTAAAAGGGTGTCGGGGTCTCCAACTTTGGCCACCTTAAGACGTGTGGACTTGTGGACTTCAACTCCCAGAATTCCTCAGCCAGCATGGAATTTTGGGAGTTGAAGTCCACAAGTGCTAAAGTTGCCAAGGTGGGAGACCTCTGCTATAGAAGATAATCAAAGTACCTTGGAAAACATCTGGTTCAGTTGCCTTTCCACCTTCCACTGGCTGATGTCCAATTGAAATCTAAACCTTTGCTTCCTCCCTGGACTCCTGGACGGGCAATTCTCCCACCTTTTCTATATGATGGCACTTCCAATGGTTAAACACAGCTGTCTCCTAGCAATCTTTTCGTCTCCAGGGTAAACAGATCCTCCAACCAGATCTCCAATTGCTCCTCGTTTGTTTGTTTTTCACTCTAGAATGATTATCAGCATCTTTCCCAAGATGGGTCTAGAACTGGATGTAATATTCTGTGTGTGACCAATTCCAAACAAAGAAGAATGATTTATCTTGATTTTGAGAGTGTTGTGCAAATAATCAGTGCTAGAAGTGGAATTTGCTCCCTGTTTATATAGTGCCTTGCCCTGACGGTAGAGTTGTGGTTTTCTCCTTGATAGTTCCTGGTTTAGGGTATTGTTTTCTGCTTGATTGTTTGTCTGGTGTTAATCCCTGCTTATCTGAGCTTTGGCTGTTGGGGAAGTCCCAAAGGTTCTTTTTCTGGAGGGAAGCTGCAACTGGACTATCTTGGTTTTTTTCCCTATGAAAATATTTCGCTTCTCATCCAAGAAGCTTCAGAACTGGGACAACCATGACTTGAATGTCTGAGAATCCCCATAGGCAGCTTCTGGAGAAGATGTATTCTGGTCTTTATATTTCCTTCTTAACTTTTCTTTTTATTTCCTCCTTTGAATGGTATGTAAATGTGATTTATCTCTATGTGTCTGTTGGTGACTGAGGGTGAAGCTTCCAGAAATTCCCTAGTGTTTGGTCTAGGATGCTCATACTTTCCCAGTTTAAACTACGGTTGAGTCTGTCCATGTTTTGTAAACTCGGGGAGTTTTCATTGTGTCTTCTGACAGAAAAGTCGGTGTTCATGATCATCTGCTAGTCTTCTGCCTGCCTGTCCTACATGATGGCTTTAGCAGTCCTTCCACTGTAGGTTGTAGAAAAACTCCCCTTTTATATTTCTTGGGATGCAGAGTGTTTTGCATTGCTTGAGATGTTTCAGGGGGGAACAAATCCCACACTTTAGAATCATTGGGTTGGAAGGGATTTTGGAGGTCTTCTAGTCCAGCCCCCTTCCCAAGGCAGGAGCCCTCGTACCATCCCCAGACAAATGGTTGTCCAATCTCCGGTGAAAACCTCCAGTGATGGAGCATCCACAACTCCAGGAGGGAAGCTGCCCGTTGCTTCATCATTGGCTGCTTCTCCTTCGGCCTCTTCTGCAAAGACAGAGCAGCCGCTGAGGCTGGAGGGGCTGGTGAAAAGCCCCACCTGGATGCCCTTGGCTGCTCTGAGGCCCTCGATCTGCGGATCACCACAGCCTCCTCCTCCTCCTCCTCATCTCCACCTCTGAAGCACAGAGCCCCAGTATTGTGGGCTCAGGATATGGCCGCTCTTCCCAGCTCCTCCTCCTCCTCCTCCTCCTGCTGGGCTAGGGTGTCCTTGGCATTTTGATTTGAATGGGGTTGTCAGGACCCCCTTTTCCAGTGACAGCTTAAACTGACTTCCTGCACCATGGAACATAGACTAACGGAGCTGGGAGGGACCAGATTGACCTATGGACTTCCCAGGAGGGCTCAAGCGGGGCAGCTGGTGCCAGCCGGGCAAGAGACATAGAGGGCTCTTGGGAGGAGGATGAAGCCCCTCTGCCTCTCTTTCAGGGCTGGCCATGACTCTGATGGACGCCACGGCCGACAAGGATCCCCTCGTCCAGGAGCAGATCTTCAGCGCCCTCTGCTCTTTGGGAGGGGCCGAGCCAGAGGAGGTCTTGAACGCTTGCGAGGAGTACCTGCGGCAGCACGAGAAGGTGGGGCACCCCAGCGTGGCGGTTTCAGTCCAACATTATTTCTGCCTGGATGGGCGGAAGGGGAGACTCTGGAAGGCTGTTCTGGGAAGGGCTGTTGTCCTTCTGGCTGGTGGGCGATGTAGCTCCAGAGAGCCGGTACCAGGCGCGGGTTGAGGCTGCCTCGGGCAGTGCCCCTCACCTCTGTCCCCTTCCCTTCTTCCCAGCTGGGCCACCCACACCGGATCATCCTCCTGAGGGCCATGGAAGCCGTGGTGAAGAGCAGCCTGGCTCAGCTTGACAAAAGCACGGCCAAGATCGTCATCTTCTTGGCGTCCAGCGAGATGACCAAGTCTAAAGTAAGCCTGGGGGCCGCCTGGGGGGGCAGGTAGCTAAAGGGCTGCTTGCCCCTTTGGCCTTCCCACCTGGAGGCCCTGAGGAGGAAGCCACTTCTGCCGCCTGGGGGGCCATGCCAAGGGGCCTTGGGCTGCTTTTGGGCATCCTGGCCTGAGTTGCTGCTCCCGTCGGCCTTGCCCGTGTGGCTGCTCCGTTCGGTCCCCGTGCCCGCTTCCCCAGGGGAAGAGAGGGGATGTGAGGCTGGAGCATCGGGTCGAGCTGCCAGTCTTGGGCTCGCCCTAGGAGGCTCTTCCGGAGTGGCAGCAGGCCGCCAGCACCGTCCTGGTCGCGGTGGGGAATCGTTTCATCAACCAGGTGATGGAGGAGGTGCTGACCAAGTTCCAGCCGGGGGTCTTGCCTCACTGCTTCGTTGTGCTGACCTTCGCCAACCTCTCGGTCACCAATGGTAGGTTCTTCCCTCTTTTCGTCTTTGCTCAGGGGGAGGACCTGCAGCCTGATAGGTGGGGGGGGAGGCAGGTGGGGGCTTTGGGTGGAGGGTGGGGTCGGTGCTAAAGAAGGCGAGCGAAAACGCAGCCCGGCCCTCTGCCACACACATTGGTAAGTTCAGCCTGGTGTCCTTTGGCAGAGGGTCCAAAGCACCCTGGGCATCGTGGCGCAGAGCCTCCAGGCTCTTGCCCACTAGCAATAGCACTATATTAGACTTATATACCGCTTTACAGTACTTTTACAGCCCTCTCTAAGCGGTTTACAGAGTCAGCCTCTTTCCCCCAACAATCTGGGTCCTCATTTTACCCACCTCGAAAGGATGGAAGGCTGAGTCTACCTTGAGCCTGGTGAGATCTGAATTGCCAAATTGCAGGCAGCCGGCAGGCAGCAGAAGTAGCCTGCGGTACTGCACTCTAACCACTGCGCCACCGCCACCTTAAGGGAAAGGTTGCTCAGTGGGCAGTTTGAGGTCTGATCCTCGTTTTTGCATTTTCAGTGAAGCTCGACTTGTTGATTTGGGGTATCTGAGTCTTTCAAAATTTATGTCAGGGAGCTCCTTAAGAGTTTTGAGGGGGGAGTAATGTAGAAATGTTGGAAATAAATAAAAAAATGCATTTTGGAGAAGACTCACACGATGGAAAATCCCCGTAGAGTTCAGGCTCCATAAAAATCCATGAAGTAGCGAGCCGTAGTTGCAATTCTTTGTATCCCTCCAAGCTGTCTTGTCAGTTCAAATGATGCTCCGTCTGTAAAACATCTGCAGGCCACAGGTGGGGCAGAGAAGAGTGTGTGTGTGGATGGTGGTGGTTATTTATTTATTTAGAGTGTGGCTTAGCATATACATGGACTAGCAGTATATATTAACATGCCACATACGAAGCAATGGTGTTGGTGATGCTTTGCTGGTCATCCGTCCTTCTGGTCAGGAGAAAGCCAGCTCCTCTGGGGGGGGGGCAGCACCTGCTCAGAGGGGGCTTCGGCTTCAACCCTCTCCATCTTCCTCTCCCTCAAAGTATTTGGGATGGTCCCCTTCCTCAACTCCATCCTGGGGACGATGCTGCCCATGCTGCCCATGGCCAAGCAGGACAACATGAAGTCTGTCTTCTGCTACGGTAAGACAGCAGGGTCTCCTTGCTGGGCTTGGGGGTTCCATCCTGATTGCGGGGCTTCCTGGGCCCAGCTCTGGCACAGAGCAGGGGACTGCTGCCTCCACACTGCTGCACCTGTGCAGGTGTCCCCTGCCATGGGTGAGCATTTGGATCTTGCTTTCCTTCCTGCTTATTGGTCAAACATTTACCGGTTCGGTTTTTACTGATCTCCCTTTTTTCTGCCTCTTTCGCTTGTCTTTGTCCCAAACTGCCAGTCGGACAGAACGCTTTTGGGGGGTGAGGGCTCCCGTTTTGGACTTCCCAGGAAGTCTCCGTAGGGGTGGGGGGAGAGGCTTTTAGCCCAACACCTACGCCCCAAATCGTCTGCCGAGGTCCCTGTTGGTGGGAGGTCAGGACATCCCAAGGCTTCTGGGTTGGAGAGGGTTGGGGGGGTGATTCTGGCCGCTGCCCTTTGGGCTCTTTGGGGGTCTGCTGAGCTTTTGTGGGACACCTGCAGGGCTTGGCGAGTTTTCCACGTTGGGTTGTCAGGATGAGCTTTCCACCTGCGCCTTTAAGGAGCAGGAAGTAGAATCCCAGTGTCCTCTTCACCAAGAAGGTGGTCATCCTTCCTAACCCCCCCTCACCTCACCTCCATTCTGGATTCTGGGAGGAGGAGATGCTGAGACCCCCAAACAAGGGCAGAAAAGAGCAAGGAAGAAAGACGAAAAAAGTTCTGGAGCTAAATCATGGGAATGACCAGTTAAGGGAAGGAGGCATGCTGAGCCTCACAGAGAGAAGGTTGGGGGTACCTCCTCGTCCTTGAAGGGCTGTCACAGAGAAGAGGGGGTTGACCTCTTCTTCAAAGGGGGGAGGGCAAGAAGCCACAGGTGGGGGGGGGGCTCCTCAGAGGGAGAGCCAACCTGGAACTAAGGAGGAATTTCCTGACAGTGGGAACAATGAATCAATGGAATGGCTTGCCTGCTGGAGATGTGGGTGCTTCCTCACTGGAGGTTTTTAAGAAGAGATTGGTCAGCCATTTGACTGAAATGGTATAGGGTCTCCTGCTTGAGCAAGGGGGTTGGACTAGAAGACCTCCAGGGTCCCTTCCAGCCCTAGGATTCTGGCGTATCATCCCTTACGCAGCTTTGCAGTACTTCAGCGAGAGCATCCTGGAGTACCTGGCCAACCTAGACAAGGCGCCGGACCCAACGGTGAGGCGAGACACCTTCTCCAGTGAAATCTTCAGCGCCTACGAAGTCCTCTTCAACTGCTGGCTGCCGAGCCGGGAGACCAAGGTGCGAAGGGAGGAGGAGGAGGAGGAAGGCTGTCTGATGGGTGGCCTTGGGCTGGAGTTCAGGGCTACAGATTGCCCAGGATTCTGGCCAGGACACAAGGGGGGGTGAATCCTGGAGAGGACCCCCTGGGTGTGACCTTCCCACATGCCCCTGCAGGTGAGGCTGGCCGTGGTGGAGGCCCTGGGGCCCATGAGCCACCTGATGCCCAGCGAGAAGCTGGAGGAGCAGCTGCCCCGCCTGATCCCCGGCATTCTGGCCCTGTACCGGAAGCCGGCGGAGGCCTACTACGTCTCCAAGGTAGGCAGGCTGGCGGGCAGGGCGACTCCTGGGCGAGGCTGGCTTGGACTGAGGGGAGGGTCTGAGCGGGGGTGGGGGGGGGGGCTCGGCCCTTGAACGGCACATCTCCCATGTGGCACCTCCCTTGTCCTTGGCCTTCCCGGAGCGGCTTCGCTTCATGCGCTGCTCGGCCCTCGCAGGGTTGACCGCGTGTTCTTCAGTCCCCGGCTGGAGTTTGGGGGCTACAGTGGGAAGGGTGCAAAGGCCAGTTTCCGTGACCCTGAGTGGAAAGGAAGGGGCTGTTGGAGGAACCCCTGGGGAGGGATTGGCGCCCTTCATGGGCACAAAGAGGGCAGGTTTGTCCTCAAGCAACTTCATTGTGTTGGCAGAGGAACTCTCTCGCACCTGCCTGGAATCCTGTACAGTGGTCCTCGAGTTACAGCAGTTCATTTAGTGACCGTTCAGAGTTGCAACGGCACTGAAAAACACGACTGTTTTTCACACCCCTGTGGCAGCCTCCCCGTGGTCACGTGATCAAAATTCGGACACTTGGCAACTAGCATGTGATCCCATTTCCGGCCCTTCGGGCAAGCGAAGTCCATGCGGAGGCCAGATTCACTTAACCACCATGTCACTAACTGAATAACCGCAGTGATTTGCTTAACAACTGTGACCAGAAAGGTCATAAAATGGGGCAAAGCTCACTTAATAGCTGTCTCACTTAGCAACGGAAATTTTTAGGCTGAATTGTGGTTGTAAGTCAAGGACTAGCTGTACTGCCAAGCCCATAAGGCTGCAGCCGAGGCTTGGAAGGTGAGCATGGTTTATCTGACTTAGAGAACCTTCTGCAAGAGAAATTAAAACCTTGAAACCTGTCAAGTTCTGGAGGGTGTTAATCCCGGAGGAGGAAACATTTGAGGAGGGGGGGATGGGCTCTCCCCCACTTCCCCAAGGCAGCTGATGAGCTGTCCTGCAGGTGGGCGTGGCCTCAGGTGGGCGTGGAATGAGCATGTCAGCTGCTGTTTCAAGGGGGGGGTGTAACTGTCCTCACATGGTCCCTTGAACAGAGCCTATGCCAGATCCTGGAAGCCTCGGTCAATATTGGTAGCCGGACTCTGGACACGCAGCTGGACATCCTCCTTGGGACCCTCCACCTCCAGGTAAGGGGGGAGGGGCGCTTGGCCAGAGGAGCCGGCTCTGCTTGTGCCTTCCCAGCTACGTGGCTGAGATGGCACCAAGCGTGGGTACACGACACACACACACACCCCGACTCCCTGTGGTAATGGGCATCATCCTGTGAGGGTGCCAGCAGGTTGGTTCTGGATGGCCAGGAGCTTCTCACTGGGAGCCGCCTGGCTGGACTCTCCTTCACCAGGTGAAGCCAGTACTCTTCTCCCCCTCCCCCTCCCCCCTCCCCCGAGCAGCTCTGCGCCCCCCTGGATTCGTCCCAGCCCATCTCCCTGAAGAACCACAACGAGGTTCTCCGCTGCTTCACCGTCTTAGGTGAGTGGAGCCTCCAGGGGCAGGGAGGGGTCCTCAGCCTGGCAGCCCAGTTGACCTTGGGGAGGGGGCCTTCTGTCTCTTGCAGCCGCTTCATTCCCTGACCGCTTACTCGGATTTCTGCTTCCGAAGCTGGAGTCCAGCAACGAGAAGACGCGGGTGGGGACGCTGACCGTCCTGCGACAGATCATCAATAGCGCCTGTAAGTGGGGGGAGGGAAGGGGCAGCTGGCTGGGGCTTGGGGGCAGCAAGGGCACTGCAGAGGGAGGGGGCGCATCTCTGCCTTCGAGGGGGGGGGAGAAAGGCAGGACAAGGGAGGTGCTGCTTCTGGGGGTGTCAAGCCTGCAAGCCCAGCCCCCGCCTGCCCCAAAAGTCGCCCCTCCCCCTCCGGACCTTGGTTGCCAATGGGGTGACAGGCCTCCTACCCTCCTCATGAGCAGCCTGGCAAAGAGGACCTGGCTTCCTCTGGCACCAGATGGGCTTTGCTGGCAGAGGAAGGAGGGCACTGGGGCATTGGCGGTGGCGGAGGAGGAGGAGGAGGAGGGTGAAGGCGAAGGTGCCTCTGATTTCGGGTGGCCTTGTGGGGACCCGTGATGGGCCCTTGGTGGGGATGGGAGGGCAAAGTGGGCGTCCGGAGGCGGCTTCACCTTGAGCCTCTGCTCTGCTTCTGCCCAGCCGCTCAGATGGAGATCAAGAAGCCCTTTCTCCTCTCCTCCATGAAGCTCCCCCTGCAGGACCACAGCAATAAAGTGAGTCGAAGGCAAGAGGGGCAAAGCCCCCCCCCCCAGGTCCCCCCCAAGCAGCCTCACCTCCTTCCCTTCCTCCTGGCCCTTCCGAGTGGCATTTGTGCCCCTCCAGGTGGCCGATGTTCTGTTGCAGGTGAAGGGAGGACGAAGGGTTCAATTTGCCAGTTATTTTTTGGGGGGGGCTGTCCTACGGGAGGGAGGTACAGGGAACTTCGAGAACACCTGGCTGGCTCTGTCCCCTCCTCACCTGGCTTCCTTGCCAGGCCTTGCAGTCTGGTTGCTCCCCTGCCCCCTTCCTGTTGGACTGCTGCCTGCCCAGCCTCTGTGAAGGATTGCTGACCGCCTCACCTGGTCCAGGAGTTGTGCCTCTCTGGAAGGCCCTCTTGACGTTAGCCGAAACGTGCCAGCAGGAGAAGCCCAGCAGGGAGCCAAATTCTGTGCCACGCTTGCTTGTGCTTAACCAAGGGGGCCCTCCTCCTGGCAGCTGCCCGGTGGGCCTTGAGCCCCTCTCAGGTGCCCAAAGCTGCGCAGCACGTGGCAAGGGGGGCCTGGGTGACGGGCAACCTCCCTCCTTGCTTCCCTGCAGGTGAAATGGGCCATGGTGCAGATGGTCAGTGCCATGGCACACCACGGCTACCTGGAGCAGGCGGGCGGAGAAGCCCTGATTGAGTTCCTGGTCCGCCAGTGCGCCCTTCCTGCCGAGCAGGTGAGGGCCTGGAATGGCCGGAGTGACCACTTGACCAGAAGTTGAATGCTCTGAAAGGGAGGCGGAGTTCCAGACTGGCACACCTTTCTCTGCAACCGACTGGCACAGGACTGGCACCTTGAAGTGGCTGCACCTGCCAACTCCAGCCTGTCCCAAGGAGAGCCTCCGAGCAGTCTTGGGGGGGGGGGGGGGGCTGAGGCTGAGCAGTCCTGCTTGGCTGGGCCAGGAAGGGCACCTGGTTGCTCACCTGCCACCTGCTGGTTCTGCCGCTTTAGATGAGCCTCGGGCCAGCCACACTCCCTTCTGCAGAGCAGGAAGCCCCCCCCCAGGCCTGGCATTCCCACCCCCCAGGAATTTCTGTGCTGGGGGTGAATGGAAGAGGGAGCTTCCCCCCTCCCAGGGGACGAGGATGCAGGAGAAGCCAGGCTTGGTCGGAACTGGGCAGCAGCGCTTCTCCCCTCCTTCCTTGCAGGGGGCTTTTAGGAGCTGCCCCCCACTCTCTCCCTCCCCCCGCCAGGTCTCCCCACAGTCCCCCCTGGAGCCGGAGGAGGTGACGGACAGCCAGGTCAGGAGCATCAGCGCCAGCACCCTCTTCCTGCTCAGCAGCACCGTGGACAGGATGGTCGACGTGAGTCCCCCAAGGGAGGGCGGATGGCGAGGCTGCTGGGGATGCTGGGACTTGTAGTGGAGCCTCCTGAGCAAAGTCTCCTGGTGGCGGCGGCTGCTTCCTGCTCTTGCCAGGCTTCTCTGACTGGTGGCAGCAGCTCACGGGAGTGGAGGGGGGCTTCCTGGGAGGGGACCCCGCTGCCGCTTTGGCAGGTCTTTGCTGCCCCCCCCCCTGCAGGTGCTCTGGCCATCCCTCCTGGGCTTTGTGACCCCCGTGGCCTTGACCAAGGCCTTGGGCCCCCTCTGCAAGAGCCTCCTGGCCCTGGCCGCCCAGAAGCAGCAGCAGGGAGACTCGGACCAGCAGCTCCTCTACGACCCAGGGGGTTCGTATTGGCAAGGGGGGGCTGGGGGGAGAAAGGGGTCCTGGCTGAAGCAACGGAAAAAACCATCTCTCCCTGCCTTCACTGGGTCTCTGGCCTCAGGTGGGGCTGGCCGGCCCTTCCTGGGGACATGGGGCTGTCATTCCCCCCCCCGCCCCCCCCAGGCCTTTCCATCTCTGTTCCCCTTCTGAGATGCAGACCCCAGAGGGTGGGGGGCTTCCCATCGCTCCTGGCCATCCCCACATTGGCTGGGAAAGCCCAAAGTTGCTTGCCTGGCCAGGCCTGGCCAAGGGAGGGTTCCTGTGTTTCCCGGGGGGGGGGGGCGTCCTTGATATGATTCACGGGGGCGGGGCGGAGGAGAGCCCCCCCCAAAGTGATTCTGAAGAATTGTGCTTTGCTTGCAGGAAGCCTCCCGTCCCCTCATGCGTTGATGTCCCGGCTGCTGGTGAGCGGAAGGGAGTTGGTGGAGGTGGGGAGCAGCCCTCCACTTGGGGGGCCAAGAGGGTGGTGGGACATGTGGTGTTTCTGACTCTGGAAAAAGGGTCCCTTTGCCTTCTGCTGGGGGGGGGGGTTGCAAGAAACTCTCCTCCTACCTTTATGCTTTCACGGTTGATCTTGGGCCATTCTCTGCCCTCGTCCGGGGGGGGGGGGATTTAGGATGGGATGGGCCTTCCCTCCCTCCCCCCCTCTGGATTCCCCCAGCCAAGGGGCTTTGGGACCCCCTCTCCATCTTGCTCTGGCCCAGACCCCGCAAGATGCAGTCCCTCCTCTCCCTGTCCTCTGCTCCCCCCCACAGATCGTGGCTTCCCAGCCGTACCTGGGGGAGGGCCGTGGGGCGGGGGCCCTGCGACTGCTGCTGGTCCTGCGCCTGAGCATCCACCCAGCAGCCGAGCCCCTCTGGAGCACCAGGCTCCCTGCTCTGCTGCAGCACCTGGAAGGTAATGCCCCCCCCCCAGTGGATCAAGCCGGGGTCCCCCCACCCCAGTTTCCTTCTCACTGCAACCGGAAGATGCCACACACACCCCATTTTTGGGACCCCTTTGTAGACAGGATGGACCGAAGTGGCCTCCATGTCAAATGCTGATTAAGGCCCCTCCGGGTGTCTCCTCCTCCTCCTGACAGGGGGGGCTCCTTCCTTTAGGGGGGGAAGGGCTCAGGTCAGTGGGTGGATGTGGGGGGCTGGGGCCCCTTCCCCTCATCTCCCACCACCCCTTTGCTTTTCCAGCCAACACGGGGGCTTCCCTGTCTCTGAAGGACTGGCAGGACCAGCTGCTCGAGGTGAGCCTCCCCCAACCCCCACCAGGGAAGAGCCGGGGGGGGCAGGCCTGGCCCAGGGAGCCAAAGGGGGGTGGGCATGACATTATCCCCCCTCCAGCCCCTCCTCTGACTGGGCATCTCCAAGGGCTGCCCTGCCACTGCTGTAATAATCAATCATGGAATAGATTTATGTGGCCGTCCAGCTCACAGGTGGCGACTTCCATACCACTAAACATCAAGGATATAAAAGCCCCAGAAAGAGCAACTGAGGGTCCCCGAGTCCTTGGGGGGGGGGTCCTTGGAGGGAAAGGGAGGGCTTGGGGGCATTTCTGCCTCCTGTGGCTAATTTTGAAGCTGGAAGGAACTGCTCTCCTGCTCTGCTTAGTGACCTGGACGAGCCGAGGCGAGTGTCGGGCGTCAGAGAAGGGGGGCTGTGGCTGACCACATGGCTGCAGCATCAGAGGCAGAGGGGCACGCAGGGGGGATGCCAAGGAAGCTGCTGCTGGGGGCCTCCTGCAGTGGTTCTTGTTCACCCCTTCCAGACGGGAGAGCCTTTGGGCTGATGCCTCCGGCCGCTGCATGGCAGACCAGTCTGGCTGCCCTGCCTCCCTCCCTCCCTCCCTGGTCAAGCAGCGCCAGGATGCCATCCTGAAATGCCCGCCTCTCCCCGCAGTTCCTCCAGAAGACCCTGGATGCCATTTCGGACGTGCCCTGGACTGCCCAGCTGGTCTTGGAAATGTGCAGGCAGCTGAGTGGCTACAACGGCCTGACTCCGGAGAAGGTCAGCTCTGGGGTTCTCTGGGGAGGTGGGGGTGGCCCCTCCTGCCTGCTGGCGCCCTCTTGCAGACTCCTGTCTGGGCAGGCTGGGATGGGCAGGAACGGTGGCCTCTTGGCTGGGCTCTCCCTCCAGGCCAGGGCAAGTCGAAGGAGCCTCTTGCAGCCTGGATTCTGGGGTGTGCCGGGGTCCCTCCTGAGGTGCCTTCCCCCTCCCCCTCCTCCCCCAGAACTTCCTCTACAAGGCCATCGGGGTGAGCCTGGCTGCTTGTGCCAACAAGGACCTGGTGCGGAAACAGCTTCAGGAGCTGCTGGAGACGGCGCGATACCAGGAGGAGGAGGAGCGAGAGGTGGGCCCCAGAGCTGGTGGGGAGAAGGGGGGCTGCTGCAGCTCACCTGGCTTCCTGGCCAACTCTCTGCTCATCATCACCCAGAGGGGGCAGAGAGAGGGGCGGCCAAGGAGCCAGAGCCCCACCTGGGTTGAAGGAGCAATGGGTAGCTGGTCTGGAAGGGGCGGCATCTTGATGGGGGCTCCAACCTTGACAAATTCAAGATTTGTGGACCCAGAATTCCTCAGCCAACCCACGACTAGGTGAGGAATTCTGGTTGTTGAAGTCCACAAGTCTTAAAGTTCCCGAGATTGGAGAGCCCTGTGCCAGAGGCCTGCAGAAGGTCAGACTTTGGCCAAGCGAGGACTCCGCTGGAGAAGGCTGGCCCTGCTTGGCCCCCCAGGGCTCCTGCATTGACCTACCTGGCTCTCCTTCCCCCTGCTCAGGGCCTGGCAGCCTGCCTGGGCTTTTGTGCCGTCACTCACCTGGAGGAGGTTCTGGCCAAGCTGGAGGACTTTGTGAAGTCAGATGTCTTCAAGAAGTCTGCTGGCCTCTTCAGCATCTTCAAGGTGGGGGCCCTCCTGCCCTGGGGACGCCCATTGAGGGGCTGTCTTTGCCTCTGACCTTTCCTGCCCCCTCCCTCCAGGACCGCAGCGACCACGAGGTGGAGAAGGTGAAGAGCACCCTAATCTTGTGCTACGGCTACGTGGCCAAACAGGCGCCCAGGGAACTGGTCTTGGCCCGCCTGGATGCCGACATTCTCCGCAACGTCTTCTTCTACTTCAACACCAAGGTGAGGCCGGCTGCGTCCTGCCAGGAGGGACGGCTGGCAGCAGCTGGGCCCTGCTTTGGCACCCAGAATCGTTAATGCCCGTCTTCTTTATTTTGTCAGGTTCTGGGGATAAAGGTAGAGACCAAGGTACAGCTCTCGCCCGTCTCTCTCTCTCTCTGGCCCTCTGCCTCTTCTGCTTCTCTGAGAGCTGTGGGGAGAAGGGGCAGAAGCACAGTGGGGCTGGGGGTGGGGGGTACCCTGACGCCCCCTGGCTCACGGTGGCCCCTCTGCGAGCAGAGCCCTCTGAGCCAGGTGGGGTCAGGCGGCACCAGCTTGCCAGCCAGCCGGGCCTCGGGGTTGCCTCCCTGCGGAGGGGAAGCGTTTCCCAGGCCGAGAGGATGAGGGGCTTAAGACCGAAAGGGGCACCCTTCGCCAGGTGGGGGCTGCACTTGGAAACCTGAAAGAATATCCGAAGAGCTCTGCTCTGTGTGAGAAGGAAAATGGGGGGGGGGCTTGGCGGGGGCTCTTTTGCTGACAGAAGGCTTGAGCAGGACAGCATAGGAGAGCTGGAAGGGACTTTGGAGGTCTTGTAGGCCAACCTCCCCCCCCACTCAAAAAGGGGCTCCTATGCCATTTCAGAAAAGGACTGAGGCCCCCCCTGCTTGACCCAGAGCTTGGGAGTCCTGGCCCTTTTCCTGATGCGGTTGGCACGATGGGTCCTCTGGGGCTCAGGCAGCTTCCCTGCCCTGACACTGCGGGGGAGGGGGAGGGGAGGGTGGCAATGCTTGTCCCTTCTTGCAAGGTGCTTACCAACATAAGTTCAATCATGAGATGCCAAACAAGAGGGGAAGCCCGTGGTGGTCCAAGCAAGTGGCCCCCTCCCCAGGGTAAGGTCCGCGTGGGCTCTTGGCTGCTGGGCTGGGATTGCCCTACCTGAGCCCCCTCCCCAGCCCCCCCGGCAGGAAGAGCAGAAAGGCAGGTGCAGGGCTGGCTGGCAGGAGAGTTTCTCGGGGGGGGGGCTCTGTTCTTACTAACACCTTCCTCCCAGTCTCTGCACTAACTGTGGGGAGGGGCTCTCCTCCCCCCCCCCCCGGGTTCAGGGCCCCAGGGAACTGTGGACTGGCTGAATCGAGTCGGTATCACAGTCAGGGAAAGCTGGGGAGGGGGCTTCTTCCGGCCTTTGACAGTCCCACCTGGATGGGTGGAGTGCCAAGCGGTGGGCTGCCTTCTAGAAGAGCCATTCTTGGGGTCCACCCCCTTTTGGGGCCCTCTCTGGGGCCAACTTCCTGTGGTGCTTTAGTGACGGAAGTGGGTTCGAGTCCCAGCACGGGTGAAGGGCCAGTGAGATCTGTGCTGGTGCATGGGTGGGGTGGGGGGAGTTCCCTGCTTGGTGCCTCTTCCAGTCCCTCAAGGCCGCCTCCTCCTCCTCCGTCCCCAGGATGCCACCCTGAAGCTCTGCCTCATCCGCAGCGTCTGCCTCATCTGCCAGGCTGTCTGCCACAGTGCCCAGTCGGGGGATTTCAGCTTCACCCGCAAGGCCGAGGTGGTCGCCCAGATGCTGGTGAGGAGCAGCTGGAAGCATGCCAGGAAGCAGCAGCCCCTGTCCACTCCCATGCCAGGATGCCAAGCTCTGGGCCCAGGGCAGGGATGCCCCCAAATGCCAGCCCAGCAGAGGTGCTGCTCCCCACAGTCTCATTCCTCCCACAGACGGAGGGCCAAGAGATGCTTCGATGCCCCCCACCTGCTCAGGACAGCCCCACCCTGCCCCTTCCAGCCAGGATGGAGGAGAGTCTTCCTTTGGGATGTGGGGGGGGCTGCTGGGGGGGGTCCTCACTCCTCCTCCTCCTCCTCTGCAGGACTTCATCAAAGCCGAGCCCCCCGATGCGCTGCGGACGGCCATCCGCCAGAGAGCCATGACAGCCTGCATGTACTTGGTGTATCCTTTCTCGGCTCCTCCCCAGAGCTGCTCCTGGGAAGCCCAAGGGGGGGAGGTGGGGGAGGGAGGGACCCCCCAGGAACGGCTTTCCCCACTCAGTCTACACAGGGGCCCCCTCGGATGGCTGCCCTGCCCTAGGACTCCCCCTCGGCCACACTCTGCCTGCCGCCCTGACTGAGGCTGTGCTTGGGGAGGGGGCTTCTCTGAATGAGCTTCACTCCCCCTCCCCCCCCCCAGAGTCTCCTACTCCAGCCTTAACTTGCCGGGCAGCATCCTGGAGCCCCCCCTGAGTGAGGCCGAGAAGGTGGAGCTGGTGGACGGCTGCCTCCACAGCATCTTCCCTCTTCCGCCGCTGGATGCGCCCAAGGAAGGAGACGGGGCCGAGGGGGAGGCCGGGCCGAGAGAGGTACTAGCCCAGAGCTTGGCTGGGGGCATCTGGCAGGCGGGCAGGGGATTGTCTGTGCCCCCCCGCCCTCCCCTCTGGTGCCCATTCCGCCCCCTCTGCCTGCTGCCCCAGGGCCCGAGACTGAAGGGCTCCGCTTCCCTCCTGCCAGCCCCTCTGGTGTGCTACCCTGGCAGCCCTCAAGGACCTGCTGAAGAGCCTCCTGCACCGGCACATGACTCCGCACGGCCTCCAGACCATGTTCGAGGTAGAGGACCCCGGGGCGGCAACCCTTCTTATGGGGAGGGGGCTCCAGCCGGCCGGGGGTGGCTCTGGGACTGCATCCGCCTGCTCTGTCCGCAGCACCTGGGCCCCTGGATCAAGTCCATGAAGGGGCACGAGAGGGAGCGAGCCGTGGAAGTGAGCGCCGCCCTCCTGCTCTTCTACCGGGAGAAGCTGAATGTCAGCGTGAGTCCCTCTTGGGGGCTTACCCCCTGCCCCCCCCCCGCCCATCAGCTGCACCACTTGGCTCACCCGCCTTGAGCCTCTGCTAGCTGTGCCTGGTCTTTTAAGCCCAGCATGTCCCGTCCCCCTTAAGCCAGGTGCGGGTGGTGGTGGTGGTGATGGGTTCGTATGCTTGAGGAGGGGGATGTAACATGCGGCCTTGAGACCCCCACAGTCTGGGGAGGGGAGGGGGCTGGTTGGTGGCCTCGCCCTGGGCAGAGGAGCCCCAGCCATAGCTGCCTGGGATTGGCTCTGGCCGGCCTTGCTGTGCCCCTCCCTTGTGACCGCTTGACCAAGTGGTCTGGGGGCTTTGGCCACGGGGCTCAAGTGCCCTTTCCTTGCTCAGAAGGTGGTCCCCTTCTACAACCTGGGGGTGCTGATGGCTCTCTTCTCCCCCCGCTGCACGGACTCCCTGCCCAGCGTCCGCCAGCACGCGGTGGATTGCGTCCATTCTCTGCTCTACGTGCAGCTGTGCTACGAAGGTTAGGGCTGCTCCACGGGCTCCCCCACCCTTGTCCGTTCCTCTAGTGGGGCTAAGAAGCTGCCTTTTCTGGAGGGGCTCAGGACCCCTTTCATTCCGGGCAGTGCCCCTCTGCGGACAGCAGGGGGCAGTGTTTCCTTTGCTGTATTCCATGGACCAACAGCTGCAAAGGGAGGGGGGAGCTGCCCAGGCCGACCGGCCAGAGCGTGGCAAGGTGGCTGCGTGACCCAGTGGATCTCTTTCCAGGCTTTTCCCAGGATCACAAGGATGAATCTGTGGAGCAGCTGAAGGCCCTGAAGCCCGGCCTGAAGGATCCAGATGTGACCGTCCTCTTCCAGACATGCTGCAACATTGCCAGGGTAGGGGGGGCGGCCTTCGTGGAGGGTCTGCCTCTGGGCTGCCTCTGGGCCTGCGGGGGGCGAGGGGGCACCTTCTGTTCCGTTCCACTCGGTGGGGGGGCAGGGGGCTGGCCGGGCAAGGTGGGGCGATGGGTCTCTCCCCAACTTGATCTTCCCTGGGCTGCCCCAGCGGCTCTCAGCCCTCGAGGGAGGCAGCCGCGGAGGCTGGTGGGGAAGTGAGATTCTCCACCCCCCAGGTTGCCCCAAAGGTTGCCCCAAAGGGGCTTTTCAAGAGGCAGCTGGGCATTTGTGGGTTTTTCCCCCTGGTGGCGAGGAAAACCTCTAACGGCCTCCTTTCTCTCTGCTGCCCCCTGCAGGTCGTAGCCAAGCACTTGCCCCCAGACCAGCTGCTGAGCCTGCTGCTCTCCATGCTGGAGGGCTTGGCAGACCCCGACCGGAACTGCTCCCGAGCTGCTGCGGTCATGATCAACTCCATCCTGAAGGAGCGAGGGGTGGTCCTGCTGGAGAAGGTGGGGGGGCCCCAGGGGGACATCTCGCTCTGGGCGGCTCCTCCAGCATTGCGGTTCTGGGGGGAGCCCAGCCCCCCCCCCGTCCCTCTTGCCCTGGACCCCTGCCCACTCTGCCCCTCTGATATGCAGCGGCTTTTCTCAAGGAAAGAGTCCCCGGGGCAGCCTTGGAAAGGGCCCGCTGCAGGGCCCCCGCTCCTTTCCAGCCCTGCTCCCCGGGATCCTTTGGGGCTCTTTGTTCCTGCTCAGGGCAGACCCTGGAAGGCTATGGGGAAGCAGGCAGAGGGTCGGGGCTTCCTTTTGGGGAGGGCTCGAGGGGGGGGTCTCCCTGCACAGTCCTTCTTGTGCTGCCCATCCCTCTTTTCATTTCAGCCGAAGAGGCTCCGGAAGGGATGAAGCCCTTTTCCCACTCTTGGCAGAGATGGGGGGTACTCCTGGGGGGCAACTGGTAGGGGGCCATGATTGGATTCAGAGGGGCTTCTGCCCCTTCCGGGGGTCTCTCAGCCTGGCCCTTTGCCTTCCCTTGCAGGTGCCGAAGCTCCTGGAGACGATCCACCTCAAGTTGCAGGAGGTTCCAGAGGAGTCAGTCCGGAAGGCCACACAGCAAACGGTCTGCATCCTGGCCAGCCAGCACAAGGCTGCAGTGGTGTCCAGCCTCCTCGGTCACACCCTCCCCCTGGACAGGTAAGGGGGCTGGGAGCCCCTTCCGCTCGGAGCCTCTTTGGGGGTGTCCCCGGGGGTCTTTTCTGCCCTGGGGGGGAGCACTCGGGGGGCAGGTGGGACAGGAGGGCAGGGAAGGGGGCATTTTACACACACACAGAGCCTTCCTGGGAAGGGTCTGTGGCTGCTCCTGAGTGGCGGGGGTCACTTCTCCTCTCAAGGAAGCCCCCCCCCCCGGAAAGGCACTCTGGATTCCCCTGACTCAGCTGTGGCAGAGGGCCACGAGGGGCTTGTGGGTCGGAGCTTGGAAATCCATCTGGGGCGAGAGCAGGGCCCCTCCCCATTCCCTTTGGGGGCTCCTGGGGTGAGGGGCTCGGTCCCCCCTGGAGTCTGCCCTCCTTTGTAGGGTTTTATTGGCGAAGGAGGGGAGAGGCAGGCAGGGGGTGAAGGGGGCTTCTCTGCCTCCCTGCAGCTGCAGCTGCACCATGTGGAGGGCGCTGGCCTCGGAGCCCACCCTGACCACCCAGGTCCTGGAGCTGCTGCTGGACAAAGTCAACCGGGACGTCCCGTACAAAGAGAACAAGTCTTTCCTGCGGGGAAGCCGCTCGGAGCGGGTGGCCACCTTCTACCCCCTCTCGGTGAGTGTCCGGGCAGCCACCTTTGGCCGGAGGCCCCTCCAGTCTCTTTCCAGTTACATGGGGGGGGGGCACTGCTGTCACCCCTGCACCCGCCTTCGGCTGAGCCTGTGACGAGGCAGGTGGCTGCCTTTGCCTTGGCCCCAGTAGGGGCTCCTGAAGCCAGAGGGCCCCTGTGGTGCTGACCTGCCTTGGAGGGGGGCTGCTGGGGGTTTATCTGGTGAGGAGGCGATCAGTGGGGTTCACCTCCCTGCTGATGCCTGGCACAGCACTCTGCCCTCGGGGCCTGGCACCCTCACCTGCCCCGTGCCCGGGGAGGCTCCCTTGCCCTTGTGGCCCCTCCTTCCAGATGCAGCGTCTCTCTCAGCCTGCCCTCTGGGCCGCTGGTTCCCTGCACCAGGCTCATGCCCTCCTGCTGCTGCCCTCTGCCCTGCACTGGGAGGGCAGGGGAGTCTCTGTACCTCTTGGGGGGAGTTTGCTCAAGAGCCCTGAATGAAGACCCCCTTTGGACCCTTGGCCGCCTGCACTTCACTTGCCATGCTGGGCCAGGGGAGTCCATGTGTCAGTGGAGGGGCTGGGGGGGGGGGGAAGGAGCTGCACATCGTGGGGCTGCTGGGGGGGGTCTGTTTGAGTCCCAGTCCTGCAGGGAGGCTGCTGACCTGGAGCCCGATGACGTCTGTGAGGAGGGAGGGAGGCCGGTGCCTCTTGCCTCATGGGGGACAGAAATGGATGCGGCTTCCCTTCCCCCGCCAGGCCACGTGTGCGCTGCATGAGATCATGTCTGTCCGGGAGTCTGGACCGGCCGTGGGGGGGCTGTACGCGGACCTCTTTGTCTCCCTCCTGCTCCGAGTCAGCTGCACGGTGGGGGTCCAGCTGCCGAAGCACCTGCAGTCCAAGGAGCGGAAGAGCATCGGCCGGGGGCAGAGCCTGCGCGCACTCGACCCTTGCAGGTAATGGATGGTGCTTGGGGGGGGGCTCGGCACCTCCCCCCGCTCCCCCCACCCCTCCTTCCCCGCCAGGTGGAACTGATTTGGCTCCTGAGTAAACAGCTCAGCAAACGGGTGTAACATGACGGCTGGCTCAAGCGCCACGGCCCATCGCACCGGAGGAATGGAGCCAGGCCTGACCTCCACCGGGGGATTTGGGCCCGTTTTCCACACGCTCCTCTCTTCGAAATCAGGAAGTGTTAAATTGGGCTTCCTGTTGCAGGCAGCCTTGTGGTTTGCATCTGCATTCCTCCAACGGGGCCGGGGTGCCCACCCTCCCCAAGGCTGGATTGGGTTACGGCTGCCTTTCCAGCAGCCGGGCTGAGCTGCAGGGGCTTCCCCGGGTGTCTTGGCTGAGGGAGGGCTGGGCCAGCTGCAGAGCAGAGGGGCCTAGGGGTGGAGAGGCCACCCAGCCTGGGTCAACCTATGCAGGTGGGCCACCTGGGCTCTCAAATGTGAGCATCTGGAGGCCTGGGTCACTTGCATGTCTTCTGAGGCACCTGTATGTCCAGCCACACGCCCCTTGTTTTGGGGGACCCAAAGACTTGGCAGTTCAATCCAGGTGGGCGAGCAGCGGGGATGTGCTGGAACCTTCAATCGGGAGAGCCGTGCTCCGATGGGCCTTGCTGCCAGGTGCCATGCTGCTGGCGCTGTGCTGTGCTTGCTTAGGAGCAGTAAATTTGACCTGGAGCAGCAGGGAGGCCCCTTTGCAGCCCCCTGTCTTGAACCTGTTTCCTTGGGGAAAACGGCTGGTTGGGGTATTGTACAGATCCTGCCTCCCATCTCCCAAAGGTGGTTTTGCTTTAAAGGCAACTTGGACTTTCTGATTTTTCTTTAAGACTTTGGCTTCTCTGAACTGAGGAAGCTTAGGGGACGAGAAGCGAAACATCTTAAAGAAAAATCAGAAAGTCCAATTTGCCTTTATAGCAAAAGGACCTTTGGGCTAATAACCGTGACCTGGATGGATGAGAACCTTCGTAAGGTTTGCAGCAGGGGAGGGGGAGGGAAAGGCCTGGAGGGGAGGGGCAGAAGCTGGGAGGACAAGATGCCCAAGTTCTGAACATCTCCGGACAGAGACAGACGTCTGGACAGCCCCCCCTGGGGTCATTTATGGCCAGCTACTCCTTGTCTCAGTCGTGAGGGAGCTCCACCTCCTGCCCTGGAAGACATGCACTGGCAGGATGGTCATCCAGGCAAGAGTTTGTGGGGAGGGGCTTCTGAGGGGCTGCTCCCTCCCCCAGCAGAATGCCCAAGGCCTGGCTGAGGAATGGGATTGACTGCTTTAGGGTCTCCCAGTATTTCTCCTTGTAATAGTTTGGCTCTAGTGTGAGAGGGTCAGGAGAGTTTCCCAGATGGACCCTCACTCACTTTCCCAGGAAATCATCACTCCCCCCCCAGTAAATATGAGTGGGCCAGCTGCTCTGGAGCTCTTGGCGTTCAGGTGGGCGTCCTGAGGGGCTCTCGGGAGCAGGTGGGCAGCAGCCTCAGCACCGGGCTAAGCTCTGGGCATCCCCCAGCATCTGGGCTCCTGGGCGGTGGGCCTTAACCCCCTTCTCCTCCTCCTCCTCCTCCTCCTCCCCAGCTCTGCCATCGAGACCCTCAAGGCCATGCTGAGCCAGGGGGGCAGTGAGTCAGTCAGCAACGCTGTGACGGAGGACGGAGGCTGGGAGCTGCTGCGAAATCCAGACAAGCACTATGACGGAGTGGCCTTTCTGGCAAGGTGAGCGGGCGACACTCTGGATCGGGCCCTTGGCTGGCCTGGGATTGTCCAGGATGCTCCAGGTGGGTCTTGGTCTGCTGATGGGTCCTGGCACCAGCTTTTGCTGCTGCTGCCACAGCCACCTGGGAGGGATGTTCACACTTCCAAGAATGTCAATAGGGGAGGATACAGGTGCTCTCCGAGCGTGTGGTCGGCTTGAAGCCATTTCATCCCCCAACCAGGTAACTTTATCAGTGCGTTGATGATATTACCTAGTTGGGTAATGAGACGTCTGCAAAAAAAACAGCCCAGAGAGCACCAAAGATCCCTCAGTCTCCTCCTCCCCTCCCCCCTCCCCTCTGGAAACCTCACCTAGCACTGATGATGCTACCTATTTGGGTAATGAAACGTCTGCAAGCAAAGAACCAACCTCGCACCAAGGACCTGACAGTGCCACTTGTTTGGAAGCCAAGGGGTTCAAGAAGCCCAGGGAGGGGAGCAGATGCCCATTTGCTGGCTCTTTTGCCTGGCGGGGGCTCCTTGCAGACACGGTTTGGGCAGGGAGGAGGAAGGGCCCCACTGAGGCCAGGCGGACGTGAGGTGGAGGGAGAAAGTGCCTGCAGGGAGGGTGCCAGGCGGGCACTTTCTGGGCCGGCTCACCCAGAGGACTTCTGGGGCTGTTTCCAGGGCCATGGCGAAGCACGTGGGGCCCAAACTCCCTCTGATCGTGAAACTGCTCTCTCCGATGCTGAACAGCATCTATGACAGCCAACGGCTGACCACCACCGCCTTCTTTGCAGAGGTGAGTGCCGCGCTTTGAGCCCCCTCGCGGGCAGTGCCGCCTCCCCCTCTTGGAGGCTCATAACGGCAGACCCAGGTCCTCCAAAGGACGGAGAGAAGGGGAACGAACGTCTCCGTTCAGCACCTGGCTCATGGAGCAGCTGGGGATCGCTCGATTCCTCTAGCGGGATCTGGCTGCCTCACAGCCTTTGGCCCTGGGCAGCCTACTGTCCAGATGCCCAGATGGGGTGAGCAAGCGAGGGGCCCACCTGGCTTCTGGTTTCCTTGAGCCTGTCTGACAGCTCTGAGCCTGCCGGCGTCTACCTACCCACCGCGACTATTCCATTGGTCATGTATTTGCTAAATTCATTTGCTGCCTATTTCACCGTGGGGATACAGCCCCCCCCACCCCCCTGTGCTTTTATTTTTCCTGGGGATCCGGCTCCTGCCTGGGCAACCAGCGGATGAGGCCACCCCCCCTCACCTCATCCCTTGCCCCTTACGTGCCATCCTGAGGAATGGAGGGGGCCAGGCTGCCTCCTCCCGCACAGGGCACCCGTAACCCCCTCCCTCGGCCGACTTGCCGGCCCTGGTCTTCATGACAAGGCAGCTGCTCCTGCTGGGGCTGACACTGGCGGCGGCTGCTGTGCCAGGAAGCTGCCTCTTAACATCTCAGCTGATAAAGCAGCCGGGGATTAAGGGGCTCGGTGGGGAAGCCTGCAGCCAGATGGGAGGGAAGGAGGGGGACACTTGGCCGTGAAGTACGCCGAGCGTTTGAATCCTGCTCTGCCTGCACACGTGTGCACGGGCACGCAGAATGAGAAGCTGTACATTGCACAGGTCCCTTGCCTGCCCAAACCCAGTTGCTGGGGACAAGGCAAGGCCCAGTGCTGCTGGGAGGGGGGGATTGGGGCCAACAGGGAAGAGGACTTCCTTGTGGAGGAGGAATTTCCATTGCAAATTGAGAAGACCCACAAACCTCACCCAGGTTCAGACTTTCTTCTCCTGGGAAGTGTTGGCCATTGGGCAGATGGAGACTTCTTCGGCTCCATCTGGGAGCTGGCAAACGGAACCAAGTGTGGGGCCCAGCTAACCATGCAGGACTTCTGCCATTCGGTGGGCCGTTAAGAGTGGAAGAAGGTTGCAACCATTCTGGTGGGCAGCCGCCTTGGGGTGGAAGCTCCCCTGCCACAAAAGACAGGCTGGGTGTTAACCTCTGTGGCCTAGAGGTGGAGCTCTTGCCTCACAATCAGGAGGTTGTGAGTTCGATCCTAGGTAGAGGCAGATGTAAGGGTCTCCTGCTTGAGCAGGGGGTTGGACTAGATGACCTGCAAGGTCCCTCCCAACTCTGTTAATCTGTAACTCAGCTCCTCAACAGCAACATGGTTAATGATCTGATTCTTCTGGAGACTCTGATGGACAGCATGACAGCCCGGCTAAGAGACTCCTCGACGGTGGTGCGAATGCTGGCCCTTCGTGGATTGGGCAATGTTGCTTCGGGCTCCCCGGAGAAGGTGAGGCCTCCTGGGTTTGGGTGGCCACGTGGGGTCAGTTGAGCTCTGCCGCCTTCTGCCAGGCTCCTGAGCTGGTCTCCATCTTTGCGGGCAGCTGCTTCTGCTGCTCATCTGAGATGGGATCCCTGGGAGAAGTTCACCAGCCCGGGCAGAAAAATGGCAGCAGCAGCCTCTCTGCCAGTGGACCAGTCTGCCATCATCTTTGACTCTGATCCTCCGAGACTCTAGTTGCCCATCACCTGATCAGGTCCCCCGTGGTCTCCTCAAGCAGAGCACCCCAGTTCCCCCCTCCAGAGCACATGCTCTGAAGCTGTGGTTGACTTTTGGCTGCTGACCTCGGTTTCCCCTCTTGCAGGCGAGGAAGTACGGGGCCCAGCTGCTGGCTTCCATGATCAACAGCTTGGATGACAAGGATGATCCCCACAACCTGGTGGCCTTGGAAGCCATGTCCAGCCTCTCCAAGATCCTGGCTTTCACTGAAGAGTGTGACGTCCACTCCGTGCTGCTCCATGTCACCATCCGAATACGGCCCTTCTTTGACAGCGTAAGGCGTGCAAACCGGCAGGGGAGTGGAGGAGTGGGGAGCTGGTAGCCCTTTGGGGGAATCTGTTAGGTAGCCCTGATGCCTTCAGGTTGGTTTGTTTAGCACAGGGATCTCCAAACGTGGCCACTTTTAAGACTTGTGGACAACTCCCAGAATTGCTCATGTGCTGGCTGGGGAATTCTGGGAGTCGAAATCCACCAGTCTTAATGTGGCTACATTTGGAGCTCCCTGGTCTAGCATGGCTGATGGCAAAGCAGGAGACCCTCTACCATTTCAAGACAGTCTTTTCTTTAAAACCTCCAGTGTTGGAGCATTCACAACTTCTGGTAGCAAGCATTTCCACTGGTTAATCGTCCTCACTGTTAGGAAGTTTCTCCTCAATTCCAGGTTGCTTCTCTCCTTGGTTAGTTTCCATCCGTTGCTTCTTGTCCTGCCCTCAGGTGCTTTGGAGAATAGTTTGACCCCCTCCTCCTTGTGGCAGCCTCTCAAATACTAGAAGACTGCTATCATGTCCCCCTTAATTCCTTCTCTTCTCTAGACTGGCCAAACCTAAATCCTGCAACCGCTCTTTGTACGTTTTAGTCTCCAGGCTACGGTGGATGGATATTGTTTTAGAGGGGGGTGAAGTCTGGGAAGGAGAAGAGAGTCGTGATGGGGAAAGGGGAGGAGAGGTCCCCCCCCAGGGCTCTAGCCGCCCCCACAGGACTTGCTTTCCTTGCAGGAGGAGCCCAACCTCCGCAAGGCCTCCATCTTCCTCTTTGGGAACCTGGCCAAGTTCAGTTCCGGGAGTGGGGAAGACGCCTACTTTGAGCAGATCCTGTACGGCCTGGTGACCTTGCTGCTGCATCTCCAGGACCCGAAGCCAGAGGTCATCAAGGTGGGTGCCCCATCTGGGAGGGACCCCGCTCCTTCCCCCTCTGTGGGGAAGGTTCCACAACTCCTCCCCTGTCCCTCCTTTGCAGGCCTGCAAGTTTGCCTTGCGCTTGTGTGGACCCATCATGAGCTGCCCTGGGCTTTGCGAGATGTTTCAGAAGCACCTGCATGAGGAGTGGAGCCTCCACTACGGCGAGTTCATGAATGACGTCTGCAAACACCTGGTGAGCGCCTGGCCTTTGGCTTCCCCGTCCTTCCTGCAGGCGAAGGCCTCGCAAAGCGTTCCGGCTCCGTCTCTGCGCCAGGGAAGGTGCCGGAGCAGCCACTGCACAACCAGTTTCGAAACCAGCAGGTCCAAAGTCCAGTCGTATGAGTTCCAATCCCAGATTAGTTCCAAAGGAACCCATGCAGCCCTTTCCCGGGGGATCAGGAGAAGGTCCAAAAGCACCCGAGGCTTCGCCTTCTGCTTGGCTGGAGGGGGGAACTTTCCCGAGCGGAGATGTCCTGCTTTGTGGCTACTGGGCTGAAGTGGCCCTTCGGCTCTCCTGGCCCATCTGCAGGTTTCAGGGTCAACATTTGGATGCTGGCCTGGGTGTGTTGACCTAACATCTAACAGACCCCTCAGTCTTGCTGGCTCAATTGCTCTGGTCAAGGGCCACCCAGCACTACATTGTCCCAGTCAGTCCGTTTCGGAGGATACAGCGCTGTGTGGCCCCTGGCCAAAGCCATGGAGGTGACCCCTTGATTGGTTTCCATGGCCTGAGATTTCCCTCTGGGTGCCAGCTGGTCTTCCTTCCTTCCCTCCCTCCCTCCCTCCGGTTCAGATGCAGAGCTTCCCAGAAATGCTGGGCCGTTTGGTCAACATCAACCTCTTCTACTTCAAGAGCAACTGGGCTGACGTCCGAGCTGCTGCCCCCATGTTTGCAGGTGAGGCGGCCAGCGTGGAGCTCCCTTCCTGGGCTTCCTTGCATGGGGCCCCCTGGGACTGAAAGGGCCTTCTCTCCCTTCCCCCGAAGGCTTCCTCATCCTGCATGTGGACCCAGAGCAGAGCCAGCAGTTGGACCTGGACGAGCTGATTGCTGGTGAGTGACCGAGGGAGGCGTTCCCCAGGGGGCGGCTGCCGGACCCCAAATGTGGGTCTGCTGCTGCTGCGGCCTTTGATACCAGGTAGGAACCGTTGAGGGATCCAGCTGGTGGTCCCGGGCAAGACCCCTGGCCAAATAGGGAAGTTTTCCTGGGTTGCATCCTCAAGAGAGTTGGTCACTTCCATGTAGAGTGCGGCTGTGTAGCACGAAGGGGAAACGGTCTCAGTGCCAGCCCAGCAGCACCCCGCAAGGGGTGCCGTCCAGGGTGAAGGTGGTGGGGCGGTGGCTTGCCTGGTGGGGCGCAGTCCCCTTGTCCTTGGCTAGCCCCAGCCCTGGGCTGCGGGGCCGAGGATCAGGGCCACGTTCCTGCATGCAGCCCGGCTTCCTCCTCCCCTCAGGGTTGCCCCTCCGAGACCAGCCAGAAAATCCAGTTAGGTAATAAACTTTCCTGGACTTTGCTCCTGTTTGTCCTTGTCAGCAGTGAGCTCATCGCTCAGAGGAAGGCTTGGAAAATCTCTGAGCTTTCCAACGGAGCTTAAAAACCACTAAAAAAGGGAAAAGTATCTTTCCGTTGGCTGATGGAGCCGTCCCCAAGAGAGGCCCGTCTGTGTGCAGGGGGGGGGGGGATGCCGGGGAAGGGGGAGCGGCAAGGACTCCGGATGGGGTCGCCACAGCTTCCCGTCTTGAGTGCGAGCGCTCAGCCTGCCAGCCCCCCCTTCCTCCCCCCCCCAGCTCCTGCAGCTGGATGGGACTGATGGACGGGAAGCAGCTCTGTGCATAAATCAGGCCGTCTCACTCGCTCGCTGGCTGCTCTGGCGGGACAAGAGAGTCTCGGATTTGCAGTGTAAACATGCTACTGGAAAAATATTATTGTATCTCTGCTGCTTGGGAGGGACTCCTGGCCCCTCGCCCGCTCTGCAGCTGGGCTCAGGCCAGGCGCAGGCAGAACAGCAGCCCAGGACAGCCGGCGGAGCCCTCCCCGGCTGCTGCCGCGTGGGCAGAGACTATCCGCGCGCCCCCCCCCCGAGAGCCGGGCTTCCGTCGGTGCTTGGCTTTCAGCCATGGCTGCTCAATGGGGCGGGGGGGGGGAGAGGGTCAAGGGGGGGTTGCAGAGGGCTGCGCAGGGCCTGGGCTCCTGGTTGACTGACACCCGTTTCTCTCCTCCAGCTCTGACTGTGCTGCTGAAGGACCCCGTGCCGACAGTGCGGGCGAAGGCCGTGGAGACGCTGGGCCGCCTGGGCAGGGCCATTTAAGGACTGGCTGCCGGGCATGGGTGCCACCACCAGGGGAAACGGGATCCCCCCCACCCCAGCTCCACGTTGCCCTCACACCTCCCGAGGGACGAATCGCACGTCTTCCAGAGTAACCACAACCTCCACATACTGGAGCATTCCCTGCCCCCAACACCTTAAAGAGAAGACCTGAAGTCTCTGCACCTTTTTGTGTTTCCATGGTTTTTTTTGAATTTCTGCAGGGGACACACTGCACCCCTCCCCCCACCTTGGGTAGGCTGGACCAAACACTGGGCAGAGTGGACTCAGGGATGTTGCACAGGGGCAGCGTGGCCCCACTCTGCCCACCAACCCTCCCCACTCCCTGCCCCACAGCAGGTGCCTCCTGACTCCACCACGCCTGCACCCGTCCCTCCACCACCCTCAGCAAGGGGGGGGTGGAAGCGTCCCGCTGCGCCTTCCAAAGTTTATGCACATTCCTCTCAGCCGGAGTTTGTATATAGACTCAGAGGACTTATTTTTAATAAACGGTTTGCTTCTCAGAACCACCAGGGCTCTTTCTTAGCTCCTTGGCCAGGAGAGGAGAGCCCCCCCCCCTGCCGCTCCAACCCCCGCGGCTTCTCCCTCGGCCTTTGGGGACGGGTCTCCCAAGCCCCCTTGTTGACTTCTGGGAAACTGCCAGGCAAGAGAAGGAAAGGTTTCCCTTGACCACGGGCTGGTGACAGATGCCCCACCGCCCAGGGAGACCCCCGTCCATCTCCTCCTCCTCCTCTTCTTCCTGTGGTTGGACCAACTGCCTTTGGAGGAAGCTGGCTAAGGAGAGCCCATCCTCCCCTCAGCTTCTGGCCTGGCCCAAAGTGGCAACCACCCACCGGGCCAGTGGAGCTCTTGAAGGGAGCCTCTGAAGCCCTCCTCCCACGTGGTCAGCCCCAGGATGGAGCTCTGCTGCGTGACTGCTTCTCCTCCTCCCTGTTGCAGGGGCAGCCCCCCTTCACCCAGGCCTTGCTTGCAAATCCCAGCCACCCCCCCCCCCCAAAGGCCCTGCTGCTGTTTGAATGGGAGCCCAGCAGGGCTGCAGCCGAGGGGGGGGGAGTGAGAGCTTCCTTCTGCGGAGGAGAGCAGCAAAGGCCTTTCCAAGAGACAAAGCCCCCCCTCCAGCTCTGCTTCCTTCCCTCTTTGGAAGTTGGACAGCTCCGTCCGGCCTCTGAGGAGGAAGGAGCAGCAGCAGCGTTTCTGAAGGACTCCTCTGGAGCTCCAAACACACACAGCAGCAGCACCTGTTGGGAAACTGAGGAGGGCCCACACAGGGGCCCCCCCTCTGGCCACTTGCTCCTCATCCTCCCCAGTTCCCCAAATTCAGGGGTCATGGCTTCTGTTGGGCCCCCCTCTTAAGTCTCCTCAGACGGCATTCAGGCTTCCTCCCCCCCCCCCGATCCCTGGTCAACCACAGAGGGAGAGGGAGAGGGAGGGAGGGAGGGAGAGAGAGGAGAGAGAGAGAGAGAGAGAGAGAGAGAGAGCCGTGTGCTTCAGGATGCCCTTGCCCACAGTCAGCTTGGCCGTCCTATTTGGGGGTGGGCATACTCTCCTGTGTGGGCTCCTGGTCCGTAACCTCAACATTCCCCCCACCCCAGGCGTAATGAGCAGCTCAGCAGTCTGCAGTTCCTGCCATCACAGAACAGGGCTTACAAGCCCCCCTCCTGTTCTGGCCCCGAGCAGGAGGGGGGCCACAGACGGAGCCCCCAACAGCTTCAAGCGGAAGGGCCAAGCTGGACCCCATGGAAAGCGGCCAGGAGGAGGGGGCGCCCTCAAGCAGGACAGGCGGGGAGCCCCTGCAGTAGCCTTCCCTCTGGCCATGGGGGTCTCAGGGCCAGGTCCTAGGGTGCTTTTCTGCAGAGCACCCCCTCTTGCATTTGCAGCACCCCTTTTCCACTGCCAGGGCATTTGGGGGGGGGAGGGATGAGCATGAAGCCTTATGGAAGAGGCTGCAGAAGGGACTTTCCCAGCTGTGCTCAGAAAACAGCTGAGGGCCAAGACGTTTTGGGAGGGGTCAGCTCACCTCCCCCCCCCCCCGCCTTATCCAGCCTACCCCCTGGTTCTGGTCCTGGTCAAGGGGGCTTCCTTGCAAATCAGGCACTTTTATTATTTTCCAAGAGAGCAGGCGGGACAACGCAAAAGAGTATTCAGTCCTCTCGGAGCCCCCCCAGCCCGCCCCCCCTCCAGCCAGGAGCCTGCAAGGTCTGAGTTTGATCCAGCGGCCTCTTCCTCCGCAAAAGCTCCGGCCTCCCAGGGAAAGGAGCCCACGGAGGGCCCGGCAACCCCCGGCTTCCGCTCTCCTGCCAAGTCTGTTGGGAGCTGGGCGCAGGGCTACGTGAAGAGCCGGACGGTGGCATCTGCGCCCGCAGAGAAAAGCCACGGCTGCGTGGGGTGGAAGAGGACATCGAGGACGCCCAGGTCGTGGGCCGGCGTGTGGCCCCTTAGCACCTTCACCGGCACGAGCAGTGGGTTCTGAAGGAGGTCGCTGGAAGGAGGAGGAAAATGGTCAGTGTAGTGCCAGTTCTGCCCCCTGAGGCCATGTGCCCCACCTCCCTCCCTGCTGCTGCAGACACTCACTTGTAGACCATGCCGTGGCAGACAATGACGCTGCCGTCATCCGAGCCGGAGGCGAAAAGCGGGTAGGAAGGGTGGAAAGCCACTGACCTGAGGGCTGCCTTGTGGTGCCTGCCAGAGAAGGGAAAGGGTGACCTGGCGGCCCGCTGTGCCCTTCCCTGCAAGGAGGCGGCTGGGTCTCCTCCGAAAGGGAAGGGCTGGCTTGGGAGCCGAGGGGAGACCATCCCTCGGGCGGGGGTGGGAGGGGGCTGTTGAAATCACAATATCCGGAGGAACCGCTCTGCCAGCGTCCCGGCTGCAAAGACCTAGCTGCCCAGGCTCAGCGATCTGCGTCCCAGGGGGAAGGAAACCCCCCCCCCATCGCCCTCAGGGGCTGGAGCAGGCGGAGTTTGGCCAGCCATTCCAGAAGGTGGGAGGGGGGGAAGGGCTGCTCCCTACCTGAGCACCCGGTAAGGCTTGGTGGAGAGGTCCAGGTCAAACCAGACCAGTCGGCTGTCGTAGCTGCCACAGATCAAGTTGTCGCCTGAGAAGAGGAGTGCCCGTTGGGGCGCATGCTGAAAGGCCGCCACCCTCTGTGCCAAGGCACCCCCTCTCGCAGTCAGAGCTGAGGGGGCCTCTCTGCCCGTGCCCAGGAGGGGGGAGGCCCGAGCACCCCCCCACTATATAGCAATAGCACTTATATACCGCTTCATAGTGCTTTCCAGCCCTCTCTAAGCGGTTTACAGAGTTCAGCCTCTTGCCCCCAACAATCTGGGTCCTCGTTTTACCCACCTCAGAAGGATGGAAGGCTGAGTCAACCTTGAGCCTAGTGAGATTTGAACAGCTGAACTGCTGAACTAGCAGTCAGCTGAAGTAGCCTGCAGTGCTGCACTCTAACCACCGCGCCACCTCGGCTCCTTACTATGGTCCCCGGGGACCCCAGCTCACCTCCGGGGTGGACGGCCATGCTGGAGACCCACTTGCAGTTGGTCAGCAGCTTCTTGGTCAGCTCCTGCTTCAGCAGGTGGTAGATGCGGACGAAGCGCTGGGTGGCCACAAAGAAGAACGGCCGCAGCGGGTGGAAGAGGACGCGCTGCACCTGGCCCTTGCTCCGGCGGAAAGGCGCCTGGCTCCAGCGCTTGCTGGCCTGGTGGATCAGCACCTGCAGGTGGCTGTTGTCCGACACCACCGTGGCAAAGTAGTCCCCCTTCCCGTGCCAGGTGACCTGCTTCAAGGGCTGAGGGAGGAGAGCGGGTTGGAGAACGGGCGCAGAACGGGGGGGGGGGGGCCCTCCCGCCCCTCCCCCCTGCCCCTCCCCCCTGCCCAGGCCGTACCTTCCCAAACCTCAGCCTGAGCCGCACCCCCAGGCGCTGCTCCTCCTCCGTGGCTTCCTCCCACGTGACGGGCTGCAGACGGCCCTCCTCGGGGGCCACGTAGCCTTCCAGAAGTTGGTCGGTGGCCCCACAGAGCAGCTTGTCCCCGAGGCTGGGGTTCACCAGCAGCACCACCTGCTCCCTGGAAGGGACGGGGGACCCAGAGGAGGCGTCAGTGGCTCCCCACGGCTTCTGGGACAGGGCAGCCTCCCAACCACCACATCGGGCCAAGGTTCACCCTCCTCCCAGGTACAAAAGCTTTTGCAGAAAGGGAATCGCCCCCGAGCAGCACCTGAGACACAACCACCTCTCTCCACCTTGTGGGGAAAGAAGCCCCCAAAACACGGCCATTCCTCTGTGCCAAGTGGGGCACCCAGAGATCTTTTTTCCTCTGCTGGACCTGAATGGCAACAGGGCCAAGCACTTCCTGGGTGGCAGGAGATCCTCTCCCACTTGTGGGGGGAGGAGAAGGGGGGAATATTTTGCAATGCTTTTACACCACCGCCATTACCCTTCTCACTAGTCCCACCCGTACAGGCCCGTCTCCCACCCGGCTGCCCCCTTCAACCCGCCCACGGCTGCTGGCCAAGCGGTTGGGCCCCTCCTGTGGCAGCTGGAACCCATACTCACACAGCCACAGCCACCAGGCAGACGGTGGGGTTGGGGTTCCACGCAATGCTCTTCACCGCCGCTTGCACCGGGAGTGTTTTCACACACCTGGCCGTGCACACCTCCCAGAACTTCACTGTGCCGTCATCTGAACCTGGGCAGGAGACACGTTCCTCAGAGAAGGCAGGCCGTGGCTCTCTGGGAGGACTGAATCCTCTCCATCTCAGCCACAGGGGGATCCTGAATGGCCCTGCAGCCCTGAGAGAGGGGCTCACGTGGGGCAAAGGTCCCCATTTCTGGCTGGAAGTCAGAGCCTCTCCCCATCTGCATGAGGAGGAACTCCAAAGACCATGCCTGCAGCAAAATGGGGGGGGGGGCTGGGGGGCTTCGAGCTGCATCTCAGACTGCAAAGAGCAGCTCCTTTGCCCGGGGCAAGGCGGCCAGGAAGTGGGGTGGCTGGCAGGTTTGGGAACCCTCATTCCATGGCCGCCACCTCCTCCCTTCCACACCCAGGACCACCTTGCCCAGGGGTCCAGCTGCCCTCCCCCTGCCTTGGAGCGTCCCCGTGGCCAGGAACAAACCCACCGCAGGTGCTCAGGGCAGGAGAAGAGGGCCACTTACCTGATGCCAGCCACTGCCCAGTAGGAGAGAGGCTGATGCAGCGCACAAGGCTGGTGTGCCCACGATACACCTAGAGAGAGGGACAGGCAGGCAAGTGAAGCAACCACAGGAGGCGCAGAAAGGGCATCTCTGGTCCCACCCCAAAACAAGAGTTGTCCGTTTCCAGCCTCTGCTCCAGCCGCCCAAAGTTTTCAGCCCAGGCAGAGAAGAAGCCCACCAGCAAAGACCCAGAGCCAGAAGACCTGGGCCCACCCACCCCCACCCCCCCTTCCAAAGCCTCACCAAGGCCTGCACGGTTGGGAAGGGCTTCAGATCCTGGGGCTTGGGCAGCTTGGGGATGAGGTCCTCAGGATCCACGCTGACCTAGGAGGGAAGCCGTCCACCCTCAGTTCCAGCTGGGAGCAGCTGCCCAGGCTGACTCAGGGAGGGACCCACGGAGTGCCCTCCATTGGGATCAGCCGATGGCAACGCACGTGTACCCCCCTCCCCCAAATACCCCGGCAGGGGCAAAGGGGCAAAGCCCACCCGCATCTTCCTCTGGCGCGGGCACAGGTAGAGGTCGAGGCAGCGCTCGAAGCGCTCGTGGATGAAGCGGGGGAAGGCGGGCACGCGGCGCAGGCAGTCCTGGCGCTGGGGCACGAAGTTCAGCTTGCGCTCCGAAGGCTCCTGCTGCTCCCAGGTGAGTCTCTGCAAGGGGTTGCGGGGAAGTGATGAGGAGGGGGCGAGACTGGGACTCCCCCTCCCTCGGGACCAGGGAAGCCCAGCTCCACTCACCTCTTCCTCGGTCGGGAGATACTCCGGAGGGGGGTTGTAGGACTCCTCGTGCCCGGGCAGGGGAAGTTTGGGGGCGGGCACGTGCATCTTGTGCCGCCCCAGGATGGAGTTGTGGTCCTCCTGTGCCCAAAGGTCGTAGAAGACCGCCGTGTCCTCCCGGGGCCTCCTGGGCTTGATCCAGCCCATCTTGATGGCGTGCACCAGCCTGGAGACCTGCCAGGGCAGAAGAGCCGCCATGAACTCACCCGGCCACCCTCTGGGAGCCGCAGAGGCCCTGCCTGCAGGTGCCCCGGACCGGGCCTTCTCCCGCACTCAGCATTTCCCCGCCTTCCCTTCTTTGGAGAGAGAGGGCCATTAACTGGACAGCCTTCCTAGGGGAGCAGTTCTGTGCCCAGGCAGTCTTGTTGGGGTTCAGAAGGCGGCTGTGTTGCCAGCTGTGATGTGCCCACCCAGGCAGTAAACCGGAAGGGATCTGGCCAGGACCCGGTCTGTGCCCCAAACACTCCAGCGTCTCCAGCGTCTCCATGCCCAGGCTGCTTCTTCTGGGGGCCACGTTGGCACAAGGCAGCTACCTCACAGCGCCATCACCCTGACACCTGAGCAAGTCACACACAGCCCCCCCCCCCAACCCTTTGGATCGAAAAGGACGGATTGCCGGTTTCTGTGTGGGTTCAGCAACTCCTGGGCCATGGGGCGCATTCGCGACAAGGCCAACGTCAGGGTGGGCCCAGAGCCCCCTCCCCAGGGGAGCCCTCCCCTCCTCTTTTTTCAGCAGCTCACCTTCTCCTTCTCGACCAAGGAAGGGATGAAGCTCCGCTTGTCCGCAGGGCGGTTTGTCACCGGGTGGATCCTCACCTGGCTGCTGAAGAAGTCCACGGCCGGCTGCAAAGGAGTCAGAGGTGGGTGGGGCTGCAGCTGCAGGGAAGCCTCCCCCCCCAATTGTGGCTCCCCTGGAGCAGGGAGGGGGCAACAGCCCTTTGCTCACCTCATACGGATTGAAATTGACGTCCCCAAACTGTCCGTGCTGGAGACGGTTCACCAGCTCCACTTGCTCGTCCGTCAGCTTCACATCCGCTCCGGTCATCTTGTCCTGGACCGTTCGCCTGGGGGGGGGGGGTGGCAGAGAGAGCCATGAGCAGCTGTGCTTCCCAGCTTACCTGTCTCTCCCTGCAACAGGCCCCGCCCAGCCTCGGCCCAGTAGCCAGGGCCTCCTGGGGGTGGGGGCCGGCCTCACCAGTAGTCGGGGTTCTCCATCTTCTCCAGGAACCTGTCCAGCTCGTCCTTGGAGCGGATGGGCTTGTAAATCTGCTTGCCCTCCAGGTTGTAGCCGATGTGCGGGAAGTCCTGGTACCACTCCATGGGGATGTTGCCCACCGTGTTGCGGATGTCCTGGAAGGAGGAGGGCAGGCGGGGACTTCAGTGGAAGGGGGAGAAGCTTGGAAGAGACTCTGCTAAGGGGGGGAGGTTATGTCATCCTGATTTCCCCCCCCCCATCACACCTGCCTCTTCACTTGCTTGCAGGAGGACCTGGCACAGGAAGGAGCAAGGCAAGAGGGGCTGAGCTGCAGGCAGGAATACAAAACCCCTTTTCTTCCAAGAGGCGTTATGGACCTGCTCAATCATCCTCCAGCCGCCTTTGTGGCCCCTCCTGCCAACTGGAAGGCTGGCTCTCTTCGCTGGAAATGACATGGAGCAAAGGAAGGGGGCTCCTCGGTTGCCCCCCTCCACCGCCTTCCCTGCCAGCTGACTCAGGGCAAAGCTGCTCCCCTACCTTAATAACCTCTCAAGACAGCAGGAGAAGAGCCTCCCTCCCTCCCTCCCTCCCTCCCAGGGCCAGGAATTCATTTCCTAACCAAGGATGTTGACCATATCCAGGTGACTCATCTCCAAAGCTTCTCTCTCCCCCGGCCAGGCACCTACCCGGAAGTGAAGCTGCAGAAAGGAAAAGGGGGTCCCAGGAGTCACTCAGAGGATTTTAGGGGTGCAGCCACGTGGTTCCTGCCCAGCCAGGGGTGGCAGATGGCCATGCCTGACCTCCTCTTCCTTTCAGCCCATTTATTGGGCCTGGCATGAACAGTTGGGCCGACCGTCCCTCCAAGGCCACAACACACACACACCCCCGGCCTCCTGCAGAGCTGAGACGTGGGGCCAGAACGGGCAAGGGCGAATGCCTCGTCCTCACGGCTGCCCCCCCCCATCCCAGAGGAGCTTCACAGGCCAACAGCAGCAGCAGAGGGTAAAGGGGAACTGCTGGGGGGGGATCTTCTAGCCCCCCCCCCCTCCTCTGGTGTGTGTGGAAAGGCATTTCACAAACAGGGAGCCCCCAATCTGCTGCCAGAACCGGGGTGGGACATCCATCTAGTATTGTCTGTCCCCCCCCGCCCCCGCTTTGAATGAGAGGCTGCTGTGGAAGAGGAGGAGGAGGAGGCACCCAAGAGCAGAGCAGAGCAGAGCAGAGCAGAGCAGAGCAGCCAAGAGCCTTTCCTGTGTGGGGCTGATGCCAGTAGCAGCTTTCCTGCCCCTCCAGCTGCCTCCCACAATTAACACACCATCCCCCCCCAATTCCCCCCCCCCAATGCACTGCCGTCACTCAGCCACACGTCTGGAAGTTGCTCTTGGAAGAGCAGAGGCATTCCTGGGTGTGCATTCCTGGCACGGCTCTGCCTTGAAAATTGCTGGTCCACGTGGAGAAAGACGAGAAGGGGGAGCAGCCGGAGGGAAAGGGGGGGCAGGCGGACTTTGGGATGGGGGGAGGGAAGAGAAATCCCCCCTCCCTGGACAGACTCTGCTGGCCCTGTGCCCTGGAGGGGCCCTGTGTGGGTTCAAGGGGGGGCGGCCCCAGGCCTTCCCCAAACAGGTCCGATGCCCTTAGAAGGACTGACCACCAATGCAAAGGGCCCACGGAGGAGGGAGGGGGAGGGAGGGAGGGAGGGGGAGAGGACTCTTTCTGACTTCTCTTATCCGGACTGCTCGAGTGTAGAAAATGGAGCAAACGGGGACGTCCTATGACTGAGGAAGGTCTCCACATGGGCAGGGGTCCTGCAAGGCTTCCCTCCTCTTCCTCCTCCCTCCTCCCCTGCCTCAGAGCCCAGAAGCCAGGAGTGCTTTCCACAAAGGCCCGAAAGGGAGACCGTGTCAGACTCTCCTGGCCTCTCCTCCTGCTCTGCGCTGGGCAGGTGAGGCCGGAGAGCACAGGTGCCTCTGTCCTGCCCCCTTCCCTTTCCTGGGGGAAAGCAAGCAGACCCCTGGGCCCACCAAGGCAGCTCGGCCCCTGCTTGGCCCAGGAGATTCCTTGTTTGGGTCCAGCATGGCCTTTGGGAGCAGACGGGGAAGGTCCTTCCTTATGGAGCGGGGGGCTGGCAGCCCCCAGCCAGGGCTCCTCGATGGTCTGGGGGCGAGGGAGGGACCTCAATGCACCTGTTCCCCAGAGAGAGAAGGAAAACTCCTGGCTCAAGCTCCCAGGCAGGCCGTGCCCAAAGACGACTGAAATGGCTCGGTCTCATTGTAGGCCTGACTGGCCCCCCTAAAAGGAGGCTGCTTGGGAGGCCCCTGCAGTTGCAAGCCAGCTTCCCAGCACGCAATAGGTCAGAATTGAAGTCTGGGCTGCAATAGGACTGCGTTCCCACAAGGTTCTATTTATTTATTTAAAACATTTATATGTTAAAGCAAGATGTGGGACCAGGTCAGTCAGAGATTTATTTATTTATTTATTTATTTATTTATTTATTTATTTATTTATTTATTTATTTGTTTGTTTGTTTGTTTGTTTGTTTATCATCCATCCATCCATCCATCCCGCTGCCTGATGCCCAATGATTCGGGGGCGGGGGGGGGGGGGAGGCCTGAGATAAAAGCCCAGCTGAGTGAGCCGGACTGGCTGCTACTTCACAGCCCAGCAAGCGGTCCAAGTCCTGCTGCTGATGCTTCGCTGGGTTTTGTTTTGAAACCAGGAATGAGTTTAAATCAGCAACCAGGTGAAGCCTGCAGTGCCAAGCGCAGCCTACCTGCATGCTGTATGAAGAGAGGACTCAAGATCAACGTCTCCACGTGCTCAAGGACACTGCTGCGTGCCCTGGGGGTTAGCCACAGCTGGGAAGCAGCTGCACCTTAGCCCAGGAGGGTGTTTCTGCGCACCAGAGCCCCTTCCCCAATCTCTCTCTCTCTCTCTCTCTCTCTCTCTCTCTCTCTCTCTCTCTCTCTCTCACACACACACACACACACACACACACACACACACACACACACACAAGGACAAGAGGATTCTCCTTCCCCAACCATTTCCCTGGGGACAAGTCATAATCCAGAGGGCCTGCATGTTTCACGGGCAGAGGAATGAACCAATCTGCCTATGGGGCACCTGAATGACAAAGGTGGTTTTCTGTTCCACAGCAAATCAGACTGGAGCTGCTGAGGCCTTCAGGAGAGCAGCAGCCCAGCAAGGGTTAATCCCCCCCCCAAGAGCAGACCCTCCTCTGTCCTTCCCCAGCTACCTCCTGCCTGGACCGGGCTGACCTCGGCAGGAGGCTCCTAATTGCTGCGGGCAAGCCAATCGACCGGTTCCCCCCCCCAAAAAAAAAGTCCCGGAGGAAGCGCGGAGCCAGCCCAAGTTCTGCATCCAACAGGTGAAGTCAGCGCATGGCCTCCCCCTCTCAACCCTCCAGCTTGCAGCCCCCAGGCGGGGGTGGATGGGCAGGCGCTCCCCCCCCCCCAGCAACGCTCAGGTAGGCGTGAAGCGAGGCGGGGAGGGAGGGGCCTGTCGGGCCGACCATCACGGACAATATATAAAACTCGCGCGCGCCTGTCCAGCCGCTGCCGTCGCCCAGGACCTGCCCGCCGCCCGCCCGCGGCTGTCTGTGTGCGGGGAGCGCGGAGGGAGGGCCGGCGGAGGAGGAGACGGACAAGTCGCGGAAGCCCCGGGAATCCCTCGCTGGGCATAAAGAGGCCGGGAGAGCCCCCGAGTCGCCCGCCGCAAGATGCGAGGTCGGAGCTGAGCCCCTCCGTCCCCGCCCGCCGCCCGCCCAGCCATGTCCTTCGCCCTGCTGCGCTCGGCGCCCAGCCGCTTCCTGTACCCCGAGATCAGCATGCTGTCGGAGGAGGACGAGGAGAACGGCAGCGGCGAGAGCTCGGGCTCGGACGAGAAGCCCTACGCGCTGGAGGCGGGCGCCTACGGGCTCCGGGGCGGCAAGCGCGGGCCGGGCAAGAAGGGCAGCCGCGGCGTGTCCCGCGAGCCCCGCCAGCGCCACACGGCCAACGCGCGGGAGCGCGACCGCACCAACAGCGTCAACACCGCCTTCAGCGCCCTGCGGACGCTCATCCCCACCGAGCCGGCCGACCGCAAGCTGTCCAAGATCGAGACGCTGCGCCTGGCCTCCAGCTACATCGCGCACCTGGGCAACGTGCTCCTGGCCGGGGAGCCCTGCGGGGACGGGCAGCCCTGCCACGCCGGCCCGGCCTTCTTCCACCCCGGCGGCGGCAAAGGCGGCAGTCCGGCCGCCCCGGAGAGCGACGGCTCCCAGCCCAAGCAGATCTGCACTTTCTGCCTCAGCAACCAGAGGAAGCTGGTGAGTGGCTGCTGCGGGGGGGGGGGCACGGGGGGAAGGGCGGGGAGACCCCCCCTCTGACCGATCCAGCGCCAGGGCTCCACGCTGCCCAGGCCAAGCCAGACATCGGAGGCTCTGCACCCGTCCCTTTCCCTGATGTCCCCCCTTGAACAATCGGGGTGAGAAACCCACAGATAAAAGCCAGTGGGGCAGGGCAACCCAGAGACTGGGCAAAGCAAGAGAGGGGAGCATTCTTGGCCTTTGCCAAGCCAGGCTTGTGCCATCCTGACAACCTCTTATTAGCTAAGGGCTGCCCCCAAATATTTTAAACGATCCGGAGGCTTTCCCAAAAGCTCCCTTGCTCCAGCCTCCTCAGAGCCAGGGCACCCACCTGGGCTGCTTCAGGGAGAAAAGGGGGGCTCCTCTGGGTGCTTTAGTACCCGAAGGGTCCCAACAATTCCAGGGAGCAGAAGGCCCCCGCTGGGAGGCTGAAGCTGGTTCCAAACACAACCGTTACCGTAAGGGAGGAAGCCCTTCCAGGCCCACCGAAGAAACTGCCTGCACACAACAAACTCCCCCACCCCAAAATATCAGCACATGTGTACAATTCGAAGGAACCTTTGGCGGAGGAAGGGAAGAGAGAGAGAGAGGTTAGAGGAGCTCCATTGGGGACACCATGCAAAGCCCACATTAAATCCCGGCTGATCCCTCAATCCTGCCTGCTCCAGAATCCACTGGGGGCTTTGGGGAAGGGGAGGGATCCTCTCTCTAGTGGGACAATAAAGACCAACACTGCAGCCCAGTATGCCAGCCTCGGATCTTTCCACACCTGCCGTATCCGTTGCCGCTGCTAGTCGGGATGAGGGGCTTCTCTCCCACCTGCTCTTTAAGCACATATTTTAGGCCTGGGGACCCCTCACTTCACGGACACACAACATGCCAAGTATCCATTAGGGTGCTGTGAACACCGTGACTGCCAAGCGCAAGGACCCTTTGTACTTAAAGACAGCTGTCCATCGGCTCCCGATATTTTGGGCTTGCGTGGGAAGAGGCTGAAGCCCACCCCCAATAAGGCTGAAGGCCCTCCACCCAGAAACTTCAGCAAGGAATGTTAATGATTGTTAAAGCAAAAAACCCTGGAGAGGCAACAGACGCACCTGGCACACTTTCAGTTGTAACTATCCTTGAAGATTTTAGCTGTGGTTTAAAAAAAAATTTATTTAAAAATATTTAAAGTGAAACAAATGCATTTTCCCATCGACTGTTTTGGACGTGTTAGTTCCATAACAGCCTGCAATGCTGACGAGGAAACTCTTTTAAGTTCATAAATAATGTGCCGCAAGCAGTTGTAGCCTAAGGGAAAGTGCCACACAATACAATGTCCACGTTTCCCCCTCCTGCGTGGAAGGGCTTTAAGGAAGGGCTGCGTTTCAGTCTGGGGTACAGAGGGCTCAGGACAACCTCTAAGGCAACTGGCCCTCAGCAGGTCCAGGGCCCGCAGGATGACAGCCTTCCTCAGGGCCAGAGGCTACGGAGGCTGGGGTGCCCAAGGGCAGAAAGCAGGGTGGCAACACCTGGGAGAAGCCAGCACTGCTGAGGCCGGAGCCTCCAAGAGCAAGAGAACACCTGGCTTCCGTGGCAACTTCCCGGAAGCCTCTCTTGGTCCAGTCACAGCGGCAGGCAGGCAGGCGGGGAACCTCTGGCCACCCAAAGGCTGACGGTTGTTCTCATGAAAGGCCACCCTTCGCATGAGACGGAGCGGAGGTGGACCAGGAGCAAGAAATGGGGGCGCCTCCAGATTTCTCGGATCACAGCTCCCAGAGGTACCCAGATTACGACCTGTGGATGTAATTGTGTCTGCAGGGCAACCAAAACATTTCCTCAAATCGATCTTAACGATGGGCACATTTTGGTCAACATGCAATGAAAGAGTCTATGGAACCAGACAAGATAAAAAGCACGTAGAGAAGGAAAAAACCAAAACGATCAGAATTCAATCTTGGTCAGTCTGGATGGGTGACTCAATTCTCCATTTACTCATCCCGGATGAGATGCTTCACATGAACAAAGCAAGCAAGCTTCTTGTGGAAAGGGAAACAGGTGGCCTCGTCCAACGGGGCTCCCTTGACCTCCCCTCCTCTCTCAAGCGCCGTAACACGAGTGGACCCCCACCACCTTTACCTGAACATCGGAGCAGCACGGGGAGCCAAAGCAGGCGGCCTTTCCTTCCACGCTCAGCCTTCGAAAGGTGCAAAGAGCAAGAGAGAAGCACAGCCTGCAGGCCAGACCCCGCAGATCCGACAGGAAGTGTGTCTCAGTGGGAAGGACCTCTTAACAGACACTCTCCCCCCCACCTTAACTCCGGCACCTGCAGCCCTCAGGAGTACAGGACACAAACGGCACACAGATGCCTCAAATCTTCTCTAAAGCAGGAGGGCCCCTGTGCACCGTAAGTCTCTCTCCTTGCAACTAGGAGAGAAAGGAAGCTACTTCTTAAAAATGGCATAGGCGTAAATTTGCAATGCTTCTCACAGCTACCCTAATTATGTTTAGAGGAGGCTGTGGTTTCAGGGCTCATTTCTGGCAGACACAAAAGTTCCATGCATTTATTCTGTTTCTCTACATGTTGAGCATTGGGATCTTGCGTCTGGGAGTGTGTGCATTTTTCTCCGCAAGCTGCTCTCCTGAGGGATTTGAGCAAGAATTCAGGGCAAGAGCAGAGCTCCGCAGCAGCCCAATTCCTAAAGCCCCAGAAGACAGAAAAACACTCGGCCACTTCCAGTCTGGCTGCGAAAGCCGGCCAGAGTTCCTCTGCACTTCGAAAGTGTGTGCGTGCAGGGAGAAGCGCCCACAGTGCTCTTAATCGCAACAGCACTCTTAAAATACGCATTGTGGCATCCAGGAACAGAGGCTGCTGTAGAGACAGAGCCACGGAAAACGCACCTTCTTGAGTTTCAGCGTGAAAAGGGAGATTTGCAACAGAAACCTCTTTTGCTCCTGGGCAGGCACTGAAGTGTAAACCTATCTGTGGAGCAGAAGACCTTCCGAAGGTCATGGCACAGAAGGCATCATCCATCACCCAGGAGGAGAAAATATGTACTGGGGAGACATAACCCCCACCCCCCTCCGCCCCCCGCCCAGGAACCCAATGCTATTTTATGAAACATTTCCATCTGGAAAGCAAGCCTCCTTTTGCAACCATTTGACCCACTTGAAAGTAGATTAGCTTGGTCTCCATAACGGAGGTCTCCATAATTGGAGAAATTAATCCTGACACTGCAGCTGAGCGCAAAGGGCACCTCACTCTGCTCTTCTGCAACAGCATTCCTGAACTTACTTTGCCAGGGTCCATCCCCTCCCGGTTACTTTGCCCAGAGGACGCAAACGAGGATTTTGAAATGATCTCATACGAAACTCTCCAGCAAGGAGAAAGAAGCCGGATTTCTTTGGGATCCAGATTGAGGACTAAGGAAGGCAGAGCTCAGATTTCTCCCTCTTCACCATCAAAGCGATGCCGACAGAAGCTGAGAATCGGCCCTCAAGCAATACACCTCTGGGCAGCCTGGCTCTTCACTAAAAAGGGTCCCCAAACTGGAGCTACCTCTTAACTGGGGGAACAGGGGGGAGTCCGGAAAACCCAGCTGGAGTTAATTGGCTGACTTCAAAGCTGGGGCATCTTTGGACCTGAAGAGACCAAGGACAGCAAGTTCTGGCAGAATTTATTTTATTTATCAGATGTATATAGCCGCCCACCTCACCGGAATAGCACCCCGACCCACACCATTTTTTACCAGGAAAGAAAAGTCAAAGAGCAGCCGTGGTGTTTTATGAAAAACAGGCCAGGATTCCTCTGCTGCTGGAATCCGCATGGGGGCCACAGCTGCAGAAAACGCAAACCGAGGCAGCCGCCCTAGAGCAGGCGGGGTCAACGATTCCTCCAGGCCCGCCTGATCCCCTCACTGACCACCACGGGCCTTTCCAGGACACTCCAGGAGAGGTGCCAGGGCTTGAACCTGGGTCCTTCTCTGCACAGAAGGGGTGCTCTGACATTGGAGTTCTCCAAAGGAGGAGGCTGGGGAAATTGTTAGGAGGGAGTAGAGGTCTGCCCAGAGGGGTCTCCAGGAGGAGAGGGCCAAGCGCGGGGAAGCCGCTTTTCTTCAGAAGGTCCCGTAACCCATCCATGCCAGGATCTTCCTGGGGCTGGCTGCCTGCCTCCTAAAAGGTCTTGGGGAGTCCTCCTCCCCTTGCAAGCCTTTCGACAGAGGTGGAACGATGGGTGGGGACCCCTGCTCTAAGTCTGGCAGGCAATGCTAACTTTTCTGGTACAGAATTCCCTCCCACCCGAATTGCACGGAAGTAGAGAGAGCCACCAACAGTTGCTGTGTTATGTGGCTTATAGCACTGGCCAAAAATGAAAGGCAAGTGATTTTGTTAATTTTTGTTTTGATGTTATTTTTAATTAGACCTACATTCCATCCTTCATACAGCAACATACAGTGTTATCTGCCCTTTAACTATTTCATGCACAATGCTCCCTACAAGGACTATAAATGCCTAGATAATACAATTCTATCCCACCCCTTAAAAATAATTCCACTCTTGATCACAGGACTGGAAGGAGGGATTTTTCTCTGGCTCCCCAGCTCATTCCTAAGCTCGGCCTTTCTTTCTCAGACTTCTGCCATACGGGGGGGGGGGGCTCTTCTGCCTGCCCACTCACAGAGAGACCCCGGACCCCTTTGCTTCTCCGCAGCCCGCCGGGGTGGGAAAAAATCAGAAATGGGGACCAGGACTCCGGGGAATGCAAAAGGCCTCTGGGTGCCCTGAACGGATTCTGGCCTTTTGCTCTCCTGATGGAAGGTCAAGATGTCCCCGGAGGTGGGGGAATCGTCCATGTGGTTGACTGGAAATAGGGAGCCCAGACTGTCTCCCAAGTCTCTTAGGGGAAGAACCTGGCCCTCTACTGTCACTTTCATAAACCCCAACAGAATTACAAATAAAAAGAAGGAATGGGTCAGAAGCCCAGAGTTTTTTTCTGCTTTTTTTTAACACCTCTGGTGAATTAGCGGTTTCTTTAACAGCAGGAATCTGCTCCCACTTTGAAGTCAAGTGGGCTTAATCTCCACCAAGGCAGCTGCACCTCCAGAGGTCTAGAGGGGTCAGGCATTCACAGCGCTTGGTGTGGGGGGGGAACCGCTACACATAGCAAGACCAGATGGGATTTCTGGATCCTTCCAGCTCCAGGGTTCCTGCAAGGGCCAGCTGGTGGTCACTGGATGGTCCTGCTCCAAAGAACACCAGGAGCCCCTCAAGGCTTCTCTTCCACTGCAGTGTTTTGGAGTGCCAAAGGAGCCGGGTCCCTCCTCCAGAGAGGGCGAGGGGCTGGCATGCAGGTGGCTCAAGTGGAGAGCCTCCCTCTGGTTCAGGGCCAGGAGGAGCCCCCTCCTTAGAAGACCAGGGCAAGCTTTGATGGACTAGAGCGCCCTTTTCTTGGGCAAAGCTCCCCAACTTTCCCCTCCCTCTCAGGCAACCACCATCAGAAGCCGCAGGCTGAACCGAAAGGTCCCTGGGATCCCCGCAGGCGCTTCAGCAAGCAGGGAGAGGCACCTGGAAGCCAGCTGTGTAGCCCCCTTAATTTACTGTTCCTGCTTTTAGGGGCAGCGGAAAAGCAAGGGGATCAGGGGAAAAATATGGGGCGGCATTTTCCGGATCCCCATTTCCTCTCCAGACAGCAAGAGGGCTCTTGGGGCCTGAACATCTGGGAAATTCAATGCGGCCGTTCCAGGGCTGGCTCCTCCTCCTTAACCAAGGACGGGGTTGCCCATTAACAACCATCCATTGGCCATTTGGCCGTTTATCCCACCCGTGGGGCCTCCTGACCCAAGCCCCCACCCCATCCCCCGCCCTGAAGAAGCTGCCTGAGGATGTTTGCATTTCCCGCAGAGCAACCCTGATCTGCCTCTGAAGGCCCCCAAATGATGACCAGCCAGGGAGACTCTGGCCGTTGCCCAGCCCAAAGACTTCCAGTTAAACACTTCCCCCCCCATACCAAACAACCCCCCCACACACACCAAGTTGCTTCCTAACTGCAGGAAAGCAAAGGACAGAGACCCACTTTCTTCCAAGGGAGGGGTGTCAAAACCCGGGGAGGGGGAGGGGGCAATCGGCAGCTCTGGAAGCCATGCACTCACTTGGGAGGGCTCCTGCTCTTCGGACCTGGGCACAAGAGGGGTGCAGAGTGGGTGGGTGGGGGGTAAGGCTAGAAATCCAGCACCCACAAGAGGCAGCACTGCGGAGGGCCAGGGCCAGCAGCCCATTTGCTTGCTTGCTTGTTTGTTTGTTTATAAAGGTGTTTGCTGCCCATCTGGCTGCCAGGTGGCTCTTGGCTGCTAGGTGAAGACCTGCATAACTTTCCTCTCTCCCTTTGCAGAGTAAAGACCGAGAAAGAAAGACAGCAATTCGGAGTTAGCCCCTCCCCTCGTGGAAGCCGGATGGTGGTGGTGAGGCTGGCGGCAGGAACTACGAGGGCGAAATAAAGAGACGCCCCCCCCCCCAGGCTGCCCTCTGGAGCTGTGCGCTTGTGCCCGGGACGAACTCCAGGGCACCTGGGAGAGACGGAAAGCCTGAAGGCTGGATCTGCAGGCAAGCACGGCTCCTAGGACAAAAGGGAAGGTTTTTCCTGCTCACCAGGGACTGGCGTCTGACGGAAGCATCCTAACTGACCCACATCCTAGGGGGCAAGAAGAAGAAGGGAGGGCGCTCCTCCAGTACTTATGGGCCTCCCTGTTGTCGGAAACTCTGGATGGGGCTTTCATGAGCACTGGCTGGACTTTCCTGCCTTGATAATAATATAAAACCCAAGTTGTTTATATAGTGATATTTTTGTAAATATGCAACATAAACATCCTTTCAGACTTTGGATTCTGATTTCGGTCCTGCTACTTCCAGTCGAACTTAAAATGCCCAGGGTCACATGCGTTCTCTCTCGCTCTGCAGTTTGTGTTAATTTAGACAAGGCATGGGTGTGTCAGAAGGGATTAACGCTTCTTAGTACAGGAAGCCCAGAGCCAATGACAGGTAGTCCTCGACTTATAACCACAATTTTGGAGCCCAAAATTTATGTTGCTAAGTGAGACGACTAAGTGAGTTTTGCCCCATTTTACGACCTTTCTTGCCACAGCTGCTAAGTGAATCACAGCAGTTGTGAAGTGAGTAACACCGCTGTTGAATGAATTTGCTTCCCTTTGACTTTGCTGGTCAAAGGCCACAAAAGGGGATTACGTGACCCAGGGACACTGCGACCGTCATAAATATGAGTCAGTTGCCAAGGGTCTGAATATTGATCACATGACTATGGGGATGCTACAACGGTCGTAAGTGTGAAAAACGGTCATAAGTCACTTTTTCAGTGCCATTGTTAACTTCAAACGATCACTAAATGAACTGTTGTAAGTCGAGGACTATCTATACCTGCACTTTCTTGGGCTCCCTGGCAGCAGGACGCAGCCCGAGCAACCTTGTGCAAAAGAGAAAGGCTGGTCAAGAGCTGCCCCGGGTGGCAGGAGGCCGACACACTCCAGGAAGGGTGCCAGGAAGGAGGGGGGGGGTTTGAGGCAGGGGGGAAAGCACCCAGCTGCTTCTGTGTACTCCGTTTTAAAAAGCAGCATCACTTTTCATTGAGGGGAAGTTTTCCCACAAACACAGTATTATCATCAGTGAGCTCAGAAGGGCAAAAAGTGGACGCTACTGCCCAAGAGTCACACTGCCCCTCAAACATGAAGGCAAACCCAGCAGCCAAGACAGACTTAAATTTAGATGAAGACCATAAGGCGTAAACATTGGTGGCCCATCAGGATGCCTTGTCTACCTAGAGAAAAACATTTGCTGATGTCTTCGCTTCTAAATCTGAATGCCAAAAGCTCTGCAGACGTGAATGCGGGGGAAAGATGGAGGCCAGATTCAGGCTCGGACGGCAGAACCGGAATAATGCACCAATAGTTCCCAAGCCTGCACCTGTGTTGACCCTGGGGCAAAGCGGGCTTTGGTCTTCCTCTGCCAGGCCAAGGGCCAGGCCCAGACAGTAAGGGGAGGGCCCGACCGGTCGAGTCCAGCCTGCCTGCCTACTTCTTGCTCTGAGACCACAGAAACGTCAGCCTCTTGAGGAAGAAAATACCCTAATTAAGAAAAAAAAAACATTCAAGCAGCTGACACTATATCTAAGGGTTTAACCAATTTAACCTGCCACAACCTCAGCATCATTTAAACCAGGGGTGGGTAACCATGGACCCTTTGCGACCGGTGGACTTCCAGAATTCCAGAGCCAGCCATGGGGGCGGGTCGTAAAGGGGCCATCGTTGCCCACCCCTGGTTTAAATGCTCGGTTGTTTTTGTCCTCCCCCTTCCCCCAAAGCTTCAGATGGGACAGTCTGAAGTGGCAATGGCCAAATGGCTTAAGGTTTTGCATGACCAGAGTTGTGTGGCTGGTTTTTTGGGTGTCCACAAGTCATGCAATTATCCAGGCTCCATCCCTGAGCCAAAGGTGGGGTTAGAATTTGGGGTTTCTAGCCTGGGGCCTTGAAACAGAACCCCAAAGTGGCTCTCAGAGACATCTTAAGTAAAAAGGGTTTATTCTGAGAAAAAGTGAGCATTCGTTTTTAGGGCTAACCCTCCTCACCCCTCCAAAACCCAGCATCTTTTCAGCAACATTTGTCATTTTGGAGGCACCATATGCTGCACCAAGGGGGGGGGGGAAACCTTGGTTCATCCACAGCAAGGGGGGTGGATTCAATTACATCCACCTATGTGCTCACTAAGAGAGTTGTGGCACCCCAAAAAAGCTGCACCTATTTCTTAAGACAACAAATCCTGCACTTGTAAACTCGGGTTTCTGAAATGGATCCACTTCTGATCAAGATTTCTTAAGCCAATGAAAGCATGGTAGTTATATCAAAACCTAGAACCGTGGTGGCGAACCTATGGCACACATGCCAGAGCTGGCACGCGGGGCCATAGAAGCCGGCATGCGAGGGTTCCCACCGGCAAACCGGAAGTGCGAAAAAACGCACTTGCGGTTTGCCGGTGTGCTGTTTTTTGCACTCCGGAGGGTTCAGGGAAGCTCCCTGAAGCTCCAGAATGCAAAAAACTACAAAACGGACAAACCGGAAGTGCACTTTTCCGCACTTCCGGTTTGTCCGTTTTGTAGTTTTTTGCATTCCGGAGCTTCAGGGAGCTTCCCTGAACCCTCCGGAGTGCAAAAAACAGCATACCGGCAAACCGGAAGTGCGTTTTTTCGCACTTCCGGTTTGCCGGTTTCATCGTTCCAGGCTCCGTTTCGTCGTTCCAGGCTCCGGTAAGTGGGCCTGTGCGGGGGTGGGGGGTGTGCGCATGCGCAGGAGGCAGCATGGGGGGGTGTTGTGCGCATGCGTGGGGGGGAGGGAATGGGTGTGGGCACGCGAGCGCCCCCCCCTTTTTCGGCACGCGAGCCGAAAAAGGTTCGCCACCACTGACCTAGAACAAACGGGGGCAGTTCATTACTTTACTTCATCTACAACCAGCAGAATGGCCAAATCTGGCACAAATAACAAACTTTGTCTTTAGAGATCAAACAGAGATATAAGCCTCATTTCCTCAGAAGCACTTTCCATCTGTCCATGGTCAGTGGCCCTCTATCCCTGTGGCCAGCACATGTTGATAGCAGCGTTCCAGTATTTGGGGGGCTGCCCCAAAGAAGAGGGGGTCAACCTGTTCTCCAAAGCCCCTGAAGGCAGGACAAGAAGCAATGGATGGAAACTAATAATCAAGGAGGGAAGCAGCCTGGAATTCAGGAGAAACGTCCTGAGAATGAGAAGGGTTAACCAGTGGAACAGAAGTTGCCTCCAGAGATTGTGGGTGCTCCATCACGGGAGGCTTTCAAGAAGAGACTGGAAAACCATTTGTCTGGCATGGTATAGGGTCTCCTGCCTGAGGCAGGGGGTTGGACTAGAAGACCTCCAAGGTCCCTTCCAACTCTGTTATTCTTTTAAGCTCTGGAGACAGAAACTCTTATCATGAGCGAACTGGGGAAGAGTCTGGAAGCAATAATCCACATTATATAAGAAGAAAAAGAGCAGAACGGGCATTTCACTGGATGTTCTCCACTCTGTTTCCCCCAAGGACCATACTGGCTGGAAATTTGGATTCTGGGTCACAACTCCAGAAGTTGTGTATCCAGCGTTCGTCCATCGTGTTTGAAGGGGACCTTGACATCTAACAGGTTGTGGGCTGTCCACGATGTGTCCGCAAGTGGCTGGTGAGGCCTATACGGGCACGAAATGTTCTGCCACATGTCGGGCAGAAATGTGTGGGCACCACTATTGCAGCATTTGCAGCTCTGGCTTTGCGGAGTGCTCGCTTCTCTTGTGCTACGGTTGTTCTTCTGTCCTCAGATGTCTGGCAGGCTTGGTGGATCAGCGTGCGCCATGTCGATCGATCTTGTGCCAGGGTTTCCCAGGAGGTGGTGTCGATATCCAGGGACTTGAAGGAGGCTTTCAACGTGTCTTTGTATCGCTTCCTTTGTCCCCTGTGCGATCGCTTTCCTTGAGACAGCTCACCATAGAGGAGCTGTTTGGGGATGCGATGGTCTGGCATCCTTGCAACATGGCCTGCCCAGCGTGTCTGGGCTTTCATCAGCAGGCTGTCAACTGATGGCAGGCCTGCTCTGGAGAGGACCTCTGTGTCTGGCACCTTGTCCTGCCACCGGATCCTCAGACGTCTGCGGAGGCAGGTCGTGTGGAAGTGGTTCAATTGCCTAGCGTGCCTCCTGTACGCAGTCCAAGTCTCACTGGCATATATCAGGGTAGTTAGCACTACTGCTCGGTAGACTTTGAGCTTTGTAGCCAGGCTTATTCCAAGGCGGTCCCACCTTTATCTGGAGGGTGACACACGGATGAAGAGCACTTTAGGAAATGACAGACTATCCTAGTCAGGCCCACATATACAGCACTGTGTCTGAAATCCTTGTTCAGTTAACAACTAGTGTCAACTTTAGCAACCCATTTCTGATTTTAAATTCTTTGCCACAGTTTGCCACTCTGCAAAACCTTTCCCATAATCAGATTGAAAACCCTGTCGGGCCAAATGGCTAGCAGTTACACGTGGTGCATGGGGAGGATACGGTGGAAGGCCTAAACGATGCGTGCCACCATAAGCAAAGTATTTCTGAGTATTTCCAAAGCAGAAAAGAGAGGAGAGAGATCTGGGAAGGGAAAGTGAGATGCCAAAAAGTGAAAGCGGAGGAATAAAACAGGTGAGCAGAAATTTCCCTCCACATTGCAGGTTGCAGTCGGAGCACACTGGTTCTGCGGACCTCCTGCAGCCCTATTCAGGGAGAGTGGACACAGGACAAGCTTTGGGAAGGGCAACCACCATTAGCTGGCAGCGCTGACCAAGTTTGTTTGCTGGATCACAAGCAAATGGCGAGAAGGGAAGAGCCGGGAGGGGGCACAGATTATTCAAGCAGGAGAAAGGAACACGGGTTACCAGAGGCCCAAAGGAGCTCCACCACTCAGAGAACTTCAGGAAACAGACCCTCAAACGTCCTTCAGCAAGAAAGAGGATGCAAAGCCATTAACTTCCCCCCAGACCCATGGAGGGGCTGAGTGGGAGTAGCCGAAGCCGTTAATGGACGGATCCTCCTCCGTTGCTGTAAAAATGGCTCAGGACCTCCAAGAAAAATACAACTGCCTGCCAATGTCGGAAGGCTTTCAATAATTTTCATTTTTACTAATTAAGTAAAAAAGCAATGGGAAAAACAAAATTGCGGGAGTAGAGCAGAAGGCTTACATATAACTACATACATAGCGATATAAACCCCAAGTCATACATGTTACTGATCTTTAAAATAAAAAAAAATACGATTGCTATTGCCTAAGTTTCACACATCTGCGGAGCTCCTGCACCTGGAATGCAATTTGGACAGCCCCCCCTCCCAGAAACAATAGGGCTCAGCTTGAGGGGTGGGGGCTCAGGGGATAACTCAGGCCCGGCTCAGAGCAGGGCCTGCTAGTGGGGGGGGGGGGGTGGCCTTCCCTCCCAGCCTTCTGGCCAACGACCAAAGGAAGAAAAGTGGAAGTTGCAGGGCAGCTCTTCAAAGCCGCCCAGGTCTTGGATCCAGCCTCTTTCTCTGCACCTTTTCAGAGCTAAATGCCCCCTGACGCCCACCCTCCAGGCAGGGGAGATGTAGCTCACTTTCCCCACTCAGCTCCAGGAAATCCAGCAGCAGACCTCCCTGGACATTCCCCCCCCCTCCACTGCTGCTTTCTTAAATCAACACCCCGCCCTCTTCCCAGAAGGCAAAGGGAGGAAAGATCCTCCTCTGGGGGAAACACAGTATGCGGGGAAGACCCTGCTCAGTGTTCTGGGCAAGATGGGGGGGGGGTGTCTCCGTTCCAAGCCGGCCAATAAAAGCACTTTCTGGCCGTGAAAAGCGCTGGAGGGCTGCCGGGTATTACGAGCACCACATAAGCCATGGCTAATGCCGGATGCGAAGACCAAGTATGGAGCAAGGAGGCAGGTCCGTTGCTTTTTCCTTCAGACAGACTAATTGAAGACAGGACTGCTAAAGTCTGTAACTGAAAACAGCAAGAATAAAGCCTGGAGTGAGATCAACTTTCCCATTTTGTAATTCATACGGTTTCTGGATGAAATGTGCTTCCTTGCTAGTAGCTGGAACAATGCATCCCACCAGATCACTATTAAATACCGCAGCCTTCCCCACCTTGGCATCCTCCGGATAAGGTTGGGGGAAGTGGGGGGGGGGAGTTGTGGCTACCTAACCCCTTGCAGGGCTGAGACCAAAGGCCTTTAAGGCATGGAGTCTTCCCTCCCCTCTCCTGGCAGGAGGCTCTGTGAAGGTCAGAGAGGGGAGGAGGGCAGGGAGCACCGGGTGGAGGAGACCATCCTGGGCCCAAACTAAGGGGGAAGCAACCCAAAGATTCTCCACCATCCAGGTCATGGCTGTCCCAAAGGTGCTTTTCAAAAGGCAACTGGGCTTTCTGGTTGTCCCCCCCCCCCCTTTGAAGATGTTTCGCTTCTCATCCAAGAACTGAAGAAGCTTCTGGGACGAGAAGTGAAATGTCTTCAAGGAAAAGAAACCAAGAGAGTCAGTTGCCTTTTGGAAAAAGCACCTTTGGGGCAAACCAAAGATGAGCTCTCTCCCCTCCGTGGCCTTCATTCTTTTGGTAGACTGTGTTCCTCAAAGCAGAGATATAAATGCAGGGGGAGCTGCTGGCAGGTTGCCATACCAAGCACCAGCATCTAGCTTTGGTCCCGTTAAGCAAGCAAGGAGAGAGAGAGGCAGCTTTGCTCCTCTGCGGTGCAAGGGCCCAAGAAAGAAAGAAAGAAAGAAACCTGGGACTGAACCCTCTAGCCTGGGGGACGCTAAATGAGCTCATTGTGGCTACAAGAAAGGAATTCTACATTTTCAGGCCGAGTCCTGGGTTTCCGCTGAGAATGCAGTGCTAATTGCTGGGCAAACTTTAATTCCGAAGGCAGCTGGGGAGGGCTGAGAGATTTGGGGTGCTCGAAGCTACCGGTTTCCCTTCTAGTCACGGCTGCTGGTCAGCAACCAGGACAGCCTTTTGCCAAAGGCATCCTCTTAGCCTGACCTTAAGACAGGCCGCTTGCTGACCTTGCTGAGGACTGCAGGATAAAACAGGGCTTCCTTATGACCGGAAAAATAAATATCCATGGCTTTTCTTTGCAAGAGGCATAATTACCGCACAATGACTTCATCATCAGTATGCATACAGCAGGATAATAGAGAATAGGGGTGGATTTTCATCTTTAAGCCATTTTGTGGAACCTATGCCAGCTTTGAGCCTGGAGCAGCATAAAAGCCCAGTGAAAACAGAAACAAAAACAATAAGTGAGCATAGGGATGCATATACAGGACCCTGCTCTGCAAGGCAATTCCCCCGACCCCTTTCAAAGTTACAATTGTGTATCAGTATAAATTGGGAACATTAGGAATTGAATTAAGAGCAAAATTAAGAGTAATTTCTGAGCCCCAGTGAGGGCTGAGCGAGGCGTAAGTTGTGAGCAGACACACATCAGTCTGGTGGCAGGTATCAAGAGTGAAGGGAAGACTGTCTCTAAAGTATGTGGAATGGGTGTGTGTGTGTAGGAGGACACACTCAATCTTACACAATCCTGACGGGCAATTTGGGAGACACTCATTCCTGGAGATCAGGATCTCCTTTTTGCCAAGAAACAGATCATCTCTGATTGTATAGCTTCAAGAAAATCTCCCATTCTATTTTTCTGGGAATGGCACGTTCAGAATTATGACACAATATTTCTTCCTCAAATCAAACATCATTTTATATTTTTCCAGTGGAAAAATATAACCTTCATTTAAGCTTTCCTGGGAGTTACCCAGCAATTGCTAAGAAGGACTCTCCACTCACCAGAAAGGAAAACCTGGCATGACCGGCTCGTGAGCCTGAGGTTTCCAGCGGCACAAAAGTCCAGCTTTGACTCAGACCAGGGAGCTGGGCAGACTCCCTCCGGCTCCTCCTGGCTGTCCTTCCTAGCTCACTTCTTGCCAAGCCCCTTTGTTGGAGGAACAGACCCAGGCCCAGAGCATGCTCAGGGGGCACAAATGGGAGAAGGGGGAAGCCTTAGCCATCGTCCCTGCTGCCCTTCCCGCCAGAACGACACAAATTCCTTTGGCGAGAATGATATTCACACAGTTAACAGAAGTCTGTTTTTATAAATTCATTCAAGCAAGAGGGAAGAATGGCTAAGGGGAGTCTTTTTTTCATTTGTTAAACTATTCGGTCCCTTTAGGGCATATTGGGAAAGAGTTGGAAATACAGGAAGGAAAAGAGCTCCGAGTTGATCAGGGATAACACACCTCTCCCAACAGCAGTTCAACCCTGATCCGCATTGCTCCATCTTCCAGGGACCACAGGTGGGTGGGGTGGGAGATGTTGGGGACCAATGGCCTATTCGGAAAAACCTTCAGCCCCTACCCACTTCCAGGGCCAAGCAAGGGAAAGCAGAAAGGGCACTAGAACCCACAAAGTCACAATACAGCACCACCTCAGTGAATAGTGGTGGGAGAGGCAGCAGAGTTGGTGTATTCCTCAGTCTGACACAGAACTTCCTTCTTTGTGTTTTAAGTGCCTCTTCTTCATGCCAGGCCCTTGGTGCCAAGGCAAGAGCCAGGCCGCACCTGGCAGAGATGCACCTTTAAATCAGAGGAACGGTTGAAATGCTTCCTTCCTCAGATATAAATCTGCTTGATCAAAGAGGGGCTGGCACTTGAGTGGGGCTGGAAGTCCAAACTCCCAGAGAGAATAGGAGAGTGACACGACAGCGTTCCTCCAACACCCGAAAGGCCAGGCCCTACTCTGTAGTTGCAGAGTCCAGAAGAGGAGATTCCGATCCAATGCTAGGGGAAAAAGTCATAACGGTGAGAGAAGGGAACCGATGATCCAGGGAGGGTTTTTTTTTTGGGGGGGGGGAGTTCCCCTTCATTAGATTTGTACAAATGGGGGCCAGAAAGGCCAGGGATATTTTAGTTTGGGTTTCTGCATGGTGAAGGCAGTTGAATTCATTGATGAAAATGGACCATTCAACTCAAGGATTCAACTAGCCAGAGAGAAATAACAGACTAATAAGAGTTGGAAGGGGCCTTGGAGGTCTTCTAGTCCAACCCCTTGCCCATGGAATCCTTAATTGATACCTTGATGTTACAGTTACACAGAAGTGCGTGGAGTAAACCCCATTCCGTGGGAGGCCAATATGACTTGATGGTTGGGGAAAGAGCAGCTAAATGGGACAAAGGACCTGAGCCACCCGCTCTCACCCAGCCAGCTGACCCCAAAGCAAGGGGAAGGGAGCGAATGAACTGCTGGCACCCCTATTTTGCACCTGGGAGGCTGCTAAGAAACACGTGTGGCCCTGCGCCTGCCCTGCTGTCAGGCCAGCCTTGGCAGCCTTTCCTTCCTCAACTGAATTGCCGGGTGGCGGGGTGCTCCTTCCCCAGGGAGACTGGCTGCCCGTATAACGTCTGAAGCTGCCTGGGAGAGGCCAGAGGGAGACGGGAACCCCGAAGCCTTCCAGGACTGATGCTGGAACACTTGTCTGTGGAAGCGGCAAGAACGGCTGCCTTACAACGTTGTATGTTGCTGCATAGCTGCCTGCCCCCCCCCTTCCTGCTCCCCCTCCCCAACAAAGTAGCTCCAGCTGTCAATGGCCCAGATTGGAAGTGCAGGTACCGGGGCTGGCGCGCTGCCCGCCTCCCTTGCGTCTGTCTGGTGAAAGAGGAAGCCATTCCACCTCTGGAATCCTTCACTCTCTCCTCATTGCTACTCTAGGGGTCCCTCCGGGGATTGGGGGTCAGTCTCGCTCGCTCGGTCTCTCTCTTTTCCCCTCGCCCCTCTCCGATTACAATGCAGGCAGTGTTCCCTCCAAATCCCCCTCCGCACGTTAATTCTGCTCTTCTGTCTCTAACGACCCAACCGCCTTCCTGTGCCTTCTGCCTCTCCATTACTCCTCCGCTATTTTTTATCTCCAGCAAAAGCGCCCATCAGCTCCAGTCGCAGGGAGCGAGCGGGGCAGGAAAGGGGAGCCTGCAGAAGAGGGTGCAGAAATCCCCCCCCCACTTTGCAGACACAGAGGCCTCTTGGCACCGGGAGCCCCAGAGCCCCTCCCCAACACACCTGAAAAGGAGCAGGGGCAGCAGCTTCAAGCCCTTCTCCAGCCATGGCAGTCTCTGAAATGCAGGTAAGTCACACCCGCCATGACTCCATCACGATTCCTGATATTGCCAAAGAACCGTCCTCAGTGGCTGGGGATGATGGGAGTGTGAGTCGAAGGCATTTGGGGAGCCTGCAATCCGAGAACACTGCTGACCCCCGTTTTCTACTCATGCAGAGATGTTCCCTGACTGGCTGTGCCCTTTCTTCCAAATCCTTTGTCCAAATCCAAAACAGTTCAGCAGGCCCAGGAGAAAACCAGCCAGGAACATTCCCAACAATGCAAATCCAAGCAGCCAGTGCAGCAAGGAGTGTTGTAAGCACATTGGTTACACAACAGTCTGCGGAGAACTTAACTTTGAGGCAGGGTGTATTGCCCAGAGCACAGGACACCCGTGTGTAACACACACATCCAAAGTCTTCCAAGGGGGCCACAGAAAGCGGAGAGGCCAGAAGGAAATGCAACTTTGAGGAGGTGCAGACAGTGATCATCTCTCCTCGACCTCCCCACCAGCTGTGGGGTTTCTACTCCTCTTTCAGGATAAAATCTTATGCATCGGAAGAAGGGGCTGCAGACCATGAAAGTTTACACCATATAAAAGTATTCATTTCTACAGGACCCTTGGATTTTTTTTTCCCTTTTAAAGAGCACCGATGTATTTAATTAAGGAAAATAGAACAATAAACACATCTCAGTTGTGCTGTGTAAAAAGGCAACCCATCTAGCTAATGTGATCACTGCAGATCCTGTCACGGTGACGACTCCTGTTGCACCCGGCCGCATTCACGGGCAAATCAGGCAGGCAAATTAAAAATCTGTCTTTTTTTTTTAATTGATAGGGCAGAATTTGCAGGGGGGGGGGAGAAGGGGGCCATTTTCATAGGAAAGTGAGCAGAAAGGAATGAAATGCATGTGGTCAGCTGGGGAAAGGGGATTTGGTAGCTCTGTGAAGTCATCTGGCAGAGAAAGAGATGCGCCCTAGAGCACCCAGGCCGCCAGGAAGAGAGGCGGTCTCTCTGTGGACCAGAGCCTGCTTTGCATCGGGGTAATCCCTCCTTGCGTGGCCTGAGCACCCAGCCTCCCTTCATGCCACATTCCCTTTCTCTCCAGACTGACTTAAGTGCCTCTTTCTGCCTCCAAAATTCCTGAATTCCTTCTGACTTCGGCTGTCCCTGTCGCAATCTACAGCCAATGTTGGCATGGCCGGCTCCAAGCTTTGAGGACAGCTGGGCTTTTCCATTCTGAGCCTCCCAACGGCCACTCCCACTGAACCGGCCGTTTTCTCCCCTTCTGGGACTTGCCAGCGTTCTCCAGTAGAAAATGGAAGCCCTCCATTCTGGGCCCACAGATAATGGCATGGCACTGGACAGACAGACACCTCCAGCCCGGCCCAGCTCAGCCGTTTAATTACTGGGCTGCAGGGATAATAGCACTTTGACTCGCTGCTGCCTTGCTGAGGACTGGAGAGAGCTCCAATTTAGAGGGACAGTTTTTGGAAGTAGAGAAGACCCTCCGCTGCCCACTTCTGAGCTCTGGCTGGACCGACTGTTCCTCCTAGAGACGCTCCCTACCCAAGGGCAGCCTGGAGGAGTGGCAGGATCTGCTCCGACCCCCTCTTTTACCCTCCCTATAAAGGAACCACCTTGCCTTTCTTGCTATGGGAGCCAGACTTGAGGTGTTATTAAGCTAAGAAAAGGGAAAGGGAAAAATAAAGCGCCATGTAGATAAGCAGGGAGTTTACAAGCATCCCACGACATCATTTTAAAAACTACAAGTCATTGTTAAAATACAAGTAATGTGAATATCAACGGGCAAAGTCAGCACAGTACAAATAGAATTACGGTCATTTCTATCTGGATACTTAGAGGCTTTAGGTTAAGAGAAACCCACATTTTGGAGTGGAACAAGCTTATATAATAATCCAAAAATGGTTTCCAAGTTGAATTCAATTCTGCCTCAGACCTACCAGATTCTACTCACGAGAGAGAGAGAGAGAGAGAGAGAGACGTGAGGGAGCCCAGCACTCCTGCCTCAAGGACAGCGGGCAGGTGGGCTTCCCCATCAATCCCCATCACCCTCCCAGAATGCAAAGAGCCGGGTCTGAGTAGGAATAGGGTAAGGAGCAACCACCATCGTGGTTGGGGGGGGGGGGTTATGCCAGTGGAAATCAGGCAGCTGCAGATCAACCAAGGAGGGCAGAGACTTACACCTCGCAACTTCTCTCAAGCAGGGGTACAATTTCACTGTGTTGCTTTACAGTCCATTCAGTTGGAGGAGGAATCGTGGCAGGTCAAGAGATAATTATTAGCAAATAATAATTTCCTAATTATTCATGACTGCCCGTGAACCCACCAGGGCTAAGCAGAGTTGGATTGAGCTCTCCCCATTCCGGGTTCTGCCTCACTGCCAGCTTTTCCCCTTCCTTCTCCTCTGGCTCCTGTGCTCAATGGCTCCTTGGGCTATTCTTGAGCAATTAGGTCTGTTTGTGCAGGAGGCCGATTTTCCTTCACGGTCTCCCTGCCAAGCAGCCTCCTTTCTCTGTATGTTCTGCTGCTTCCGAACAGGCAGCAGGATAATGGATTGCCAAAGAACAAAAGGCTCACCACTCCAACCCTCTCCTGAAGCGCACCAAGGGAAGCCGGGGAGCTTGCCCAGCCTGCCCTGTCAATATTCCTCTTGCTTAGGCAAATACTGCCTCTCCTCCTCCTCCTCCTCCTCCTCCTCCTCCTCCTCCTCCTCCTCCTCAGAAAGACCATTAAAGACAGATTTCCTGCAGGCGGCTGAGCAAAGGGGGGGGGGAGGGGGGGAAGTGTGTGTGTGTGTGTGTGGGGAAGAGACGGTGCTCCTGCCAAGACTGAACTGCAGAACTTCAGCCATCATGGAAATCCCCACCAAAGCGGAACGGCCGGCAGAGGAAAAGGTCACTGTCCTGCCATCGTCGCTTTGGGGAACCAATTCCAACCCTTCCCAGGGCAGAAGACTCCACCTGCTGCTGCCAGGTGTTCTTTGTACTCTAAGGAAAGGCACCAGTGCAAACTAGGAGAGATTTCCCTACCTTCTGCCTAAGCTACATGGGCTTTGCAGCCGGAGGAGACTGGAAAAGAGGCACGCAGCCCAAAAACACGGAGCACACAGATGTGCAGAGGCAGCAAAAAACCCACTTGTTCATTTTGGAAGAAGTCTCTGTGGTTTTTAAACAGGTAACAGGAACTCATTATCCTCAGAGACATTGCCTTCAATATTTTTAAATCCCTAGATTTACAGAGGTTGGGGGTTATAATGTGTCTTGTTTTAACAGCCGAGTACCATGCCTCTTCAGATGCCGCATCAAGAGATTCCCAAATCAGCGACTACTACTGTGTCAGAAAGAAACTCCTTCAAGTATCAGATAATTTCCATTTTCCGGAATTTCTACTGTCACCTGCCTCTAGTTAGAGCACCAGGACGGGCCACAGAGACGGACAGATTCATAGCAGAGGGGCAGCAGCGCACTTTGCAAACTGCACTCCAAACACAAGGAGACCCTCTCAGAAGCGGTTGACTCTTGATGAGTCAACACCCCAACTGGACAACGGCCTCAAAGGAAACATGTTGGGAAGGTTGAATCTAAGAAGGGCACCGTCCGCTACCCTTCGTGGGCTAGCAGGATCCGGTCCCCTTCGACCGCTGCAGGTTGGTTGGGTTTGCTCGAGCAACATGGAGCAGCGAAGCACAAGCTGAACACACCTGCTCTCCACACAGAGTCCTTGACCAGAGGCTGATGGGAAGAAGCCTGCCTTCCGAGTAGGTGGGTGGAAGTTGACCCTTCCAAGTCTATGATCTGATTTCTCCTTCTTTAGACACAGAGCGTTTAACAAGTTGGCCAAGTTTTTCCTTCTTTTCAAATCAATTCTCCAATTTTTTTTCATACAAAGACACACAATGAATTTCATGTGTTTTTTTGTCTCTTAGATTCTTTCTCTCTCCTGGTAACACCCAGACAGTGCATTGTTCCAGTAGCTTTTAGAACTGGAAGTGCCTCTTCCTGGGAATGTACATCGCAAGGGGATCTCCCGCAGAGCCGTATCTATAAATTACTCCCTGTAACAGACTTGTTAGACTCCACTTGCTCTCCCTGGACGTTAAGAAGTAACAGGAATTCCCTAATGCCCAACTCAAAAATGCATTTACAAATTATAAAATATAAAACCAAATAACTATAGAAGAGAGGATGGTTTCACCTGCAAAACTGACCCAATTTTCAATTGTCTGCAAATTAGGACAGCTGATCCCCATCATGATCAAAGAATTTCCTTGCTTCAGGAAGCTTGAGAGGAAGGTGGTCAGGGCAAAGCCTCGGGGCCTCAGGAGAGCAAAAGGGAAGGGAGATCACAGGGGTGCTTATGGTGGAGTAAACCCTGAATGAGATCTCTCTCGGCTGCCTCTTTCCTCAAAACAAGGAACATGGCCAGAAGCCCCCTTGCCAGAAAGATTGCTCAGACGTGTGTGTGTGTGTGTGTGTGTGTGTGTGTGTGTGTGTGTGTGTGTGTGTGTGTGTGTGTTATGGTAGACCTTCAGCGTTCATCAGGCTGGCAGCTAGCTGGCTCTACCAAAGCTGCTAGAGGGGGTTCCTGCATATTCCTTGGAAGGCAAAGCAAGTGCTAGATAGAGTACATAACACATCAGACGTGTCATGTGAAAGCAAAATCCTGAGGAAAACAATGAAAATTTATGAAGAAAGAAAGAAAGAAAGAAAGAAAGAAAGAAAGAAAGAAAGAAAGAAAGAAAGAAAGAAAGAAAGAAAGAAAGAAAGAAAGAAAGAAAGAACCCTGAAACTGTGTCTCACTTGTTTTGGCCAAGTCCTATGGAGAAAGTGATTGTGATGGGAAGAGCTAGGAGTAAAAGGGAATCAGGACCCCAAAGAAGACGGTGGCCGGACACCATCAAAGCTGACACCAGCCAGAGCATAGAACTACTCCTAGAAGCAGTGCAAGATCGGAAGACGGGGAAAGACCACCTGACCCAGAGAATCGCCAAGAGTCGGACTCGACTGAAGGGATCAAATCACCATCTACCACAGCAAATGACCAAAGGGAGCAATGCTTGGAAGCATCACGGTGCCTCACTGGCTGCCAGAGGAGGGGCTCCAGGCCACTTTCGTGGCATTCCCTCCACCAAAAAAAGGCTACTCAGTGATGCATACGGCAAGGAACCCTTAATTCAAGAATTGCGGAGCTGAATTTTGACATTCCCAACTGTGGACCAAATGCTCAGGATTTAGCAGCACGGCTCCTCCGTGCCAAGGGCCAGCGATGCTCAACAGGGGCCTGGGGCATAACCCTGAGGGAGAGCTGCTCTCCCACCAATGCAGAAAGGGAGCATCTTTTTGTCCTCGGTTCTGATATCTACACCACCTGCATTTTCCTCTCCCTGTAATGTTTTCATAAAACTTGAGGATTTCCAGCAAAGCTCCTACCAGACATTTCACATGTATTTCAATTGGCATGAAAACAATTCTCCCCCCAGCCGCGGATTGCCCTTCCTCCCCGGGCTCTGCAGAGACCACGGCCGAGTCTTAGATTGTCTTAGAAAAACTCTCTTACGCTCAGCCTGTTTTTCCCCATAAAGTATCATTTTTAAAAGATTTCTCCTTTTCTAATGTACAAACGTTGCCCAGGATGTTCAGGCCACAGACCAAGTTGATGGTCTCTTTGCAGTCTCACCCCAGAAAGGGCCCCATTCACTTCATCAACACATGCTGGTTACCTTTCCTCCCTTTTCAAACTAATCTCTGCCCCCAAGTGAGCCTGTCCTGAGGACTAGTGCCCTAGAGCAGAGTTCCCAACCTTTCTGGCTTTGCAAACTGGGGTTCCGGAGTGGTGGTGGAAAGAAAGAGGATGGTTCATTCACTGCTCATGAAAGTGGGGATATGTGTGTATGTGCGGGCTCTGGCCTGCCACTTCCGCAGCCTGGTACTGAACAGCTCACCACCCATTTATGGGCTACAGCCCCGGGGGTTGGGGACCCTTGCCCTAGACCAAGACGCCTTCCAGACCAAATGCTATCACCAGGAAGCCTGACACTCGGCAAATAAAGAAGCAAAATCTGACACGTCCATCTGTCTATCTAATTTAGAAACTGCCCATCTCACTCTCAGAGTGGGCAGTATACAATTCAAAGCGTAAAAGCATTAAAAAAAAACCCATAATAGATCAATAAAGAACAGAATGGCTGGGGGACTCTGGTAGTTGGAAGTCCACAAATCTTAAAGTTGCCAAGGTTGGAAACCCCCGTTTTATAGATTCTTTTCCACTGGGTCCATAGTGTTATTTATAAAAAAATAACAGGGGAAAAAAAACCCAGGATGTTTCTGGATTTTCAGGGTGAAATTCTTTGGGGTTTCACCGACCCTCTTTAATTCCATCAGATACAAAGGAATTGGTAAGAGAGAGGAGAGCATGTCATTTCATAAAAGTGCTCCCAAGTCACATAACAGGCTAAATGCACCATATTGTTCATGAAAAGAAGTCTACAATCTATATTGAGGCGACGTCTTTTATTAACTCCCACGAAGTCTACAAAACGCTTGCAGGGTTTTGATATTTTGCCAACCAAGAAAGGAGAAATTTGCCTGATATTTGAGCCAGACCTAATCCAATTTTTAGTGAATCAACTGGGCCTTATCAGGTACAGAAATGGCACCTTTCCTCAAAATAGCAAATAAGCACATATAGCTTGATCTTCTGGCTTATTTTGGAAAAATAATGTCCTATTGTTAAATCAAAACTATTCACCAATTTGCAAGATACTTAAAACACCAGAACTGAAGAAAAACAGAAGAAAAACTAGCTACTGACATGACTTGAACAGCAGCTCCATCCATGCCCTGTATCTGGAGGGTTTAACCATCTCCCCAGAAGAGTTTTTAGAACCACAAACGCTCACAACTATTTTCAATTCAAGAGCAGCTTGGCCCTAACTGTCCCTTGGGGGTCTGGCTAGCTGAGAAAGGAAAACCTCCCCACTGACTTCAGTGGAGCAGAGAGATTGGGGAAAGGCCCTGTCAATTTATGCTAAGCTACTGGGGACACCAGGAAGAAAAATGTTTCTGCTGTCAGCCAGACGATGACCTCACTTCTGTCCTTAACATGCGATGTCTCGGGGTTAGCTGCCGCGTGCCGCCAGGGCTTACTCAGCGGTTGCAGAGTTAAAAGAAATGTTAAGTCTTGGCATTGAGACTTATGCCACACAGACCCAGAACACAGGGTCACGGATTTCAAAGGGGGCAAGCCCAAAATGGTAGGTAAAGTCTGCCAGATAGAGAATGCGGAGCATGCCAGACGCAGCTGGCTAGATTACGTTTCCTTCCTTCCTTCCTTCCTTCCTTCCTTCCTTCCTTCCTTCCTTCCTCCCTCCCTCCCTCCCCCCTCCCTCCGGTTCCGGCAGCAGCAAGGGCAGGGTCCCTGCAGACCCCTCTGAAACGGAGGCAGCCTGTAAGCTGAGACAGATCCAACACACAGAGGGGGAAAATAAATGGGAAAAAATTTTCCACTCTTCACCTCAAAGCTGCTGTGGGTTTCTTTCCCTTTCTGGGTCAGAGAAAGATGATCGTTTTTAGCTATTCACTGATGTCATTTTTTCCAGGATAAAGAAATTCTCCCTGCCAGCCCCCTCCTTTTTCTTCCACATCAATATGCTTCTATGCAAGGATTTCAAGATTCTGTCTTAGGGTGGGGGGGGGAGCAGGCCAAGTGATCCCTTCCCTCTTTCTTGAGGGCATCTCTCACTGCCCAGGGCCCCCACCACACCCATTTCAAATGGAAAGGGCAGCTGTCTGCCAGGAGAGCCCCAAGCAGTTCTCAGCCTGAACTACCTGGCTGTGGTGGGTAGCATACCTGCCTACCTACAAGCAGGCTCTCCCTCCTCCAGCAGGAGCCACAGGCTAAGTTTCCCCAGTAAAAAGTGCTGCCAGCTGGCTCAGCCAGAGCACCCTGACTGTCCACGTGCCCCATCCTCTCTCTCGGAGGGCAGCAGGCCGGTCCAATACACAGAACAAGGCAAAGGCTGGCAACAAGATCATAAGCTCTAGGGTGACCCAGGTATGCCTGGCCTAGTGAAAAGGAGGGCTATGGGCGACAGGATAGCTCTCTTCCAGTGCTTGTGGGGCTTGACTGATTCTCCAAGGCTCCCGTGAATAGGACAAGAAGTAATGGGTAGAAGGTGATCAGAGACCCAGCCAAGAACTAAGGAGACGTTTCCTGACAGTGAAAAGAGTCTGTGGAATGGCTGGCTCCGTCGCTGAAGACTTTCCAGAGGAGACCGGACAACCATTTGTCCAGAAGGCCATAAGGTCTCCTGCCTTAGAGGCAGGGGGTTGGACTAGAAGACCCCCAAGGTTCCTTCCAGTCCAGGAGTCTATGTTCTGATGCAGCTTGGATGCTGCAAGTGCTCCTGAACTAGTGGGGGGGGGGAGTTGGGGGGGGATAGCCTGCAGAATACAGCCCAAACCTTCCATGTCAGGATGCGAGTGTCTCCCCTCAGCAACCAGTGAGATACTCTGTGGGAGAGCCTCTAAATCCTGCTCCCTCACGCACAAGGCTGAATTATTCCCAGCTCTCTTCAACTGAACGGCCAGGAACTGGAGATTCTGAGCAAAGATTTCCTATTGCCCTTCCGTTCTCGACCCCAACCCTAACCCCACTGGGTTGCTGTTGGGAAAAATGGGTGAAGGGAACAAATGCCTTGCGCTCCTGGAAGGAAGGTGGCGTACAAATCTAACAAAGAATATATCAAATGTTTCAGAGCCATTTCTTTGCCAGTCGCCAGAAGAGCAGCTCGAAATCTTAACTGCAGCGGAGGCCAAAAGAGGGGCTTCTGGAGACGTGCTTTATTAGGCCAAAAAAACGACCATGGAGAAAACCACCTATTCATTCTGTTTTTTAACCAGGGAGCAATCCAAGGAAGGATAATCCCTGTTAAGGAACTGGAAAATCCTGAGCGGTACCTGCTGACCTTCCCAAAATACTCTGGCCGGCAGGTGAGGCAGGATTCACCTTTGTGAAACTCCTGCTGTTGTTCCTCCAGCGGACTGAGTGTGTTTTTCCTTGGTCTAAAACAGGGAATGAGCCGACTGGCTTTCTCACCATTTAAAAATGGTGATGTGGCTGTTTGGCCGCACCCGTTCGACCCTGCTGGGTTTCCCATTCACAAGACTAGGGAAGCCTACAGCCGACAGGGTGACCTGCAATCTTCAACCCCTCCCCATCCCTTACATTACTACATTAGTCCTTAGGGAGCAGGGCGGCATAGAAGAATTCCCAAATAAAATAAATAAATAAATAATAAATCCCTCTGGAACTCAGCAGCCAGCCATAGAGAAAGGAGACCTTTCCTGCTGATGTTCAGAAAAATTGAGGCAGGAGGAAGAGCAAAAAAAAAAATACATTTTAAAAAGGCCGCTCCACCACCCCTGCCCAACTGCTTCGGCCCAAGCCTGCTCTCGCACCTTGGACCAAAGAATGGGGAACCAGCACAGTGCAGCCTGGAGCTCCCTGCCAACACTATTCCTGAAGTGCCGCCTCTTTCCTCCAGAGATTTGCGGCCTCGAGCCTGGGGAGGGGGGGGGTGGCTCCTTTCCTCTGCTTTTAGCCAGACCTTCCTGGTCCACTCCTCCCTCAATGGGGCTCGTCCACTCCCTGCTGGGCGCAGTCCAAGGGAGCATGTGCAGCTCCTCTGCCCGAAGACCTTCCAGGCAGCCCCTTTGCCAAAATCCCCTGATGGGAGAAGGGCAGGCTCCCAGGGGTGCACTTTTTCTGAAATCCAAAACGAAACCAGGTGTTTTTAGGTACAATTCAAATGGATTCCAGACGTTGCATTGACTACTGACCTGTAGGGGGCACCACACCACCAGTTTCACCCTCACTGGGACTCTTCGTGCACAGAAGCAGCCTCTGGTCCCCTTGATCTGCCTAGGCCCGAAGAGTCCCAATGACACCGACCCAGCTGTGTGGAGCCTCCGACAGGCTAGCAGCTAAGGTTAACTCCTAAAACTCTACAAGTTCGAGACCAATAAAAACCACAAGGTTCGCTAGCATGCGAGCGCACAGAAAAAAGGAAAGGGAACCTGCAGAGCACCTATTGGAGTCTAGGTTATTTGTTCAGCTGGCTAGTTAAAACACTTCTAAACGTTTTAGTTGTAACTTATTTTTAATTGACAAAAATTCTGCACACCACACTATAATCTCTTAGGAAAAAAACAATGAAGCTGAAAAGCCCCACAGGCTGGGTGATGCATTGGGGACCCTGGCCAGGCAACTGCTACTGGAAGAGCTCCCCCCCTCCCCCCCTCCCTCCCAGCTGCATCCCAGGCAAGGGCAGGGAGGGGGCTTGGAACAGCACAGAGGAGCCCTCAATGGGAGTGGGGAGGGGGCGAGGGGGTTTTCTTATCCGCTGACATATGGAATAGTCATTGTGGGAGGAAGCAGAAGCAAACAAGCGCCCCAAACTGCTTCCTCCCCGTGTGGCCTTGACAGCCTCTCCAGCTCCTGGCCATTCATCTCCAGCGGCTGAAGGGGGGGGGATTGCTCAGCCCATTCGGGGAAGGAAGAAAAGGCCGCAGCCCCTCCTCCCATGCTCCTCCACCTGATGTACCTGCCCAGCTTTCCCCAGCTGGGACAGGGGCACAAGGAGAAGGGCCAAGAGGCTGTAAAGAACCTGGCCAAGCCACGCCAGGAAGCCCATTCATCTTGCTGGGCCTCTTCCCAGAACACGCAGGGCAGGTGCCAGGCAGAGGGCCAGGGCTGCCAACAGAGCAGAGCTCAGGGGCAGGAAGTTTAGTCTGCACTGCTGAGTGTTGTCCAAAGCCCCCCAGGTGGGAGGGGAGGCAGGCAGGCAGGCAGGCAGAAGAGGGAGGAAATGAGCAAGGGCCCCAGGAAGTGGGGCTACCTCACACCAGAGTCAGGCTCAGAAAATCCCGTGGGACGCAACGCAGACCCCTTCTTCACCTGTCTCTACTTGCCTCCCATTAAAAAACAAAAAGAATCTTTATTAATTATGTTAAAAAAACAAACATACAAACAAACATAAAACATGTATAAACATATGTATATACAAATAAAGTATCAAATATCTTTAAAAATAGAAAACATAGAAAACATTGAACATACTGTACATGTCAACCATCTCGTCGACACTATCCTTTTACAGCCTAGTACCGTGATGGCGAACCTATGGCACGCGTGCCACAGGTGGCACGCGGAGCCATATCTGCCGGCACGCAAGCCTTTTCCCTAGCTCAGCTCCAGCATGCATGTGCGTGCCGGCCAGCTGATTTACGGCTCGTGCGGAGGCTCTGGGAGGGCATTTTTGGCCTCCGGAGGGCCTCCGGGCGGCGGGAGAGGGCGTTTTTGCCCTCCCTAGGCTCCAAGAATGCCTCTGGAGCCTGAAGAGGGCGAAAAACGGGCCTACCGGGCCCACCGGAAGTTGGGAAATGGGGGAACGGGGGGGTCTCACCCGTGCATGCGCAGGGGGCAGGGCGCATGGGGGGTATTGAATTATGGGTGTGGGCACGCGCGCGCATGCGATAGCGCCCGTGCGCAAACTTTCGGCACCCGAGGAAAAAAAGGTTCGCCATCACTGGCCTAGTAATACAAAAACATGTTTATTCTATATAATTATTGTTTACATCATTATCTTCCTTATATCTTCCAATATTTTCCTTATTCTTTTCTATTATTATATTCAGTCAATTATCATTACAATAAAACAATTTTTCCTTTTTCAACAACGGTTCTTTTGTTCAACTTGATTAATATTTTAAGATCTTGTAAAATTGTATATATCCCCATAGTTTGTTCCGGTCTATGCAGAAAAGTAGACATTTGTTATTGTTTGTACTGTCTTAGTTTATGACATATAATTATAGCAGTTTTTGATAAAGCCAATTATACCACCTGTCTTGCATTTCCGGTGACATCCTACTGAGTTCTGCGCACTCAAATCCTTTATGAACGGCAGGGACCCTGCCCTGTCTCACAGAGAGCAGGGGAAGGAGCCGCTACCCCTCCTTTCTCCAATTCCCAGAGCAGCATCCAGCAACAAGGACCCTTGCCAGCCCTCCCCCCCCTCCTACTCCCTGGGATGATAACACTTGTCAGCCCAGCTGGGCAAACCATCACCCAGCTGGACAGGCTAGCCTTGGGAGGGAGGGAGGGGGGAAAAGAGAGACCAAGCTGCAAAGCTGGAAGGGCTTCTCTTTCTAAACCCAGGACTTCATTGCAAAGCACCGCCCTCTGCCACTGCATCTGGAAACTGGTCGAGGCAGCTGCCCGGGCACAGCAAGCACAGGCACTGGTGATGAGGGTGGGTGAGTGGGTGAAGCAGAATCCCCTGGGGGCCAGAGTGGGCAAAGCAGAAGGAACGGCGAGAGAGGGCAAGGGTGGCGACTTCTCGGCACACTTGAGCTGCCGGCCTGCCCTCCAAAGCAGACTCTGGCCAACCTCCGGCCACAGGAGAGAGGGCCCATTCAGCAAATCCAGCCTCCCGTCTCCGGCAGTAGCCGGTCCCGATTGAAGCAGAGGGTCAGTGCAAAGGCTCAACTGCCTATCAGCCACCGCAGGAACCCCAATTTAAATCTCTTCACCCCCTCAGCCATCTTTTCCCCTTAGAGACCCTCCCCCTCCATTTTTTCCCTTTGGTTGCAAGGCCTTCCTTCGCAGAACCGTTTCTCCCCAAATTGCAAAGTGCTCTGGGCTTCTCCGCTAGGCCCCCACTCTTTTCCCCCTGCCCCATTTCTAATCACCCCCCTCAATCAATTAAAGGGCTCTGTCCTGCCCCTTCCGGCAATGACAGCACATCCCCGAGGGTCTCTTGCAACTTGACAGCCAATCAGGAATGCGGCTGGCAGCCCCTCCAAGGCGCAGGCACTGCCAGGGCTGCAGCTTTACAAGCGATTTTATAGGCAAGCATAGCAGTGACCTCGGACACCAGGGACACAATGCAGCCAGAAGCACAGAGTGCTAAGAATACATCCTGCACAAGAGGGAGCAGAAGCAGAGATAAACGCAATTCCAGAAAAGTGGGCAGGCCGGCGAGCAGGAACAAAGCCCCCGGAAGCTGCTCGGATGTCAACCACTTTTGAACCGTCTCCTTCCTCCCCACCGCTGGGGCTCTGAAAGAGGACCGGCTGCGAAGGAGACCTTGGATTCCAACATGAAAGCGCTGTAAACTTGGGTTATGCTCAAGACATTTACACACACACACATTTGGTAGGCCCATATAGTTCATGACGCTCTCAACCTCTATTCCAGACTAATCGCTTCCACATCTTGGTTTCTGCTGGGTCAAAAGGGCGAGATTTGTGCCAGCAAGGCAGTGTTAACTCTCAGCAACCGTAGACATGGATTTATCTCCTTGGTCCTTCAGGCCTCCCAACAATGACCCCATGGCCAATCTAAGTGGGTCCCTGCCACAGTCGCTAAGTCATAACCTGGTTGCTAAGTGAATCCGGCTTCCCCACTGACTTTGCTTGTCAGAAGGTCACAAAAGGGGATTACGTGACCCCGAGGCACTGCCACCGTCATAACTATGAGTCAGTTGCCATGGGTCTGAATTTTGATCACGTGACCACAGGGATGCTGCAACGGTCATTAGTATGAAAAACAGTCATAAGTCACTTTTTTCAGTGCCATTGTAACTTTGAACGGTCGCTAAACGAACTGTTGTAAGTCAAGCACTCAGGTCTCACTCTGGTCACTGTAACACCGGCACCCTTCACTCCCAACCCCCACAACTCATCCAGGACACCATAATGGACAGTTTGAAAGCCACTGGGAGATCAGGGACAACAAGGAGAGGCTCCCGTTCTGACTCCGTAAAAATCATCCGTCAGCCTCTCTGCTGGGTCACAGCCTGAAGTGGCTCCAGGGAATCCTTTTCCTCCAACCCCTTCCCTGGAAAGCAAGGGCTAGCTGCCCACCATCACGGGGTCCAAGGCAGGGCAATGCTACTCTCACCCTGCAGCAGACTGTTGACAGAGTGGCCTGGACTCACTTTGGACAGACCACGCAGCCAGAGAAGCCGTCGCTGCTTGACCGCAAGAAGGAGCTGAGACAATCTTACCTCCTCATCAGAGCTGTCTTCCTCGTACTCATTCTGCAAGGGAGGCTCTTGTTGATCTGTCGCTGTACTCCTGATTTTAGGAGACGACTCTGTTGCTTCTCCAGCCTGCAAAACAGGACGACAGGAACAGTTATCATGCAAAGGCAGCGAGGGCTGCAGCAGACATGCCTGGAGACCCATCGCAGGCTCTGGGGAAGAGCCAGAAGCTACACAAGGGAGGAATCCCTCAGGGACGATGATACACCTCAAACGCTGCTTCGGCACCCATCACGGCACACCTCCTGCCCTTCCACCAGGCCCTGGTGCCCGCTCTACTTGCAGCCGCCCACAGCTAGTGGAGGGTCAGACAGTGGAAAAGCATAAAACCTCCGCCCTAATCCCTTAGACAACTGCCGTATGAGGGAAAGTCAGCCTGCTGGGTTCCCTCTGCCATCAACCACCAAAGCAAGTGAAAGAAGCAGCAAGGCGGAATTTGGAGAGGCACAGAAATTACAGTTGTCTGCATTAGTGCCAGGACAGCCACACTCCATGAAGCAAAAGCTAAGAAGTTATATAAACTTTGCTGGAGGGAGTCGAAAAACTACTCATTTTTTTCCCTATCTAAATTGTTTCCTGGCGACAGGGATCCACCAATAGCCTTACATAAGCGAGCACATTCTTCACTTTGCTAAGATTTCAAGTGGGCTTCGGGGGATCCCCTCAGATCCACACAGTTGCAAGTGCATAACGGCCATCTGACCCATTTTCCTTCTCCCTCACAGTGTGGAGCCATTGCTTAAACCAGCTGGGGTTTCCATAAGGGCTCTCCTCCCCAAAGAAGTTACCGTATTTTTCGGAGTATAAGATGTACTTCCCCCCCCCAAAAGAGGGTGGAAATGTCGGTGCGTCTTATACACCGAATACAGCCATTTTTGGCCTCCCGAAGCCCCACCCCCACGTTCCATTTTTGCAAAAAATGGGCCTGTTTTTCGCAAAAATGGGGTGCGTGGAGGGTTTGGGAGGCCTGCAGAGTGCTCCTGGGGGCTGGGGGAAGGCAAAAACACCCCATTTTTGCAAAAAAACAGGCAAAAAACAGGCCCATTTTTGCAAAAAACAGGGCACAAAGAGGGTTTGGGGGGCCTTGCAGAGTGCTCCTGGGGGCTAGGGAGGACAAAAACTTTTTTCTCTTACTTGCCTCTTTGAAATCTTGGTGCGTCTTATAGTCCGAAAAATACGGTAATTAAGACCCTGCCACTGGCAAGTCCCTAATCAATTTCACTCTAAAGCCTTTTCTTTTATTTTGGTTCCTAAGAAGCCTGAGCACTTAAGGCCTTTCAATGCGTACTCCACACTGTCTGCCTGCTTACTCTCTTGAAATCTCTTTCACTCCAATGCACGTAAATATAAACATGAATATCCCAGAACAGAGGTGAGGATTCCAAAGAGCGAGGAGTAAGGAAAAAGGGCTCTAGGGCGATTGGCTCCTTTGTGAATCAAGTTCTGAAACAAACCCTTCCCCACCATTTGGGTTCAGCCGACATGTTCGTTCCTCCCATCAACTTCCGGGCAGGTGCTGAACAAAGAATGACCTTGAGAATCTAGAAGGAATTTGTTATGGCTACATCTCTACATCCCTCATGCAACCACCCCTCCCAAATTCCCATAGCAAGAATACATTCTAAGCATAAGTGTGGCAGGCCAAAGTTTCCAACAAAAGATGGCTTCGGCCTGACACATGGGACCCTGGGACACTGCAACCGTCATAAATATGACTCAGTTGACCAGCGTCTGATTTTTGATCACATGACCATGGGGATGCTGCAACAGTCACTTTTTTCAATGCTGTTGTAACTTTGAACAGTCACCAAATGAACTGTTGTAAGTTGAGGACTACCTGTAATCCCCAAAAACTGACGAGGGGTCCCTTTAGCTCCAAGGAGCAGCTGCCACACCCTTGTCTCGGGTGAACCTATGAAGCCAGACAAGCCTGCCGAGCCCTTTCCAGCTGTTGGCCAAGGCAGCCCAGGGATTCTCTCTGCTGGAAGAATCCATCATCATCGTGAAAGAAAGAAAGAAAGAAAGAAAGAAAGAAAGAAAGAAAGAAAGAAAGAAAGAAAGAAAGAAAGAAAGAAAGAAAGAAAGAAAGAAAGAAAGAAAGAAAGAAAGAAAGAAAGAAAGAAAGAGCAAGCGAGCTCCTCTTTTCCTGTCAGCCCTCCCAGGTAAGCCAGACAGGAAACAGGACCAGATGAGCTAATTCTACTTGACTCTGAGGCTACATTAACAGCATCGTGCAAGTCTGAAAATGCGGATCTCCCGCTGTTGGAGTCTGATACATTAGAGGGGATCCTTTTTAAGTTTCTTCCTTGGTCCCTTAAGCAGCTGTGGACTCCTCTGCCTTTTATCTGATCTTCCCCCAGGCATCGTCTCTTCCCTCCTCCCTCAAGGTCATTCCCCCAGATCATTCTCTTTCCCCACAATAGTCGAACCTGGGCCACCCAAAGACACGAATGTTTCTCATTGTAGCCAATGCAAAAGAGAGCCAATGCTAGTCTATTGGGGGGGGGGGGGAGAAATCAGAAGGAAATGCAAGAATGGATGGATGTGCATTTGATATCAAGACTCTAAATCAGGAGTGTCCAACTGTGGCAACTTTAAGGCCTGTGGGCTTCAACCCCCAAGGCTGGCTGGGGAATTCTGGAAGTTGAAGTCCCCAGGTCTTAATGTTGCCAAGGTTGGACACTTTGCTCTAAACAAAGGCAAATTAATATCAGAACATTTCAGCCTCACCACAACTGAGGGAGGGAATGCTGAACTTACAGGACTTCAACAAACACAAACGGTTTTTTGCACATCACAATGGCTAATCAATGATGTACTGATAAAACTATCTCCCATGCAATCTGCAAAATCCGAATTTAAATCCTCCATCCGTCTAGCCACAGCCTGTGTAAGTGAGCTACAAATTTCCAAAACTTTGCCCTTGCACTAAAATTTGTTGGCCTGAAAAAGGGCTACCAGGTTCCCTCTCATGTTTTGCAAGGAAACCGACTGACAGGAGGCGCTGACAACAATGCTTTATTCTGCAATTCACTTCTACAAGATCAGATGTTGGACACTTGATTATTTGGAAGCCGCCCTATGGAAGCCAAAACACATGAAACGGGAGATCAAATGGCAGAGAGCGCTGAGCTGCTGCAGATGCTTTCACTGGAGGTCTCCTGGTCCATCCACAGCCATTCGTTATGACTTTACAAAGAACCCTCGTCTCCTTCTGCTGCATACAAGAAAAGCAGGAAAGCTGCTGCCTCCGTGCCCTCAGTGGGGGCCTTCTGACCAGCGCCTACCGAGGAGGAGTCCTGCCCTCTAGGCAGCCCCCCAGACGCAAGAAAGGCCTCCTCCAGAATCACCCAGGGCTTAGCGTGTGAAATACTCCACACACTGAGACTTTGGGACAGGACGGGATCCAGCCGTAGCCAGTCTGCCAAACTCCAGCCCACGGCCTGGCAGCCCCAACTGCACCCACACTCTGGCCTAGTGTGCGGGTGCAGGAAAAACTGCACATCCTTTGCTGGAAAAGAGATTTGCCCTCCTCCTCCCCCCCCCCCCCGCTCCGAGGGGACCCAGCCTAGAGAGGGCTTTGCCAGAGGATTTGGTGGAACAATCAGGAAGGCAGCCATACAAAACGCTCCTCCTGGGAGTAGTAAAATCTGTACAGTGTGTGATCACCTTCTGCTAGAAGCAGCCTATAATACGGTCCCATGTGCCCCCTCCGACTTCCACCCTCCTGGCTGAGGGGAGAAAGTGGGGCAGGGGGCCTAGAAAGCACAGGGCCAACCAGAAGATGGGATTACAGCAAAAACAAAATATTTAGGAAAGTCTTTGAAAAAAGCGGATCAGAGGTAATTTTTTCCCCAGGCTTTTGGCATCAAAGAGGTTTTGTCTGTCTCTCCGTTTCCCTTCCTCCTTTCCAAGCCCATCCATGGGCCTGGAGCAGAAGGCAGAAAGGGGTCTCTGCGCAGCAAGCCCTTTAGCCAGCAAAGCCTTTGCAACAGAGGCCCATGGTCTCCTCCTCTTCTCGGGCCACTCCAGAGGGCTCTAAGTCTTTCTGGCTCTTCCAGGACTCGGACTGCTTTCTCAGTACATCGGAGGACATAGCGCTCTGAAGACAGGCACGTGCCAGCCAGCCCTATGATTGAAGCCAAAAGCTTCCCAAGTTATTTGGAAGAGAACCAGGATGCGCGGTGCCAGGCTCTTCTCTGCTCCACAGATCAACAACCGTCTCTCCACTAATGTCTCCCCAAAGTGTCCTTCCAGGCTTGTCCAAGTACCTCTCCAGACTTGCTGGTGTTAGTCTTCTGGTCTAGAAGGCTGCCTTCACATACCAGGGCACGTGATTCGCCTTGGTGAAGAAGAAGTAAGCTTTTCTTTGCAGTTTTTGTCAAGAATCACGTACTATTTCTCTTGGAGATGTTTTGGATGCCATCAAAACATCAGGCAATTCTTTGGGCTCCTGAATTTCACTCTGTGTTGATTTTCTGCTTAACGGCTGCTTCCTAGTCCCCAGGCAGGATTATCGCTTGCACCAAGCAACCACTTAAGAAATTCAGGCAGGAAGGTGGGCACAGAAACCACCAGAGGGCAGTAGCATGCAACCCCACGCCAGGAAAGCAATCGGAAAAAGTCATGGCAGCGGCCATGGGGGGGGGGGGTCCCAGGTCAGGTGGTCAGGTCATTGCGCAGCAGCACTGCCGATTCAGCAGAGCTGCAGACGACCGGAGGAAAGAGCGGAACAATGGCTGGTGCTGAAAACTGCCTTCGACACCGCAAATGGCTGCAGGGAGCGAGCAGCCGCATGGCAGCTCAGCTGCTGAACAGATGGAGGCCTGTCTGCTGCTTAATCATCCTGCGGAGGCAAGACTGTTCGACTTGGCCTCGGGGAGGTTTACGCAGTCCACCAGATCCCTCTCAAAACAAGGACTTGCCTTTCATCATAACAGCAGCCTCCAGAATGGGGTGGGGGGTGGGGTTTGTCCTTGGAAACTCCCCCAGCACCGATGTTCACTGGGGCGCATCCCGATGGATGCTGGGAAAGGAGGAAACCAGACTGGTCTGAAGCAAACTTTAGGGCCGGCTGAAGCTCTGCAATGCCTTCAATCCTACAATCAGGATAGCCATTTTCAGAAATATTTTTCAAGTATCTGCTGTTCAAAGAGTTCTATAAATACAAAAAATTCTCCCCCATCACCTTTGATAGGCCTCTCCAAAGTTTTGTCTCTTGTTTAAAGAGAAAAAAGCCAAAGGTTACCAGCAGACGCCATAAGAAAAATGTGTTTAGCATTTATACTCAGGTGAGGTGGAGGCGCACAATCCAGCAGTTATTTCTGATCCAGCCAACCCTGCTGCCATTTCACATCATGCTAACCTCAGGAGGCAAAAGCCTCAGACGCTTAAAGAAAGATCAGTGAAAGGGACAAAGGAGGTCTACAACAGCCTGATCCAGGCTTCCCTGGTTTTGCTGGAGGGCTACGTTGCCCCCAAAACCTTGCACAAAACTACTTTTATAAAATGAGACATGCTTGAAGGAAAAGTCAGGGTTGCCAGTGGTATGAGTCGCCTCGCAGCAAGATGGCCGGCAAACAAGTTTAATAAAAAATAAATTTAAAAAATAATAAAAATAATGGTGTCAAATTTGGCAATCCGTTTGCATTGACAAATGTTCTCATATATTTTTAGAGCCTACTTTCAAAAGCACCATTTTTCTCACATGCTTTCTTCTCATCATTCCATGTACAGAGAAAACATTTGTTCAAAAACTTTTCTCCAGTTGGGTTTCCAATTACGTTGCTCTCAAGGCAAACAAAATGAGCGTTGCCTTACCTGATACGCTCTTTCTCATCAGGAGGAGCCAGCAGTCAGGATGGGTTTTGTCTCCGCCCACTAGCAGTGAGGACCGAGTCTTTTTTCAAATTTCCGGATCCGCCCTTTGTATCCCAGTTATGACGAATCCGAAGCGAAGACTCCAAGTGGCGAACAATGTATGATTAAGACTGATTAGAGCTCGCATCCCGACTGAACGTTGACTGGTTCATTCCATGGATGTCGTTGTGTCGAGTAGTGTAGCTTGGTAGGATCCTCGTCTCGAAGGTACCCAGTGGATCCTTGGAGTTGATTTGGGGCGGACTTAGTGTGCCTAGGGCGTCTGATGTCCCTCCCGCCCCTGGGAGAGTGACCCTGTAGGAGGGGATGCACGAGGGCCCGAGGGAGAGGAATGAAGAACTAAGGGAGGGAACTGACTGCTGGCTCCTCCTGTTGAGAAAGAGCGTATCAGGTAAGGCAACACTCATTCTCCATCCTGTGAGGAGCCAGCAGTCAGGATGGGACATACCAGAGCCGAGTCCCAGTGGGGGGGGGACCCCGCGGGCCTAAGTCCTATCCCCGAGTACTCTTTGTAACACTCGCCTACCAAAGGCCGCATCGGCCGATGCGTACCTGTCTATCCTATAATGTCGAATAAATGGAGTGGGAGAAGCCCACGTCGCCGCCCTGCAGAGGTCCTCCAACGAGCATTGGGTGGACCAGGCGGCCGAGGTAGCCGCGCTGCGGGTCGAGTGGGCTGTGATGCCCACCGGCCGCGGGAGGGAAGATAGGTCATAAGCTTTAGCAATCGCGCTCCGGATCCATCGGCCGATGGTTGCCGGAGAGGCTTTGAGGCCCATGGAGTGGGGCTGAAAGGTGACCAGGAGAGCCTCTGTTCTCCTGAAAGGCCTCGTGCGTCTGATATAAACTTTCAGAACCCGACGGACATCTAAGGTATGCCAGAGACGTTCCGAAGGATGGGAAGGTCTGTCGCAAAAGGAAGGTAGGACTAGTTCCTGCGCCCGGTGGAAAGAGGTGTTGACTTTTGGAACGAAGGCCGGATCTAGTCGGAGAACCACCCAATCCTGATGGAAGATGCACAGGTCCTCTCTGACCGATAGTGCTGCCAGTTCCGATATACGACGGGCTGAGGTTATGGCTAAAAGGAAGGCCACTTTTAGGGTCAAATGTCTGAGGGAAACTTCCCGTAGGGGTTCGTACGGGGCAGCCGTGAGGGATTGGAGTACCCTTGGAAGGTCCCAAGTAGGGTACCTGTGGACCACTGGAGGTCGGCAATTGGAGACTCCTTTTAGGAATCTGCGGACTGTAGGAATATGGGCAAGAGAATCCCAGTGGCAGCACGACAGGACAGAAGAGAGGGCGGCCACTTGGCGACGAAGGGTGTTGGGGGATAGGCCCTTGTCTAAGCCCTGTTTAAGAAATCTGAGGATCATCGGCAATGGAACATTAAGAGGTGAAAGACCTTGGGTAGTGCACCATGAGCAGAAGGCCCGCCAGGTGGCAGAGTATATTCGCTCCGTAGAAGGACGGCGGGATGCTTGTATGTAGAATATGACCTCAGGGTCATAATTCTGCCTGCTTAAGGCGTGCCGCTCAACCGCCAAGCGGTCAGTTGGCACCACTGGGGGTCCTGGTGGAGAAGAGGGCCCTGGCTGAGGAGCGACGGGGAGACCGGCAGCCGCCAAGGTGCCTCCACTGAGAGCTCTCTGAGCTCGGCAAACCAGGGTTGTCGAGGCCAGAACGGAGCAAGTAAGATTAGCTCCGCCTCCTCCTGAATCAGTTTCTGAAGGACTAGGGGTAGGATGGGCAGGGGAGGAAAGGCGTAGAGCAGGCCCCGCGGCCATGGCCAGCGGAGCGCGTTCACCCCTTCCGCCTGGTGGGACCTGTACCGAGAGAAGAACCTGGGGAGCTGAGCGTTCTCCCGGGTCGCAAACAGGTCCACTAGGGGGGTCCCGAATCGTTGTGTGATGGACTGGAAGACCGACGGGTCCAAGCGCCACTCGGCTTGGTCCACCGTAGACCGGCTCAGCCAGTCCGCCTGAACGTTGTCTGTCCCGGAGATGTGTTCGGAAGTCAGAGACAGCAGGTGCCTCTCCGACCACAGCCCGAGTTTCAGTGCCTCCGCCATCAGGGTCCTGGACCGTGTGCCCCCCTGGCGGTTGATGTGGGCTTTGGCCGTAATGTTGTCCGTAAGGATCAACACGTGCCGGCCCGTTACCTGGTGCGAGAAGGATTTGAGGGCCAAAGAGATCGCGTGCAGCTCTAGCCAATTGATGGAGCACTTGGCCTGCTCTCTTGACCACTTTCCTTGTGCTGTAATGCCCTCGCAAAGGGCCCCCCACCCGGAGAGACTGGCATCGGTGGTGATGGTGACGGACGGCTGGGGATAGAAGAGAGTCCCTTTTGCGATCGCTGGAGACTGCCACCAGTGGAGAGATCTTCGAACGGACGGAGTGATTTTGACCTTGTGGAGAGAGGCGGCGCGGTTGGTCTTCTGAAAGGGAAGGAGGAACCATAAGAGCTCCCTGGAATGAAGCCGCGCCCAAGGGACGATGGATATACTGGAAACCATCTTCCCCAATAGGGAGGACAGGGATAATAAGGGGGAGAGACCCTGATGTTGAATCTGACCGGCTAAGTCCCTGAGGCTGTCCTGTCACTCTTGGGACAGGTAGACCCTGCCTGCCACGGAGTCTATTACTGCTCCCAAATGATTGATGGAAGTGGAGGGAGTTAGGGAACTCTTCTGGAAGTTGATGGAGAACCCATGATCCACCAGCAGATCTATAACAGTCTGGAAGTGAAGCTAGGTGGTTGGAAGCGGCATGCACCAGAATGTCATCCAGATAGCATTGGACCTTGATTGGGTAGGATCTGAGATGCGCCGCGAGGACGGACAGGATTTTGGTGAAAACCCTGGGGGCCGAGGATAGTCCGAACGGGAGGGCCCTATACTGAAAATGTCTACCGGCATAGAAGAATCTGAGGTACCTGCGGTGAGCGTGGCAGATGGGAATGTGGAGGTAGGCCTCGGTCAGATCGAGAGAGGCCATGAAGTCGCCCCGACGGATGCACGTCAGGATAGACTTTAAAGAATGCATTTTGAACTTCCTATAGGAGATGAAGCGATTGAGCCGTTTTAGATCTAGGATGGCCCTATATCCCCCTGAAGCTTTGGGCACCACAAAAAGGATAGAATAGTGGCCCTGGAAACATTCAGTCGTGGGGACCGGCTGAATGGCCCTGATGGCAAGGAGGTGTTGCACCGCTTGGTCCATTAGGAGTCTTTTGTCCGGGGCCTTGGGAATAGGGCAAAGTACAAAGGACCCGGGGGGTGTGGAGAGAAACTCGAGGGATAGGCCGTAACGAATGGTGGAAAGAACCCATGCATCGTCCGTAGTCGTTTCCCAGCAGGAAACGAAACGGGCTAGTCGCCCCCCTATAGGGGAGCTTACGGGGAAGGTGGAGTTACCACTTTCCCCGTTTATTTGCCCGGTTACTGCTACCCCCTCGGAACGGTCTCCGAGATGACCTCCCCCTTCCGGCCCTGTCCTGGGGAGGACGGAACCGGGACCCATACTGACCTGGAGTTCTGGGAGGGTTGGAACCCTGGTCAGGGTGGCGAAAGGGCCGCCGGGAAAGGTAGGACTGGCGTGGGAAACCTCTGCGGTTCAGCGAGGGGAGAATCTTGCGTTTGTCCCGTGATTCTATGAGGAATGGATCGAGTGATTCCCCAAACAAGAGTTTTCCTTTAACAGGTTTGGATGCCAGCTTCCATTTGTGACGGGTATCCACCGGCCATTGTTTTAACCAGTGCATGCGTCTAGCTACCGTAGTTGCCGCCATCGCCTTGGATGCGAATCTGGAAGTGTATAAGGTAGAGTCAGCGAGAAATTGGAGGGTGGCCAACAATTTATTGAGGTCCTGATGGGCCCGCGTGTTTTCAGGAGGAATGATCTCCTGAAGCTGGTTCAGCCATAGGAGAGCCACCCTGGCGAAGAAGGATGACGTTGATGCTGCCTTGATGGCCCAGGCCGCTGCACGGTGAGCCCGATTGAGGGTCTGCTCTACCTTGCGTTCCTCAGGCTTTAGAATGTCCTCTGATTCCCCTGGTAAGGTGGCGGGGGTGTGGAGGGCCAAAAGAGGGGGGTCTATAGTAGGGACTTCTAGAAGGTCCCCTAGTTCAGATGCGACGTTAAAGAATTGTCTCTCTAGGCCCGAAGGGGAGGGTCCCGAAGCCGGGTTGGACCACTGGTTTTTGATCGTATCCAGGAACAGGGACGGAGCGGGGACCACGTCCATTTCTGGCGTGATTGAGGCAAATAAAGATCCCAGGGGATTATCTTTGGCGGGGTCCTGAGTAGTTGGAGGAGCCAATCCCGCTGCGACCCTGGCCTTTGATAGAAGGGATTTAAAGAGGGCGGCGGGAAAAAGGGCAGAGGAGGCCGGTTGTTGCTTGGCAGGAGCCTCATCCTCCGACAGATCGCCCTGATTGCCTGTCTCTGTCTCCTGCAGGTCATCCAGATCATCGTCCTCCGAAATTTGGGACAACTGATCATCGTTGAGGGCACCCGCACTGATGCTGGGTTGGGCGTCCAGCAGCGGGGTGGACGGGCCCGATCGCTGGTTTGGAAGCGAAGAAGCCAATGCCTGTAAGTTTGCAGTAATGCTGCTTTGCACTGCCGTATTGATCCATTGTTGGATGATTAAAGGATCAAAGGTCATTGGAGCAGGGGTAGGGTCACCAGCTGAACCCGTATGCGAAAACGGAGGGATGGCCACTGGGGAGGAGGCTTGCGCCCCTGGAGACACCCTCTGGGGCTCTGGAACCTGGGTGTCCAGGGGTTGGATAGCCTGGGGCTGCATATCTTGAGGTGGAAGAGCAGGAGTGGTGGGGGCCCCCAACCCCCCTGGTCCCCAAAGATTTCCTGACATTGAGGGGACAATAGTGTTGTCCAGAGAGAGTGGAGCCAGGCTAGTCGCTATGCTGGTTTCCCCAGATACGTTGGCTTTAGCTGCCCTGTCGTGGATCTTCTGTAGGGCTTTGTCCCTGCGCTGTTCATCCTTGGAGGGTTGTTTTGGAGGAGGATTGCTGGATCCAGCTGAGAGGCTTGCTGCCTCATCCTCATTAGGCCTGTTGGTCTTCTTGAGGCGTTTACCCCCCGGTTTGGAGCTGTGGGAATGGCCCCTATTCGCCATGGTGAATGCTTGTTGAAAGGTAGCGAACCTCCGGCTGGCTCTTCTCCCCCCCTCTCTTTTTTTAAAAAAATATTATTTTATTAATAAGCCGAGATTGGGGGGGGCGAGTAGGGGGGCCTTGCTTGCTGTGTGCTTCGTTTCCTCTAGTTACCCCCAGCAGCAGATGGCCTTGCCGGCAGCCGTTGAAATTGGCGCCAAAATGGCGTCCCGCCCCAAGCGCGGGAAAACGAAACCTGTGGGCGATCCGCCGGGTGAGAAAGCCCGGGTCTTCGGGGTCCCCTCGCGGCCTCTGTGCGCCCCTGGGGATCCTGACCCCTCTCTGCCTGCGGCCAAAAAGCGCCTGGATCGAAGGGTGGGCGAGGGAGCGGCAGGGAGGGAAATTCCCCCCCCCACGGCCAAGCCGGAGCGAGCGCTCAAACGGCTAGCGCTCAATAGCGCTGAACAGCTGATCCGGTTGCGAAGGTTAAAAAACGGAAAAAAAGTTTCCTGGCCGTTGCCGCGGCGCGATCCCGGCTAGTTGAGGCCCCGGGTTGGGGGGAGAGGGGGCCTAGGGCCCTATAAGGTCTCCCCCCACGTGGCAGACTGGGCAGAGCCGCTGCGTCGGTGCCACAAATGCCCTGCGCCCACCAGGTTACTCACAAGTCTTCTTTGCAGTAGAGGAATCTGTTGCAAGATTGGGAAGCGTTGGAACCAGCAGTCGGGATGGGCTTTGTTCGCCACGTCCTATTCTGCTGAGGTCCGAGAAATAACTGGGATACAAAGGGCGGATCCGGAAATTTGAAAAAAGACTCGGTCCTCACTGCTAGTGGGCGGAGACAAAACCCATCCTGACTGCTGGCTCCTCACAGGATGGAGAAAAGCCAAAGCGCACCAGGGCACTGAGAACTCCATTAGCCTTCTTCACTACGTTGCACACAGGTGGTTAGAGCCCTGGTGGCGCAGTGGTCAGAATGCAGCATTGCAGGCTAGCTCTGCCCACTGCCAGGAGTTCGATCCTGATAAGACTCAAGGTTGATTCAGCTTTCTGTCCTTCCAAGGTCAGTAAAATGAGGACCCAGATTGTTTGGCCGGGGGGGGGGGACGGGACATATGCTGACTCTGTAAACCGCTTAGAGAGGGCTGTAAAGCGCTATGAAGAGGTATAGAAGTCTAAGTGCTAATGCTATTGCCTTGGTTAAAGCTCATCTTAAGACTGGATCTTTCACTAGCTTTGGTGCACCAAGGTAAAAGTTTGTTTCTAATATTAGAGATTTATTTCCCTTTCCCTTTTGGAACAAGAGACCGATGGCCATTTGAACTCAGAGTTAACAGGACCAGCTATTGCAAGAGGCAGGATGCACAACTAGGACAACTACACAACATAATGGTAAGTGCAGGAAGAGGTCTTGGTACAAACTGACTCTGCTGGTACAAATTGCAAAGTAGTTTTTTTATAGAGAGAGCAAATTCCTGGATGAAAATGATGAATCGCACAAGAATGAATCTGCATAAGGTGAGGGAAACCCATCTTCTAGTAGCTGCGCCTGGGTAAATCAGCAAGAGCGCGTTGTTTGAGTATCCACGGGTGGTGTGTGCTGGTGGTCCTCCACCTGCCACTCATATGGGAGCAACAAGCTGCTGCCAGGTGCCTGTGTGGGTGCAGAATGGTTCAACTCAAGAGGTGGGCCTCTCTGCTATCCCATTTGGCTCAGGAACTGTCCTGTCAAGTCCCTTACGTTGAGGCCTCTTAGAATTGCATACGGAGAGAAGCAGCCCTCAAGCAAGCCCTCTTACTTCAAGCCTCAGATTAAACAAAGAAAAGCCCCAAGAGAAGGCCGTTCTGGAGAGCTTATCTACAATCCACACTGGTCTACAAATTTTGGGAAATTATCAACCTCCGAGATAAAATGTGATAATTTTACCTATTTTGATTAGATGAATTAGAAAACAGCTGATAAAGATGCTGGTTGGCTAAAATTTTCAAGATATTTCACAATAAAGAATTACCGTATTTTTCAGAGTATGACGCACCTTTTTACCCCCCCAAAAGAGGGTGAAAACGTGGGTTTTCACGTGGGTTATACACCGAATGTAGCCCCACCCAGCCACCCCCACCCTTTGGCCTCTACCTCCCAACAATTTACCTCTTTGCAGCAAACAGCAGCAGAGCCTGATTAGCACAAGAAACTGATTATCAGCCTCCCGACCTACAGTTGAGAGGCTGCAGCCATGTGGTAAAATGAAACTAACTACGGTGGCTGCAAGGAGACAAATTGCTGGGAGATGAACTGCTGGCAATGTTGGACTGCTGAAACTGAAAGGAGGTAACAGCTCCTGTGGCCTAGAGGTGGAGCTCTTGCCTCATAATCAGGAGGTTGTGAGTTCTATCCTAGGTAGAGGCAGATGTAGGGTCTCCTGCTTGGGCAGGGGGTTGGACTAGATGACATGCAAGGTCCCTTCCAACTCTGTTAATATGTTAAAACTATAAATGTTTGTAGAGTGTTCAAATTATTAGACTTATTTTTTAAAGACTGCTTTATTATTGTTCTAGACAACTTAACAAAATGAAGAAGCTTTTTAAAATAAATGCTTGCTCTGAAGAGGCCCAGTGCTTTTGTATCTTCTTTTATTTATTTGGTATTCTTATATGCCGCCCAACTCCCGAAGGACTCAGGGCGGAGTCTTTTAAATAGCAGAGAATGTATACTTCCAGAAAACCACATCAAATTTAAAGATCTGTAAAAGTATAATCTGAAATGTAACAGTGTCCTGTTTAGTATTAAGATAAGGCAGCTGAGTTAAACCCTCACTTAGTCATGTTTGGAGAAGATCTATTTAAATAATTGGGAGGAATTAGTGTGATTACATTTAAGAAAACTTTCTGGCATTATGTACATTTCTTCAATTCTTTGCTATTTCTATGGGTCAGACACACATGCACAGAAATACACAGCAAACAGTGTATATCATATGTACTGTTTGCTGTTTGGCAAATTGCTGGGAGGCAGAGGCCTTTTTTCCTTGTCCCCCCCCCCCACCCAAAACTAAGGTGCATCTTATACTCCGGTGCGACTTATACTCCGAAAAATACGGTATACACAGGCGAGTATATTTGGCTACAAGGGAGCAAGGTGTCTAATGATCATGATGCCTCGTAACTTCTCGACAGAGCACGGAAGAACAATGAAAATGGTACCACATCTTCACTTTGAGAACAGCAAGGCAGATGACTATGAAAAATACGTGGAAAATTTGCTTAGGTCCTTGGAGCAAACATGTCACTAAAAATTCACTTCTTACACTTGCATTTAGACTATTTCCCTTTGAACTGGGGGGCAGTGAGTGATGAGCATGGGGAGAGATTCCACTAGGACATCGCAGGAATGGAGAAAAGATATCAAGGGAAATGGAGTCCGTCCATGCTTGACGATTACTGCTGGAATTTCCCCAGGAATGATCCTACTGCAGTTCACAAGCAAAAAGCCAAAAAGCGCAGTTTAGAAACCGAATAAAGATGGAACTTTGTCGTTTAATCTGATGTTAGAGCTTGTCAGTTTTTCATGCAAAAAGCATGAAAATGTTACATGAAAAAACAATAAATGAATGGAAAGTTATGTTGTTGGTATCAATAAAAAGATAATTTATGATGATTGGTGTGGCACCATTCTCACTGCTGTATCACATTTTGCAGAAAAGTTATCGACTATAATCACACATCCCCCTCGTAAGTTTGATAGAATTTTGACCTGAAGCTATATCTTGGAAACTGGAGCCAATTAATACCCAGGACTTAATTTTCCATTATTAGTGATCCAATTCTGGTAAAAATTTAAGCTACTTTAATTTCCAAAGCTTTCTCCTTGTAAACCAGTGCCATTTCTTTACAGCAAACATTCCTATTCTTGCCTAAAAGAAGAGAAAAAGCGTTAAGTTTTCATAATGATAGTTATGTCTGAAATGATTTGAGGTTTTCTGCCCTGGACAGGTGGTTGAACAAGATTTCAATTCTACGATCGGAAGCTCTCCACATTTTAATTTCCTGATACTGGCTGGGGGGGAAAACTGGCAAAGGGAAGCTGAAAAAAATCAGAGGGCCAAGCAGAAACACATTCCTCGATGCTTTTCCTTCCTTTTCCATTTTTGCTTTCCAATAAAAGTTCTGTCTCCTCCATGATGAGAAAGAAAACTGCCTCTGCTCCCCGTGATCTCGTTTCTCCACTTTCACAGTCACTCTGAGCAGAATTCACACACACTTGCGTGAGGCACCTCCCTCTGGGTCTGGAAAACTGTCCGTATGCAGCCAGCCACCTCCCTCCTTCTCCATCTTCCTTGGGTCTTGGGTATAGTTTGTCCTTCTAGCGGAGGTTTTGCTTCTCTTCTGCCGGGAAGTCTCGCATTAACGTCTTTACTCTCTTCTCCACCTCTGGGCCAGGAAATTGTGACTGCACCAATTAACTCTCTCAAACACTTACTAGAATGTTTCTCTCCATCAATATGTTCTGGCAGATTTGCCGAAATGTGGCAACGTATCTCTGTTTCTCTCTCATTTTCTTCACAAGTCAGACCAGCTACTAAGGTAACAGGCTCCCTGCTTTAGTCCTCAACACTTACATAATAGTCTTGACCAATTGGAACGCTGCCTCTATCTGCTCCCCAACAAGCCAAGTCAGCTCATCAGCCCTCAAACAGCACAGCTGTAATGCTGACTTGAATGTCAACATTAACAAGCTAAACATCAGCCAGTAGTATGAAATAGCTACCAAAAGGAGTAACATAATTCTGAGCCAGATTAGAAGCAGCACTAAACAGAGGTGGGGAACAATGGCCCCTTTATGACTTGTGGACTTCAACTCCCAGAATTCCTGAGCCAGCATGGGAGTTGAAGTCCACAAGTCATAAAAAAGCCATCATTCCCCACCCTTGGCATTAAAGAGGCATGAAGTCCTTATACCCCTTTGCAATTTAGTTTGTCTGGATCCAAGATGGCACTGAGGAAGGCTGCCTCGGAGAAATGCTCTCAAATGGTTTCTTTATTCTCCACATGAGTTCACATCATTTCTACTAATTGTGGTGTATATCCCGCCACAAGCCTGTGTAAGCAAGGATTTACGAACTCTAGCTGATTAGATTATGGAGGCTAAAGCCAAATACCCAGATTCACTGGCCATTATTCTAGGTGATTTTAATAAAGGTAACTTAAGGAAAGAGCTTCCAAAATATTTTCAGCATGTCAATTGTCCCACCAGAGGCAAGAATACTTTAGACCACTGCTACACAACACTAAAAGATGCTTATCGGTCCTTACCACGAGCAGCTGTGGGCCACTCTGATCATTGCATGATTCACCTTGTACCTGCTTACAGACAAAGATTTAAAGCCAGGAAACCAACAATTAAATCAGTGAGGACTTGGACTGAAGAGGCAAAGTTAAAGCTACAGGCTTGCTTTGACTGTACGGACTGGAATATTTTTGAAGATACCTCTGCAGACCTGGATGAACTTACAGATACTGTAACATCATATGTCAGCTTCTGTGAAGACCTATGTGTACCGACCAGGAACTTGCGAATATACAGTAACAATAAACCTTGGTTCACAGCTAAACTTAAGCAGCTACGTTGTTCCAAAGAGGAAGCCTATAGAAAAGGTGATAGAATGCTGTACAATCAGGCCAGAAATGTATTAACAAGGGAGATCAGAGCAGCAAAAAGAAGCTACTCTGAAAAGCTAAGGAATCAGTTCTCAACAAATGAACCAGCAAACATGTGGAAAACTCTTAAAAACATCACCGGTTACGGCAAACCTCCTTCCCAAGCTGAAGGAAATCAGCAACTGGCAGATGACCTGAACGTGTTCTACTGCAGGTTTGAAAGGAAACTACAGCCACCTATCTCCACAACCTCCATCCCAGACACACCAACAACAGCCAAACCTCCTACAACTGACCCCATCCCATTGGGTTTACAACCCCTGGTGATCACAGAAAAGGAAGTGCAAGATCTATTTCAGACAGAAGCCAGGAAAAGCACCAGGCCCAGACAAGATAATTCCTTCTTGCTTAAAAGTCTGTGCTGACCAATTGGCCCCCATCTTTACCCAAATCTTCAACAAATCGCTAGAGACATGCCATGTTCCTTCCTGCTTCAAACGCTCCACTATCATCCCAGTGCCGAAGAAGCCCTCCATCAAAGAACTGAATGATTACAGACCAGTTGCTCTAACATCTGTAGTTATGAAAACCTTTGAAAGGCTAGTGATGTCCCACTTGAAAACCATCACGGATCCACTGTTAGACCCCCTGCAATTTGCATACTGAGCAAATAGATCAACAGATGATGCTTAATATGGCTCTGCACTACATCCTACAACATCTTGAATCTCCAAAGACCTACGCAAGGGTCCTCTTTGTAGACTTTAGTTCAGCATTCAATACCATCATACCGGACATTCTTCTAACTAAACTAAATCAGCTAGTGGTACCTGAACACACTTGTAAGTGGATCACAAGCTTCCTAACAGACAGGAAGCAGCAGGTGAAGCTAGGCAAAATCACATCAGATACCTGTGCAATTAGCACAGCCCCCCCCCCCCCCCCAGGCTGTGTGCTCTCACCACTTCTCTTCTCTCTATATACCAATGACTGCATCTTAAACGATCCATCTGCTAAACTACTGAAGTTTGCAGATGATACAACAGTGATTGGCCTCATTCGAGACAACGATGAAACCGCATACAGACGGGAGGTTGAACAACTAGCCTCGTGGTGTGACCGGAACAATCTGGAACTGAACACATTCAAAACTGTAGACATGGTGGTAGACTTTAGGAGAAATCCTCCCATCCTACCACCTCTTACAATACTAGACAACACAGTATCAACAGTAGAGACCTTCAAATTTCTAGGTTCCATCATATCTCAAGACCTAAAATGGTCACCTAACATCAAAAACGTCATCAAAAAAGCACAACAAAGAATGTTCTTTCTGCGCCAACTCAGGAAGCTCAAACTGCCCAAGGAGCCTCTGATAACAGTTCTACAAAGGAATTATTGAGTCTGTCATCTGCACCTCTGTAACTGTCTGGTTCGGTTCTGCAACCCAACAAGACAGAAACAGACTTCAGAGGATAATCAGAACTGCAGAAAAAACAATTAATGCCAACCTGCCTTCCATTGAGGACCTGTATATTGCATAAGTCAAAAAGAGGGCCATGAAAATATTTACTGACCCCTCGCATCCTGGACATAAATTATTTCAACTCCTACCCTCAAAACGACGCTATAGAGCACTGCACACCAAAACAACTAGACACAAGAATAGTTTTTTCCCGAATGCCATCACTCTGCTAAACAAATAACTCCCTCACCGTCAAACTATTCACTAAGACTGCATTACTATTACTATTAGTCTTCTCATCGTTCCTATCACACATCTCCTCCCACTTATGACTGTATGACTGTAACTTGTTGCTTGTATCCTTACGATTTATATTAATGTTTCCTGATTGCTTATTTGTACCCTATGACAATCATTAAGTTGTACCTCATGATTCTTGACAAATGTATCTTTTCTTTTATGTACACTGAGAGCATATGCACTAAAGACAAATTCCTTGTGTGTCCAATCACACTTGGCCAATAAAGAATTCTATTCTATTCTATTCTATTCTATTCTATTCTATTCTATTCTATTCTATTCTATTCTATTCTATTCTATTCTATTCTATTCTATTCTATTCTATTCTCAGCACTGCTGAGACCACACCTTGATTATGGTGCATGATTCTGAGCAGCCCATTGAAGATAGGTACAGAGGAAGGTACAAAAATGATACAGGAACCTTAGGACATGACCTATGAGAAGAGACTAAAGCATGATTACCTCTTTCACTAAAATAGCCATTTTCTACCTCACCCTTCGCAGGTAAGCTTCACTTTAAGGGTTACAGACTGTCAAACACAGAAGGAACACACTGGACAAAGCTATTTTGGATTCTCTTACAAATGTGCATGAAATGAAAAATATATTCTTTTCCAAACCCTAAACAAACCATTGCATTCTTGAAATTCTGCCCAAATACTTTGGATCAACTGTGGTTTGACAATAACAAAATACATGTTTTGTGGGTTTTAGGCTACAGTGGAAACAAGAACCAGAGAGATCCCAGAATGATCCTGAGGGGCAAGCAGGCAAAGCTGGTGTCCTCCCCCACCCCCAATTCTTCATTGCTGTGCCAGCCAATTTACTGGCTGATCTTCTCAGACAGAAACACAGCATTATTTTTACCAGCCTCTGAGATGATCAACTTACTTGAGTATTTCTGGAGCGCAACTTCCCTTTTGACTTCTCCTCAGCTTCATGATCCTGGTCTTCCTCCTCTTCTGTAAGGCTGTCACTTCCAGAATCTTCCAGTCCAGAATAGACACTTTCCTCGCTGTCTGTCAGAAGATCGCCTGCCTCTTCTTGCTCTTCAAACATCCTGGTCCTGAGAATGGGCTGTAGAAGGGAAAGCACACAATTCAAAGCCCTGTAATGCTAATAAAGCCTGCATAACCCTCTCTCCCACACTTGACTCATGCAGAATTTATCTCCCCAAAGGACAGGTTGGGATTGTCATCCTGTCAGCATTTACTGGTTACCAAACATACAGAATAAGAGTTGGAAGGCACCTTGGAGGTCTTCTAGTCCAACCCCCTGTTCAGGCAGGAGACCCTATGCCAGGGGTGTCCAACCTTGGGAATGTTATGACTTGTGGACTTTAATTCCTAGAATTCCCATAGCTATGCTGGTTGGGGAATTCTGGGAACTGAAGTCCATAAGTCTTAAAGTTCCCAATGTTGGACACTCCTTCCCTATGCCATATAACCGTGATGGCCAACCTATGGCACGTGTGCCAGAGGTGGGCACGCAGAGCCCTGTGGGCATACACGCCATCACCAGTTGCTCTTCTGGGTTACATTGCGCACATGAGCACCAGACCAACTGATCTGGCGCGCATATGCACTGACCAGCTGCTCTCTTCCGGGTCCAAGTGCTCCGGTGCGTGTTTGTGCACATGCTCCAGTTTCGGCACTCGGTGCCAAAAAGGTTAACCATCACTGCCATATAACAAATGGTTGCCCAGTTATTTTTGAAAACCTCCAGTGAGGGGACACCCAAAACTTCTGGAGGCAACCCATTCCCGTGATTACGGTAAGTGTTCTGTCAGGAAATTTCTCCTTTCAGCCCAAATACCCCAAATTTGTATTTTCCGAAGTATAACATCAAAATCATTGTTGCAATGTTCTATATGCAATTCCTGAGAGCTTCTAAGGCCAGGCCGTCGATCCTCTTGGTTCCCAGGAAAAATCAAGGAGAGAAGCAACCTGGAACTAAGGAGCAATTTCCTGACCTTGAGAACAATTAACCAGTGGAACGAAATTGTGGGTGCTCCATCACTGGGGGTTGTGAAGAAGAGCCTGGACAGCCATCTGTTATAGGGCCTCCTGCCTGAGGAGGGGGTTGGACTAGAAGACCTCTGGGGGTCCCCTTCCAACTCTGTTATAAGCAGGCTCAACCGCCTTCTCGCTGGCCTTGAGAGCCCGTGCATCTTCGGCAAAACAACCTCCCACCATAGCTTCCCCCTGCGACCGGATCCTTACTCCGGAGCACGGGGCGGGCCACGAACTCCTGAGGTAATTTTATTTGCCCTCCAGCCACCGTCCCTCGGGAGCAAAACCAGGTTTTGGCAGCTCAGAACTCCCGCTTGTTAAGACTACGCGAATATCATGAGGTAACGGGAGAAACGGTCCCGCGCTTCAGCCAGACCCCCCCAGTCCGCCTTTGTGGGAGGCCGCCCGGAGATCCTCAAGACCCGCCAACCGGGCCGGACAAGGCGGCGCCCGGCCCGGCGCCCCTCCGCGGCGGAGCCTTTGCCCTCCCCGCCTGGCCGGCTAGACTTGGCTCCCCGCGCTCACCCGGCCAAAACCGCCTACGCCGGTCGTTCAGCCCTTCTCCGTCGGCACCGCGTGCTCTCTCCTCAGCCGACAGCAGCCACGACGCATGCGCCGGAAGTTCATTGCCCCGTCCCCGCCGGGTGGCGCCTGCGCGCTACGTCCGCAGAGACTTTCGCTCCGCCCTAGCCGCTTCTCGTTGGCGAGCTGTCTGTCGCCGCGCATGCGCCTTGGAACCGGGAAGCCCCTGTCTCGCTCGAGCCCCTCCCCTTGGCCCCTGGTCTAAATCAAAGCGACCGGCGAGTCTCTCATTAAAACCTTGAAGAGCCGCGCTTCGTTTCGGGGCGATCCCCAGATAGTCCGGGTGGTGGTGGTGGTGGTATAGTGAAAGCTGTATTTATCTCGGGTTGAGAAAGATAACTTTAAACAGTAGGCACAAAGAAAGACTCCCCCCTTCTGCAGCGGCTGAGTCCAAAGAGTGGAGATTGGGATGGCAATTACTTAGGAAATTATTGCTAAAGCTCGTGAAACTTTGCAAGGGAGTAGCGCAAGGACTGCTGAGTGCTGAAGAATTGATGCTTTTGAATCGTGGTGTTGGAGAAGACTCCTGAGAGCCCCCTGGACTGCACGGAGATCCCATCAGTCAATCCTGAAGGAACCCAACTCTGAGTGTCCTTTGGAAGGGCAGATCCTGAAGCTGAAGCTCAAATATTTCGGCCACCAAATGAAAAGAGAGGACTCCTTGGAGAAGAGCCTGATGTTGGGAAAGAGGGAAGGCCAAAGGAGACGGGGACGGCAGACGAACATGAGTTCGGGCAAACCCTGGGAACAGTGGAGGACGGGGGGGGCTCACATGCTATGGTCCATGGGGGTCACAAAGAGTTGGACACGACTTAACAACGACCGCAAGGATCTATTACCGGCTTGCACGAGCAACGGGGGAAGGAAGCTTGGAGCGAGGATGGTCCACGCAAACCGGATCGGGTTCCCCCAAATGCTGACATCCAGCCCAGTTTTCCTGCCCCTTGCAGCGCGAACGCCCCCACCGAGGACGCTGCGGCTGCCGCTGCCTCCTTGTCTCTTCGCACAGCCGAAAGCAAAAGGAGCGCCTGCAAAGCGGGTCCATCGGGCCACTTGCAGCCACCCTGCCGGCATCCTCAGCGGCAGAAGCCGACCGCCAGCGTCCCGGAAGGACCCCCCCACCCTTCCTGAGACTCGGAAGGCGCCCGGAGACCTCCCTGCACTGCAGCAAGCTCCGAGGACAGTTCGAACAGGTGGAAGGGCCGCGCATGCGCACATCTGCGCCCGACAACAGGTGGGGCGCATGCGCGCTACAACAGCCAGCCCCCCCCGCGGCGCGAGGCACAACAGTGTGTCTAGACGGCGCGTGCGTGCGTGCGGCGTTGCGCCTGCGCGTCGCAAGATGGCGGCGGCCATGCCCGTTCCTTCTGAGGGAGCGAGTGCGCAGCGCGGCGTCGGGCTTTGGCGAGGCCGGAGTAGCCGCGGCCGCTAGTCGTTTCCGCGCCGCCCGCTCCGGCGGCAGCAGCGGGGCACGTCGCAGGGCTTGTCCGGCCCAGGAAAGCGGGCCCGGGCTGGGCCGCCCGCCGCTAGCATGGAGTCCCCCGGCGCCGTGGGCGGAGGGGGCAGCAACGTGCCGGCCTTCCTCACCAAGTTGTGGACGCTGGTGGAGGACCCGGACACGGACGCGCTCATCTGCTGGAGCCCGGTGAGGAGACCCTCGGGCCCCGCGGGAAGCAGGCCGTGCCGGGGTCTGGCCGAGGCTGTCGGGTTCGGGGAGGAGGAGGAGGCGGCGGCTCTGAGGCTTCCCTGTGGGAAGGAGCGGTGGGGGAGCGGCCGGGTTCCGCAGCCGGGCAAGTGAGACGGAGCAAAAATTGCCTTGCGGTCCCTCAGGAGGGGATGCTCGGGAGGGTCTCAGGTGAGGCTCCCTCACAGGGCCGGTGATGGAGCCCCGGAGAAGCGGCTGCTCTGGGGCAACGCACCTCAACTTCGGGGCTTTCAGGTTGGGCGGACTACAACTCCCACAGCATGCTGGCTTGCGGGATTCTGGGAGTTGTAGTCCCCAAATCTTAACGTTGCCGAGTTTGGAGACTCTTACTTTAGATTAGAGGATGGGTGTTCAGCGAAAGTAGAGGGGGCTTCTCTGTTTCTCCTTGTGTGTTATTGGCCACTCTTTATCTAATTCGCCCTCTTTTGAGTTTTGTTAATATGTGTTTGTGTATCTTTCTTTACTCCGGTTCCTACCAAAGAGTGTTTTTTAGACTGTTTCCAAGCATAGGAAAAGGGCCATTTGGTATTTTTTTCCTTTATACTTTTTATCCTAAGGAGACTCCGGTATTAGCAATCTGCCTCTTTTTATTTTCTCTTCTATAGGTTTTATAGGAGGGCAGTTCTGAAAACATTGACCTTGGGACTTTTTGAAGTTTTTGTTCTCGAAATAGTATCTGCTGCTGATGCCTGGCATCCTTTGAAAAGTTACTTTACCATTCAGCCCTCCTGCATAGTTAGAGATTGTGGTTTAGTTTCTGGTCCTTCCTGTTGCATGGTGCAGGTGTTATGGGACTATTGGTCAGCATTTTGGTCACTGAGCTATAGTGTCCCAGGGAATTCCATCGTTCAGCATCTACAAAAAGGTGTGAGTAGGGACCACTGGAATATCTGTCATCAATATAGCTCAACAGGAGCTCAAGCAATCTGTACTTCTGGAAGATTGTCGAACTGTGACAATCTTTGGGTGAATGGGCGAGCGAAAACAATTTGAAATTAAAGCCAGATGGAAATGCTATTGGAAAATAAGAAACTGAGATGGATGGAATTGCAATTTATCTTAAGGAGCAAGTTTTCAGTCAGGGAGAACTCTTGATGCTTAGCTTAACTAGATTTGTCCTTAGCAATTATGTAAGTGTTCAAGCAGAGGGAATGAGCCAATATTCCAATATTTGAGGGGCTCCCAATTTCCAAAGAACCAAAAGGCAAGACAAGAAACAATTGATGGAAACTAATCAAGGAGAGAAGCGACCTAGAACTAAAGAGGAATTTCCTAACGGTGAGAACATTCAACCAATGGAACAGCTTGCTTTCTGAAGTTGTGAGTGTTCCATAACTGGAGGTTTTTAAGAAGAGACTGGACAACAATTTATCTGACATGGTATAGGGCAGTGGTGGCGAACCTTTTTCGGCTCGCGTGCCAAAAAAGGGGGGGGCGCGCGCACTCGCGTGCCCACACCCATTCCCTCCCCCCCACGCATGCGCACAACACCCCCCCCATGCTGCCCCCTGTGCATGCGCACCCCACCCCCGCACAAAGGCTTACCGGAGCCTGGAACGACGAAACCGGCAAACCGGAAGTGCGAGTGCACTTCCGGTTTGTCCGTTTTGTAGTTTTTTGCATTCGGGAGCTTCCCTGAACCCTCCGGAGTGCAAAAAACAGCACACCGGCAAACCGGAAGTGCGTTTTTTCGCACTTCCGGTTTGCCGGTGGGAACCCTCGCGTGCCGGCTTCTATGGCTCCGCGTGCCACCTCTGGCACGCGTGCCATAGGTTCGCCACCACGGGTATAGGGTCTCCTGCTCGAGCAGGGGGTTGGACTAGAAGACCTCCAAGGTCCTCTATTCTATTCTAGGTTGAGAAAAGAGAAAAGACTGTTCATGTTGGTTTAGTGGCACAAGCCTAAAATGAGACTTCCTCTCAGATCTATGTTTCAGTCAACAAGTAAAAAAGAAATCTGTAATAACAGAATATCATGTGCCTAAAAAATAGTGTCTTAAGCTGAGTTGCTTGTACAGTAATTGCTCTTTAAGTAAACTCCACATGTTCAGAGGAGTTTTATTGTTGCAAGTGTACAGTATCTCTAAGATGGTTGTTTAGCTTCTGCCAAAATGTCTCAATGGGAAGCTATCACTTTGAAATGCAATCAGTGCCGCTAAATCAACATTTGAGCAAAATCCAACTTTGAAGAATAATAACTGCCCAGGATCGATGGGATGGATTCATAGCTCCTGGGGAGAGATAGGAGTGAAGGTGATTTAAGGCAGTTTGGGAATGAGCCTCTTGAGTATAAGGGAACTTATTATCAGGAAAGTATGTTCCAGATTGTAATACAAAGATTGTGGTTATATTGCATCTCATGAAAGACAATGGTAGAGTTGTAAATATAATCAGTCCTAATAAAACATTATAGTTGGTAACAGCAATGCTGTGCTTTTCCTGGTGACCAGTGTTCATTCATGTGGTCCTTGACTTACAACCATTTGTTTAGTGACCATTTGAAATTACATCAACTCTGAAAAAAGTGTCTTGCGACCGGTTTTCACAACCGTTGCAGCATCCCCATGATCAAAATTTGGTTTATGACACTTTCACTGTCCCAGAGTCAGATGATCCCCATTTGTAACCTTCTCAGCTGGTTTCTGACAAGCAAAGTCAATGGGGGGGAGGAAGCCAGATGCGCTTAACAACCGCATGATTCACTTAACAACTGAATTTACTTGTGTGCCCTCTCCATGCTGGGTAATTGTGTAGCGTTCTGGCTCTCGGAAGAACAAAATGTTTATATATGGAGCATCGTGTAAATTTTTCCTTCAGTTGCTAAAGAGGAGAAATACTTTCAAAGCTTTGTGGGGGAAAAATGTGCCTGAGCCAAGTTCTCTAAAAGGCCCACTGAAGAGGTGATAGCAAGCAGCCTTTCCAGGAAAGATGCCCTTCCGCTGATCGGTATATCAGACCATGTGGGCCCCTGGAGGAGTGGCTGTGTCCCATCTCTTCTTAAAAACCTCCACCAATGGAGCACCCAAAACTTCCCAAGGCAAACTCTTCCACGATATTCTTGTGGGCTTCCTGATAGAGATTGCTGAAAACGTCTCTGTGGACTCTTGTCCTGTCCTGACTCAGTCCTGTAACTCGGCAACAGATGTGTCCTAAATATGGGCAGCTGACTTCTGACTCATCTGAACTTCATTGGGTTTGACAGTGAGCAAGGTTGGGTTGTAGAGGATGGGAAACCAGATGTCAAGGAGCTAAAACTCAGAATGGACTGAGGCCAGCAAAGCATGCTAACAAAAGGGTACTTTTCTTTAGATAGGTTAAAAAAATAAAAGGAATCAAATCGGTATGCCAGCTGCTCCCTGAAGGAGGCAAAATACTAACAGGTACCCAAAAGCAGATTTTCCATTTCTGTGTCTTAATTGCAGTATGAAGGAGTAGGTTTGAAGCATGGTTAGGAAATACCACTTTAAATTAATTTAAATCCCCCAAACCTAGTGAATTGCATCCTAGCAGTCTTAAGGAGCCAGGTGGTGATTGGTTGAAGCCTTGTGTGTTGTCTTTGAGAGAACCCAGACAATTAAGGAAGTGCCTGATGAGCGGAGGAAACCTTTCTGACTTCAGAAAGAAGGAGAGATCCAGCAGAGTAGAGACTTGGCACCTGGGAAGCCTGAAACACGTGGGATGATATAATGGACCTATTTTTACCATGCATACACAAATAAAGATGTGTGTGACACGGTGGTGATTGGGCCTATGGTAGCCTTGTCAGTTCCAGTCTTGCATAAGAATAGCCTTAGGTGAGTTAGAGACCTCTACTGTATAAGAAAGCTCTGGCTCTGCAGTCAGTGGGGAAAGGCCAGGGAATGGGACTGTGAGATTACCTACAAGCTGTCAACAGTTGCCTTAAAAGTAGACTTTCCCAGCAGTGTCCCTTGAGGGCAGGCTGCCTGATCCAGGCAAGTCTGAGTGGGGCGGCACTGAGGGTGGCAGGATTCCGGGATCAGTGAGTACTTTGGGGAGTCCAAGATGCGCCTCCCTTTCTCTGAACTGGCACACTGAAGTTCGTGCCAAGGGTGGCACAACCCAGGTCTTCTTCCCGGTTGTGTTTGTTCTGCAACCGTATGGAATTGTCTCAACGGCAGATCTTCTTCCTGCCATGAGAGAAAATCCAGTTGTATAATGGTCTCTTATGTTCTCTTATGCCAGATTGGAAAATACTTCTTTTTCTTCTCTAGACACCATTATATTTTGGCAATAAAATTCCTGCTCTGTGAGCCATAGAAATAATGACATTTTGCTTAACAGAACATATGCCTTTAAAAAAATAAATCACAGCAAACCATTCAGTGATTGCTCCTACCAGCAGCTGCTTGCTGGAAGCCGGGCTGGGTGGCCACAAGGCTGTTGCTCCACGCACTGCCCGGGACTGTCCTGGAGTGGCTGAAGGGCCCCATGCTTTCTGGAAGCAACACGGAGGTTCCAGAGAAGGGGGAATAGCCGTCCTTTCAGGTCCTGGTTTTGTCCGATTGCCAGTCCTGAACCAAAAAGAGCCCCTTGAACCACAGACAAGACACAGGCTGGGCTTTCCCATTACAGGCAGTCCTCAACTTTGGACCACAATTGAGGCCAACGCTTCTGTTGCTAAGTGAAACATTCGTTAAGTGAATTTTGCCCCATTTTTGGACCTTTCTTGTCACATTTGTTAAGTGAATCACTGCAGTTGTTATGTTAGTCACACTGTTGTTAAGTGAACCTGGCTTCCCCATTGACTTTGCTTGTCAGATGGTTGCAAAAGGGGATCACGTGACCTTGGGACACAGCAATGGTCATAAATATGAAGCAGTTGCCAAGCATCTGAATTTTGATCACATGACCATGGGGATGCTACAATGGTCGTAAGTGTGAAAAACGGTCATAAGTCACTCTTTTCAGTGCCGTTGTAACTTTGAACGGTCACTAAATGAACTCTTGTAAGTTGAGGACTACCTGTATATGAGTACTTTTAGCTTAAATTATTTTGGTATTATTTATTTCATATTTATATAGGGTTGAATAATTAATTCATTGTGGCCTGCAAATATTTCCTTAGTCAATCCAATAATTTATGGCTAGTTCAACAAACCAAGATTAAAACAAAGGTGGTTAGTCTGTCATGTAGAACCAACTGAATAAATAAAGCTGCAGCCTTCCCCTGGTCACCTGTCAGTCCTATCAGGCATGTCAGAAGAAGAAGAAACGGATACAAGCAGACCTAAATCTACTTTTAGCACAATAGCTGTAGGAACAGAATTTGTCTGAGGTGTTTTTGCCAATTTCTTTCTTGGCCTGGATTCAGGTTTTGTTTATCTTAAAAGAATAACAGAGTTGGAAGGGACCTTGTAGGTCATCTAGTCCAACCCCCCCCCCCGCCCAAGCAGGAGACCCTACACCATTTCTGACAGATGGCAGTCTGGTCTCTTCTTGAAAGCTTCTAGTGATCTTGATGTTGGATCTTCCGTCTGTACTTCAAGGCCATCTCCTTTATTCACTCTGCCACCTGTGATTGGCATGGGAACTCTGATTCTCGTCTTCTTGCTTGCCTTTCTCTCTCATGGAGATGGGCCAAAGAGAAGGAAAAATCTAGAAAACGTGTCTTTGTGTCGCAAGGCCTAAGCGCTCTGAGGAGAAGCCCCTGGGCTCCACTTTGCAGCTAAAGCTTTGTCTCTGGACCAGAATTGGCTCCAAAGTCCGTGAAGGCTGAAGTGGAAGAACCCTGTTGAACTGGGTAGAGATCTCAGTGCCTCAGATTGTCTCTTACAGAATTCACAGTATAGGGGAAGTGCCAAAAATGGGCAAATAGCCATTTGTTTAAAAAGGAGAAAAAAAGTATACCAGGGAAACTGCAGAATGAAGAATTTGTCTTAGTACTTGGGAAAATCATCAAGCAGTTTGGTTTGCAAGCACTTAGAAAAGGATCAAGACAATTACTGGAAGCCAGCATGGGATTGGCAGACAAATCTTACTCTTTTTAAAAACTAATTTATTAGATTAGTAGACCTGGGAAATGTCACGGATGTAGTGTACTTAGACTTCAGTAAAGCATTTGATAATATTGATCACGGATTCCCTACTGATAAAAGTGGAGCCAGTTGGTTGAGCACTATCTCCAAGGGGTGTTCCTTACGGGGTTTATGTCTGCAGGATTAGGGCCAGGGCTCTTTTACCATCTCTTTGCAGGGAGAATCAGGGTGGAGCAAACTTGTGGGGGCATCCTCGTCCTCTCCTTAATCCAGAGAGGGATTCTGAGGAGCCGATCCATTCACCGGCTCCTATTTCCACCACGTGTGACCCCCAGCGTGCTTGTTCAAAGGCCAGAAGCATAAGCATCTGCGCTTAGCTAGGAGAATGAAATGCAAGGTGCAAAACAGGCAACACCCGGGGGGAAGGATGTGGGTCTCCTGGTGGGTCCCGGGTTAACCCTCAGCCAGCGGGCTGGTGCAGCCGCCATTTTCACTTTCCAGGAATGCCGCAGTGGGGAGGGGGCGTGCGGCATTCTTGAAAGGATTATGATGCTGGCATTTAACGCTGCACCATGCCAGCTTCTGTCATTTATTGTCCCTCTTAATTTTTCTTTAAACAATTAAAAAAGTCAGATATGTGTGTGCGTGTGTGTATGCATGGGCACCCCATGGGACATCAACTCTACCTAATGTGAGACTTTGCCCTGATTAAATGTTTTTAAATATTTCCCACGTGGCTCCCAGTTGCCTGGACCTGCCTCCTGCCCATGGCTGCATCTTTCTGAGCTGAAAGGGCTGCGGCATAGGCAGTCCTCGACTTAGGAGCATTAGTGACCATTCAGAATTACAACGGCACTTTGAAAAGTGGCTTACGACCATTTTGCACTCTTTATGGTCACTGCAGCATCCCCGTGGTCACGTGATCAAAATTCAGACCCTTGGCAACTGATTCATATTTATGACGGTTGCACTGTCCCAGGGTCACGTGATCCCCTTTTGCGACCTTCCGACAAGTAAAGTCGATGGGGAAGCCAAATTCACTTCACAACCAGGTTAACAACCCGAGTGATTCACTTAACAACTGTGGCAAGGCAAGTTGTAATATGGGGCAAAACTCAACTGTCTCATTTAGCAATGGAAATGTTGGGCTCAATTGTGGTCATAAGTCAAGGACTACCTGTACGCACCTAAGGTTTTCTGTTTTATGGCTTACCCGGCTGTGCTCCGGCTGGCTGGCCAACAGACTCATCCTTTCTCTCTCGTTGCAGAGTGGAAACAGCTTCCATGTTTTCGACCAGGGCCAGTTTGCCAAGGAGGTCCTTCCCAAGTATTTCAAACACAACAACATGGCCAGCTTTGTGCGGCAGCTGAACATGTGTGAGTATGCTCAGCGCCCGGGGAAGGTCTGCCAGGAACCCCCTGAGATGTTGCTTGTGGTGCTTGCAGGAGGTGGGAGGAGCCAAGCGAGCGGGTTCTGGTCATGCCCAGAGGAGGAGGCGCTCTGGTCTGGTTGCGTGCGCTGCCCTGGGGGTGGGTGAGGCTTCTCGGACTTTCCTTTGAGTTCAGTTAAGGTAAGGTCCATGGTGCACAACAACGGCATCTTCTGATGGGTGCATCAGGCAAGAGAAAGTTGGTCTTTCTGCTCTTCACAAAATGCCCTTGAAGCATGAAATGTGAAATAAATGTTTAAGTGGTTTAAAGAGCTGTGGTGGCGCACTGGTTAGAATGTAAGCCAGCAATTCGATTCTCACCGGCTCAAGGTTGACTCAGCCTTCCATCCTTCTGAGGTCGGTAAAATGAAGACCCAGATTGTTGGGGGCAAGAGGCTGATATATGTAAACTGCTTAGAGAGGGCTGTTAAAGCACTATGAAGTGGTATATAAATCTAAGTGCTATTGCTATCATTTAGCTGAGCTCAGTTTGTGGGTACACTTTTTAAAATCCATCCATAGGCCTCAGTGCCAGACGTTGCCTGTAGCACAGAAGAAATAATAATAATAATCAGGTGACCCGTAACAATTGCAGCTCTCTAACCGCTATCCCATTCTTTAGTGTTCCTGATGGGAGGAGAGAGGCTGCCTATTTTTTCAATCTCCCTGAATTTGCTGCTTGGCTGGCATGCAGCTTTTGTTGTGCCTTGGGGCCTCTGAGGAAAGGGACGTCCATAGAAATAGCTGCCCCAGGCAGGCGAGGCTTGGCACTGGAGCCTTGATGACTAGCGTCTCTGCTGCTGTTTGTGTTGATAAACTGGGATACCATTGGCCAGGAGACCTTGAACCTTGGCTTTTGCTGGGCGGTCTGGCAGAAGAAAGGGCTGAGAGCCTGTGCTGGTGCCTGCAAGGGTGGGGGGTGGGCTCTTCATCCCAGCTTTTAGGAGGAGGAGGAGGAGGAGGAGGGGCTTTCTGGAGGATAGACCTCTGAACTGATACCAAAGATGAAGGCTACAGCTAAGAGCACTATCCAAAAGGAGCTTTTTACAAAAGGAGCAATTGGACTTTCTTGTGTTTTTTTTCCTTTGAAAACGTTTTGTTCTCATGCAAGAAGTTTCTTCAGTTCTTGGATGAGAAGCGAAACATTTTCAAGGAAAAAAACCAAGAAAGTCCAGCTTCCTTTGGGACAACCCTGACTAGGATGGTGGAGCATCTCCACAGACTAAGAGCACCACCAAACAGCAAAGGGAAATGGGTCACCTGTAGGTCCTGCTTCAAATCAGGCCCACCTGATGCTTCCGGGAGGCAGTTCTGGTTCAGTTCTGCTCTGATCTGCAACCCTTTCCATGCTTCCCCGACAGATGCCCCTGGCTGTCTGCGGACAGAAAGTGTTTTCTTTTAGTTACTTGGCATTTTGGAAAGTTGGCTCATAAAAACGGCAGCATTAGTAATCTCTGCGTGTCTTGGAAAGCAGAAGCATCCCACGCCTTGGAGGGACAATCGATGCTGTAACTCGGGGGTCTCAAGCCTTGGCAGCTGTACGACTTGAGGACGTCAACTCCCAGAATTCCTCAGCCAGCATGGAGTTCTGGGAGTTGAAGTCCACAAGTCTTAAAAGTTGTGAAGGTTGGAGAGCCCTGCTGTAGATGACCGTTGGGTCGTCTTCTCCGATCTCCTCCGCTCTGGCTGCCATCGAGCGTTGCCTCTTGTGTTTCAGACGGTTTCCGAAAGGTGGTTCACATCGAGCAGGGGGGGCTGGTCAAGCCCGAGAAGGATGACACTGAATTCCAGCACCCCCACTTCCTCCGAGGCCAGGAGCATCTCCTGGAGAACATCAAGAGGAAAGTCACCAACGTGAGTCTGGCTGAGGTTCAGAGGAGCCTCCCTTCCCTCTTGCCTGGGCCCTTGGAAGGGTCTTTCTTTTCCTGGGATGGCAAGGGGGAGGGGGGTCGTTCCATGACCTGCTTCCTTGATGCTGAGGAAGCAGATGGCCGGAGAAAGGTGTTGAGGCCTTAAGCATCTCCCCACCACCACCAATTCCTGGTTCTTCTGCTGGCAGAGAGCTGAGCTGAGCTGAGCTGAGCTGAGGTTGGCAGTGGGTTGAATCTAACCTCTGGGGCAGCTAAAGACCTCCTTGGGAAGGGACTCTGCTCATCGTGTGCCCCCAATTACTCCTTTGAGTTTAAGAATCGCTCTTCTCAGGACGGTTTCTCAGAGGTATTCAGAGGAAGAAGAGGCAGGCGCAAAGACCCGGACTGCTTTTTCTCTTAATTTAGAAGACCCCTCCCTCCATCACACAGACACAGTGTGTGTTAAGACCCTGGACTTTCAGAGTTTTGGCTCTCTTGTGCAATAAGCTTGATAGCAAACATGTCTTTTTTGTTGTTGTTCCAAAAAGCAACTCGACCATCTTTACCAAGAAAGTCCAGGTGTCATTTGAAAAAACAAAACACCTTTGGGAGAACCGTGACCTGCATCAGGGACCTCTAAACTCGGCAACGTGACTGATTGGGGAATTCTGGGAGTTGAAATCCACAGGTCTTGACATTGCCAAGTTTGGAGAGCCCTCAGCTGGACGACCATCTCCACAGACACATTCAGACAATTCAGATCTTTTTCTAGCCTCACATGCATTCTTTGAAACCCGAAAGCGAGCTTCGAGAAATCGGAACCAGATTCAAAATTCTTTTTAATTTTCTACTGTTTATGGACAGGTGTACAATATCATAGGTGTTTTTTTTTTTCCAATACTGCTGTCACTCTCATGCATTTATGCTGAACAGAAGAGCAACCTGCATTTGAGATGCAGCAGGAAAGGGCGGGGATGGGAATGGGGGTTTAAGGGGGGGGGGTCTCCTTCTGAAGTGTCCCTTCCTTAAGGGTCAGGCTGACCTCTCCCTGCTCACAGGGAGCGCCCGCTCTGCCCTCCAGAGCTTAATGCAGGAGATGAGCAGGCTGAGCCGGAGGGCCAAGTTCAGCCCCACTTGGAGTCTGTTGACTCGTATCTGGCACCAATTCGCCTTGATCATTAATACAGGTAGTCCTCCACTTACAACAGTTCACTTAGTGACCGTTCAAAGTTACGTCACTAAAAATAAGTGAGTTATGACCATTTTTCACACTTATGGCCATAGCAGCATCTCCATGGTCATGTGATTTACATTTGGATGCTTGACAACTGACTCACTTTTATGACGGTTCCAGTGTCCCGGGGTCACGTGATTCCCCTTTTGCGACCTCCTGACAAGCAAAGTCAACGGGGAAGCCAGATTCACTTAACCATGTTACTAACTGAACAACTGCAGTGATTCACTTAACAAACGAGGCAAGAGAGGTCATAAAATTTGGCAAAGCTCACTTAACAACTGTCTCACTTAGCAACAGAAATTCAGGGCTCAATTGTGGTCGAGGACTCCCTGTAGTACTTTTGAACTCTGTCCTGGTTCCTGACTTCTTGCGTCTGACCATTAGCCAGCTCTTTTCTCATTTCCAAGTTGAGTAATGCCTACCCCACCCCTCCCTCCCTCCCTCCCTCCCTCCCTTCCTTCCTTCCTTCAGGTATCCAGCATAAAGAACGAAGATATTAAGGTTCGCCAGGACAGCATGACCAAATTGCTGACCGATGTCCAACTGATGAAGGGCAAGCAAGAGAGCATGGACTCCAAGCTGATCGCAATGAAGCAGTAAGTACATGCCTGGGGAGGGGAGGGTGTGTGTGTGTGTGTGTGTGTGTGTGTGTGTTTGTGTGTGTGTGTGTGTGTGTGTGTGTGTGTGTGTGTGTCCGTCCGTGTCCCTTCCTCTGTATTGTAGCGCCCTCTCCTGGCGAGTGCCGGCAGAGCCATCAGCACCCAAAGAGTGGAAATACTCATGAAAACTCTCCGCATACTGGTCTCCTTGTCTTGTTTGTTTTCTTTTTTTTCCCCTGTCTGACCAAGCCTTGTCGGTCTTCTTGTCATCTTTGTTTCCATGACACAAGGTGACATTTGAGGAGAAATCAAGGGAAGGGATCTGTATATTCCTAAAACTCCCAGTCTTGTAACTTTTAACTGGGCAAAATGATGCATCGTAGGGCAATGATTTTTGAACCAAGGTACCTCAAATGGGCTAACTTGCAGAATATGTCTAAAATTTGGGACTCAGGACTCATGTGGGGCTGAAATTTGGCAAAGTTTGTAAAACATAAAAATTTATGGCGTAATGCAACATTTCCTGTGCTGATGTTTGACTGCGCTATGTAGTTCCAAGAGAGGCAGAGACCCAGCGTTTTCCCTGAGTCCAGGGCACTAGAAGCTCTGTCCTGGTGGAAGGCGTTGGGGAATCTGGTCAGGAAATCTCTCTGGAAGGATGACCCAACCGGCCACAGGTTGCCTGGCAAAGTCAGTAATGTTGGAGGACAAACCGGGCAGTTTTCAGGGCTCCAAAACTACAGCAGCATCTAAAGAGCATGGCAGAAGCTATTCTATAAAAAAGAGAGAGTAGAGGACCAGGATCAAATTAAGTGCAGGTAGTCCTTGACTTATGACCACAATTGAGCCCAACTTTTATGTTGCTAAGTGAGACAGTTTTCTCTTTGGGCCTCCCAGGCTCGTGTTTTTTTTGGGTTTTTTTTAGAGTACTGATAGTCCTAGACTTACGACCGGTCAGTTACAACTGACCCGAAAAGGGGGACTTACGACCTGGATTCGAAGAGCTGACAGTTGACAGCTGCCTCCTCAGTCATTTGATCAAATTTTGGGCTCAGCAACACAACTGCATTTAAACCGGCTTGCGTTGTTCCACGGTCACGTGACCCTCAAGCACTTCCGGGTTTTGGCAAAAACAAACAAACAAAAAAAACCCAGCAAGTGATTGGTTTGCTTAATGATTGTGGTGTTAGCTTAACAACCAGGGATTCGCTTAAAGGTGATTTGCTTTACGGCTGCTGTAAAAGCATCATAAAATTGGGTCAGTCACCAGACGAATGCCTTTTATGACCGACACAGCATAGGGCAGGCTCCCTTGCGTTCCTATGTCAAGGAGTGCCTGCATTGGAGGTAGAGCTGGGCTTCCAGGCCAGCCTCCGATACAAGGCGGCCGCAGAAGGAGAAGCTAGACTAGAGAGACGAAGCAGGTTTGGCCCCGACTCGGGTCAGCGGCAGGAGCTGCCTCCCCTCCGTCCAGCTCCCTGCAGAGCTCCCTGCAGAGTGGACAGCAGCTTTTGCACTCACTGCTTGCTCAGAGTTCCTTGGGGCCTTTGAGGCCCTTTCCTTCCTCCTCTTCCCCCCTCCCCTCGCAGGCCTCCTCCTCGCACTCGGGAGATGCCGACTTACTCTGTGCCCCTGGTTTCTCAGCAGGGGCTTTGGGGCCATTGGCGCTGCATCATTTTGGCTGGCTTGGTGTTTCCTTTTGAGCTGCGCTCTGATCTTCAGTTCCTCAACTAGCAAACCAAAGAGGGTCATTTGATTGGCTCTTTGTCTGTAAAGAGGCCTATGCCAGCCGCTGGCCTACCAGAGATCAGACCGGGTGGTCCTTATTAGCTGCAGCACAGCTGAGGAAATGCTACACGCGCGCGCACACACACCCAGCATTGCTCAGCCAGGGTTTCTCTAACTCCGAGATAAAGAGCTCAGGATCTCTGGGACTGGAGCTCCTGTAATGCCTTTCCATTCGCTCTGTGGTGATGGGAACGGAAGCCCAAATGGGTGCAGAGTGCCAGGTTGCCTTTCTATGCTCCAGCAAATTGGGTCTGGCAGGCGGCTCCTCCCGTCTCCACCCCCCAAGGCTGGGGACCTGCTCACCCACCTAGTCGGGCGCACTCATTCATGCTCATGCCTCGTTGTTCCAGCGCAAAGGCAAGGAGCGCCACTGCAGTTTTGCAGAAGTCTCCAAACTCGGCCACTTTAAGACTTGTGTGCTTCAACTCCCAGAATTCCCCAGCCACGAGTCTTAAAGCGGCCAAGTTTGGAGACCCCTGCAGTACTGGGTGGCTTTGGGGGCGATTTCCTTGCCCCCTTCCTGAAGAGGCTCTCAGTCCTCCTGGGGCAGCGAAAGGAGCAGCCAAGTGGAAGTGGGAAAGGGGTGAGAAGCTGAGTTCTGCAGGCTTGTGGGTCGCTTTTGTTGATGAAGTTATTCAAGCCAAGCTTGAGGGTAGAAAGCCCGGCTGGAGGAAGGAAGAGTTCAGCTGAAGCAGAGGAAGCACGAGAACCCTTGACCCTAAGCTGCCTTGAGGGTGATCGAAGCTTTCTTCCCATAAAAGAAACTCTACCAAGGAAGCAGGCGGCGGTGCCTCGCTGGACGCTCAGTGCTCCATAGACTAGTTGGTCACAAGGAGCTGATGGGTCCAGCTGACGTTGCCAAGTCTTCCTTCCACAGGTCCCTCCTTAAAACGGGATCCGTGAGCCAGAAGGAGATTTCCATCTGTGGTTTTCAATCTGATCACTTCCTTTAAAGGCTTCTCTTGGCTCCTCAGTCACAGAACGAGGCCCTCTGGGCTGCAGACGGGCCTGGATCCCCCGCTTCCCCCTGCTCTGGGCTGAGGCTGAGGAGACTGGGGTGGGCACCAGCCCCCCCCCGGGAGCAGCTGTGGGGAGGGCTGGGCAGCAGCCCCTCACTCCAGTCTCCAGGAACTGAGCGGAGGCCTTTGGGGAGGCCTGGGCTCCCCTTAGGAAGAAGCCACGTTGTCTTTCGCCTGCGTGGGAATCTGGGCCAGCCGATATTCTCCACGGGGGGGGGGTGTTCAGTAGAGTGCAGCGTGGAAGACTCGCCCCTTGAAGAGAAGAGTGCGTGTTGCATCTTCGTCCTTCCTGGGGCCTGGACGCAATGAAAGGTTTCACTCAGTGGATCCAATCTGGCGGAAAGGGGTGATTACCCAGGATGAGGCCCAGGGGGGGGTCTCTCCTTCCAGGCCCATCACAAGGCCCCACAGCACCATTTGCTCTCACAGCTGGACTCGATCAGGAGATGCTGCTGGGCCCCTGGACGGAGGAGGAGCAGGGCTGTCTGCCCTAGAAGTGTCCTGGGGACGATCTTTAGGCAAGCCCCTTCGGTTTTCCAGGAGGGCCGATGGCCGGATATTCCGTTTCAGTGACCTGGGGGGGGGGGGGGGAGAAGGGAAGAGAAGGGCGCTGGGAAGCCAACCTCTGTGGTGCTTCGAAAGCCTCTCGCTCCAAGCAGGGAAGCCGGGCGGCTGCCTCCTGCCCAGGGCAGGGTGGAATGGCAGGCAGTGCCCAGCAGCTGCGCCTGACTTCCTCTTGAGGGCTCAGAACGTGCAGCTGACCCACCAGGATGCCGGGCACTTCCTCCCTGCCAGGCGGCCCCTTCGTTTCCCCAAAGCAGAGGTCTCGCTTTGCCATGGTCAAAACAAATGCAAGCAGACCCCCTGCTGTGGCCTCCTCCTCCGGCTGTGTGGGCCTGCCTCCCACACAAAAGGCCCCCCGAATTGTAGCCTTGGCCCACGGTGCTCTTTTGTGCTGTTCCAAAAGAAACACAATGGATTCTCACTCTGACCCTCATGCCCATGGCAGAAATATGAGGTCTCTTGCAGCATAAGGCCTCTCCCTTCACCTCACTGCCACCACCTGGGCCAGAAATGGCATCCTGCCCAGCAGAGAATGAGCAGGATCGGGCCCTTCCCCTCCCTCCACATTGGACAGTCTTTAAATTGTGTTCAGAAGTTGAAAAGCTATCATGGCCGAGTCGAGGTTGGAGATGGCCTCAATTGCCAATAGGTTTGGGGTGTGATTCACAGCTAAAGCCTGAAATATCTTGACCTGCCCAGGTAGAGCAGGACTGGTTTTTTGCTACATTCATCCTGGTCTCTACCTCAGAGGTGGGTTCCTATCAGTTCTAACCGGTTCTTTAGAACCGTTAGTTAAGCAGCAATGATGTCACGGAGCCGGTTCTGCCGGTGCTGGTCCGTAGGCGCCACCATCTTGGATTTTGCTTTTCCGCATTCGCAGAAGCTATTTTTTGATTGCTGGGGGGGGGGGCCGCACACACCTGGCGCAACCCTGAGCGAACCGGCAGCAAAACAATCAGCAGCCCACCCCTGCTCCACCTCCTGTGAGCGTAGCTGGGAGGGAACAGCCTCCCTCGGTCGGCTCGGAGACTATGCCAGAAAGGGGTCACGGCAGGGTTGTTCCCAAAGGAGAAGTCGCCTGCATCCCTCTGACATTAACAGGGTTCTTTTATCTGTGTTGATTGATGCTTATGAGGCAAGAATCGGGTTTTTGGGTTGTCTGTCTGCCTGTCTGTTTTCGTATGTGTGTGTGTTTGTGTTCGTTTGTTTGTTTAAAGTTATTTGCTGTCCATCTCGTATCCAACGACTGTGAGCAGTTCTGGTGATAGAGCTGTGAAAACAAACCAATAGAACCACACCCAGCCTTGTACCCAGCCATGGCCTGCATCAAGGTTCCAAATAGTAATCGAGCATAAATCAGCTACTGCCTGTCCAGTGCTGTGAGCGGTCTAGCTCTATGTGTGTGTGTGTGTGTGTGTGTGTGTGTCTGTGTGTGTGTGTTACTGCAGGTTGTCTCTCTCCAGGTGGAGTCTTAGTTCAAAGGGAGCTTTGTGCAATGGAGAAGCGTGAGGAGCCTCCAGAGGCAAAGAAGGAGTTATTATCCTTTGATGAGAGATTGTGGGGGGGGGGGGGGAGGAGAAATACCTGGAAATGCCACAGTAGACTTGCTTGTTAGTGGGGGTGGGGGTGGGTGGCTGGGGTTGCCGTTTCCTGCTGCCAAATAAGACAGCACTAGTGCAAATACCTTTGGCGCCCAATGTGCCCGTCCTGCTTGCACTTCTTGAGAAGCTGAAGTTGGAAGTGCTTTGTGCGTGAGAGATCCAGTGAAGCGTAGTTGTGACTTCTGGGTCCTCTTAACCACCTGCGGTCCCTTGGATGCCGAGAGCAGAAGAAGAGTGGATCCTGGCTGGATCAGGCCAAATCCCTCTTCTCCCTGCTGAGAGCCCCCACCAGGAGGAGGAGGAGGAGGAGGAGGCTGTCGGTTAGACAGACCTCTTGCAAGGGAGCATCCCTTCTCCTGGGTGCTGCCCTGGGAAAGGAGGAGGGGGCTGCCTGTCAGCCTGGAAGAAGCCCACCCAGATGAATCCCTTCCGATTTATCCTCAAGTTGTATTAATGGAATCTTGCAAGTCTGAATATCCATCTCTCCCAATTCATCGTCTTTGCAGCCTAGGAAAGTAGACGGGGTCCCTTCTGAATCTCTTGCCATGCCCGGTTCTTTCTCTGGGCTCAGCTGCCTCTTCTCCGGCCGCCAGCCTGGCTGCAGCTCTTCCCGCTGTCTCCCAAGGTGACCCCCACGTACCATTACTCCGTCTTCCCTAAGGTGGCATCCAAGTCTAGTTCTGCCCACCTGAGGGCCACCTGGAAGTCATCACTTGTTTTTAGAGCAGAGAGACACCACCAGACTTGTAGCAACCTCTGTGTGTATGTGTGCGTGTATGTAAAGGCCCCTGGGCTTGGTGGGATGCTAATGCCCCGTTGGCCAGGACTCCTGGAGCATCTCTGTCCTTTCCCAGAGAGCAGCAGATAAAAGAAATCCGTTACGACAGCTTCCCCCCCCCCCCATCCCTCCATAGGGCAGCCTTGCCCAGCCATTGCAATACTCAGGTGTGCTGCATCCCTCTTCTGTTCCCATCGAGCAGAGGAAAGTTGGCAAAACTTTTGTAATCGTTTTTAAACTGTTTTTATTGTGTTTATTGATTGTTCTTTTTTCTGTTGTACGCCGCCCTGAGTCCTACGGGATTGGGCGGCCTATAAGAACAATAAAATAAAATAAAATAAAATAAAATAAAATAAAATAAAATAAAATAAAATAAAATAATAAAATAAAATAAAATAAAATAAAATAAAATAAAATAAAATAAAATAAAATAATAAAATAAATAAAATAAAATAAAATAAAATAAAATAAAATAAAATAAAATAAATAAAATAATAAAATAAAATAAAATAAAATAAAATAAAATAAAATAATAAAATAAAATAAAATAAAATAAAATAAAATAAAATAAAATAATAAAATAAAATAAAATAAAATAATAAAATAAAATAAAATAAAATAAATAAAATAAAATAAAATAAAATAAAATAAAATAAAATAAAATAAAATAAAATAAATAAAATAAAATAAAATAAAATAAAATAAAATAAAATAATAATAAAATAAAATAAAATAATAAAATAAAATAAAATAAAATAAAATAAAATAAAATAAAATAAAATAAAATAAAATAAAATAAAATAAATACATAAATACATAAATACATAAATACATAAATACATAAATACATAAATAAATACAATAAAACACCTGCAAAACTGCCGAGAGAGGCCACCTTACGCAGCCCCACGGCTGTTTCTGGGGCAGGGGTTTCCTGTTCTGGTCTATTGGGCTCGGCGTTCACCTCTTCCTCCCTCCTCTTGTGGTTTGGCTCTCTGTGGCTACTGTCCCCTGAGCTGGTTTTGGAGGGCGGCTTCCATCCTTCTGGAAGTTGGACACCATCTCCAACAGTTGTCAGTCTGGCTCCCGTTTGTGCGTTCACACGGAAAAGGAATTCATAAGAAAGTGTGGCGATTATGAAAGAATTAGTGAAGCCTGCAAGGATGATAAGAGATTCTGAGGGTGTGAAAGGCTCCTTTTGGCAGTGTCCCAAATGAACGTTGGGGGGAAATATTGGACATGGGGAGAAAGAACCAAGAGGCACATGAAGTGAGTGCAGTCTGACAGAATTCTGATCCAAAGGGTGCAAGGGATCATCATAAACTTTGGGAAGTGCGGTAGGGGTGTTATTTGGGCACTGACTTACCTGGCAGGCTGGAATTTGCTCTCGGTCAGCTCCTGAGGAATGGGAGCGTGGGAGAAAGGGCTAGGGTTAGGGTTGCCGTGTGTCGTATGTTGTGGGTTTAGGAGGAAGCGAATGGGCTTCAGTTGCAAAGTGCTTTGCTTGAATGTGGATGTGCTTGTTTAAGGCTGTTTCCTGACAACCTGGGTGACTGGGTGGGGTTGGGGATGATTGAAAGCAGGGTCTGAATTCTGAATCTGACATCCCCAGAACAGAGAATGGCCGGGGTCTGAGAAAATTTAGGACCGATTCCGAGGACAGGCACGGCCTCCTCCACACGCAGCCCTCACTTTTTGGTGCCCACTTCCCCATAAGGCAGACCTGCTCCCCTCCCTGCCTCATGGGGCAGTCTGGGCATTTTTCTGGGGTCATCAAAGGTCAGGGCGGCTTGACCAGGGAAGGAAGCTCTTGTAGATGCTCTGCTTGAAGGGGCTCATCTGCTCCCACCACTTTGCCACCTTCTTGGATCTGGGCAAAGGGGCTTCCATTTCTCCGGGGAGGGGTTCCCCCCCCTTTTTTAATAGGCATAAGGAACACAGTTGTGTTTATCTTTAGTAGGCATTGGGAAACTATTCTACAAGTTCTGCTAAAGAGCACTAGGTATGCTTTGTAAATAAAAAGGAAACCTTTAAAGAATAGCTGTCATGTGTTTCCGTCTGCCTCAGTTCCCTTCTTGGCTCTTCCCCATCTCCCATCCTCTCATTACCTTCTCGGCGGCCTTGAGGGGCTGGCCAGACAAGCAGACCCTGGTTCGGATTTAGAGTGGGAGCTGAGCCGTCCCAAGTCAGGGCGAGGCTCCTTCAGAGGGAGATGCCTGGCCTTCTGGGGAAGGGGGCCGGCATGCACAAGGGAGCCGGAGGGGCCAGCGCACAGGTTCACCCACCTGGCTGGGCCACTCCGCCTGGCCTCTCTCGGCACAGCCCCTCCCTTCCCCTCCCCTGCCAATCTGCCAGCAGCCTCCTGATTAAGCTGCTTGCTGGCTCCCTCTGCGCCTTTGATCAGCCGCCCACCCACCTGCAGGTGCCCTCCCCCCCCTCTGTCTTTCAGTGCTGTTTGATCTTTTCATTTGGGAGGGAGGGAGGGGCCTCCTAGGGTGGATGTTTCCCTGCATCACTTTCCACCGGAGCTTCGCTAATGGCCAAATTGGAGAAGGCTCCTTCTTAGATTCTCTTGTCGGAATTCTTGAGAATTCAGAGGATCAAAGGAAGCCTCCATTTCACCACGCAGAATCTTCCTATTTGAGCCATTGCGGTACCTCAAGTACCTCGGACGGAACGCAAACCGGGCCATTAAATGCAAAAATGAACTTATTGGGTTGAGCCAGAACGGCTTGTCTTCCCCTGGAAAACTTTGAAGACGGTCCCCGGAGGCCTCTTAAGTTTCGGTTTGAGGGTCAGGTGGTCCAAATGCGAGGAGTGTAGATTCTCTCAAGCATTCCCTGAAGGGACTAGTTCGGATGGCTAGCAACAAATTTAAAACCATATGTTTGAGTAGAATAGAATAACAGAGTTGGAAGGGACCTTGGAGGTCTTCTAGTCCAACCCCTGCTTAGGCAGGAATCCCTACACCACTTCAGACAAATGGTTATCCAACAACTTCTTAAAAACTCCAGTGTTGGAGCATTCACAACCACTGGAGGCAAGTTGTTCCACTGATTAATTGTTCTAACTGTCAGGAAATTTCTCCTTAGTTCTAAGTTGCTTCTCTCCTTGTTTAGTTGCCACCCATTGCTTCTTGTCCTACCCTCAGGTGCTTTGAAGACTAGGTTGACTCCCTCTTCTTTGGGGCAGCCCCTGAGATATTGGAAGGCTGCTATCATGTCTTCCCTGGTCCTTTTCTTCACTACACTAGCCATGCCCAGTTTCTTTCTATGTATTTGCCTCCAGTCCCCTAATCACCTTTGTTGCTCTTCTCTGCACTCTTTCTAGAGTCTCAACATCTTTTTTACATCGTGGTGATCAAAACTGGATGCGGTATTCCAAGTGTGGCCTTACCAAGGCATTATAAAGTGGTATTAACACTTCGCCTGATCTTGATTCTATCCCTCTGTTAGTGCAGCCTAGAACTGTGTTGGCTTTTTTGGCAGCTGCTGCAGCACACGGCTGGCTCCTATTTAAATGATTGTCCACTAGGACTCCAAGGTGTGTGTGTGTACACCCACACACGCTCAGTCATCCACCAGGATCAACAAAAGCCAGCAAGAACACAATTAACGTGAGTTAAACTTGATCATATGGTTGTATTCATTCATCATGACTTGCTAAAGAGTCAATCTGGCCAGGCCATTGGCCAGCATAAGATCACACCAGCAACTGTCAAGTTCATTTATTATCTCTTGTACCCTTTCAATCAGAATTCATACATTTGCAACTTTGATTTCCTCATTTCCGCATACGGTCCTCCTTCCCCCGTTCTCTCCCTTCAGTTCCATTCCAGGTAATTTCATCACTTACTTTGAATTTTATTCAGTTTTGTTTTGCCTCCTTCTCCTTTCCAGAGTATGATTTTCTTTAAATCCATTCTACATTTTCTCTGCTGTTTTCCTATTCGCTTTTCATTCTTCTTTTTTTCTCTATTCACATTGCATGGGCTGAGATTTTTGGGGGGTATCAGTTTCGCTGCCTGTTGGGCAGGATGCCAGGCGCGTAACCAAAGCTCAGCCTTCCCTCAAGCCTCCTCATCCGGAGCCTCCCAGCAAGTCAACCCAAAGCTGCCTGCGCTTGGGAACATAATTCAGGAAGAGCAGTGAAGGTTTCTGTTACGCTTCGGTTCTTGACCAAAGTTGAATCGGCCATTTTTCCTTAACCAGAGATAGGTCATTAGAGCATTTCGTTCCTTCTGCGTGGCAAGCATTCAAAATATTTTAATTTTTTATTCCGTTCTTATAGATGCCCAACTCAACCAAATGGCTCATCTTACAATTCTAAAATTATAAAACAATTTAAAAACATCAAAACAATGAAAACAATAGCAACCATGACGATTAATCAATAGTAAAGGCTAGGAACGGGGCCTTAACATGTTCCGCCTGGAGAGCTTTCACTATTGTATGCTTAATTAGTTTTGTAATAAAATAATAAAAAACAATGGGTGATATTGGTAGATACTAAAAAGGCACTGCGGTGTGTGGAGAATGGGTACTCCAACACTGGAGGTTTTTAAGAAGCGATGGGACCCCCATTTGTCTGAAACGGTCTTGTGTCTCCTCCTATTGAGTAGGGGATTGGGCTAGAACGGGGGTCCCCAATCCCCGGTCTATAGAGCAGCAACCGGACCGCACAAGCAAGCAAAGCCCCATACACGGCATGCAGGCAGCCCATGAAACGGCCCCTCCGGCCCACGGAAAAAACTCTCTCCACGGAACCGGTCCCGGGTGCCCAAAAGATTTGGGGGTGGGGTGGACTAGAAGATCTTCATGGTCCCTCCCAACTCTGTTATTGAGAGATCCTGGGGCCAGGCTGCTGAGCCTGGAAGGGCCGTGATGGAACGGTGTCTGTCCCCAAGTCTGCATCGACAGACAAAACAGACAGAGTGCGAGAAAGCCCCGGTTCTCTCCCTCAAAGCATTATAGGAAGTTCTCATTTAGTGGCTGTTTGTAGTTATGATGGTGAAGAAAAAAGTAATTTTGCAACCGGTCCTCATAGTTACGACCTGTGCAGATCTGTAAAGCGAAGGAAAGCTGAAGTAAGGTCATAAACACAGCCATGGTTTCACTCAGTGACTGCTTTGCTTCATGGCTGAGTTGCGGGTCCCAGTCGTGGTCACTAAACAAGGACTGCCTGTAGTCTCCCTTGGGGGTGGGGTTTTTCTAGGCAGCCCAGGTCCAGATGCACTGAATGCCCCAGAGGCCGGGCCAAGAAGGACCAAAAGCCCCTCTGGGTAGTCGTGGGAATGAGGACCCCGATTGTTCCATCGTGAGCGGCCCAGAGAGAGAGAGGGGCGGGAGGCGGGTAACTCCGAAGGCCATTCTTCTTGCCAGCAACACCTTCGGGGATGGGAAGCTCAGAGCCGCATTTCTGTCCTCCTCCAAGGAGGGGCCTTCGCTGTTTCTGTTCCCCCACACACACACACATCCAAGGCTAAAGCTTTGCTAGCTCCCTCCAGTTGGGCACCCGCAGGGCACCTGCCAGCCCTCCCGGCCATGGCATCCCCTGGGCTGCCAGCTGCTTGGAGCCAGCGCCCGTCTGCGGGAGGCCCTTTCAGACGTCTGTTGCTAAGGGCAGCTAAGGAGGCTGGCTCTCTTAATGGCCTGGTTGCCCCTCTGCTTGCAGCGAGAACGAGGCCCTGTGGCGGGAGGTGGCCACTTTGCGTCAGAAGCACACGCAGCAACAGAAGGTCGTCAATAAGGTGAGTTTGGAAACACCCCCCCCCCGCCCGGCTCAAGAGTTCCCCCCCCCCCAGAGGGCCCTGCTGTGAATCCTCAGCCTGCCCAAAGACCGGAGGGCATCCACCCATTGAGGGGAGGTCACGGAAGCAGCCCAGAGTGATTGGGGCCAGATCCTCGGTCTCAGCCCCTGACATCCAGGGGCGAAGGCCTCAGCAGCCCCTCTGCCTCGGGAAGCAATTGGCCGCCCCCAGCAGGCGCCCCCATTCATACCTGCCTTGTCTCCCGGGGCTGCCTCGGGACCCCCGTTCTCCCAGGGTGCAGCACCCTCAGGGCCTCCTCTTCCTCCTCTTGCAGCTCATCCAGTTCTTGATTTCCTTGGTGCAGTCCAATCGTATCCTTGGGGTGAAGAGGAAGATGTAAGTGAGCCCCCAGAGGCACCGTTGATTGGCAGCAGAGGGAAAGCTCTGGGTCTGGCCTGGGGACCCTGGCCGGAGGGTGGCCTCACTGCCCCCCCTCTCTCTCCCTTCCAGCCCCCTGATGTTGAACGATGGCAGTTCCCCCCACAGCATGCCCAAATACGGCCGGCAGTACTCCTTGGAGCACCTCCACAGCCCGTCCCCCTACTCGGTAAGTACGGAGGGGCGGGCGGTTGGCTTCCATTGTTGTCAGGCTGTCTCTTGGACCACACCCCACCTCCTCCTGTGGGTGTCCCCGGACAGAGCCAGCTGCATTCCCCGCAGGGACAGCCACCAGGAGGGTAGGAGGACTGGCATCTCTCGTCTGGACGATCCCTTAAACAGGAGCCAGCCGTGTGCAGCAGCAGCAGCCCAAAAAGCTAATACAATCCTTGGCTGTATAAACAGAGGCATAGAGTATCACAGTCACCTGGAGTATTAGTACCGCTTTATGAAGCCTTAGTCAGGCCCCACCTGGAATATGTATCCAGTTTTGGTCACCCCATTACAAAAAGGAGGTTTGAGACTTTGGAAAAAGTGCATAGAAGAGCAACTAAGACGATTAAAGGCCTGGAGACTAAAACATATGAAGAACAGTTGCAGGATTTGGGTTTGGCTAGTCTAGAGAAAAGAAGGAATTAAGGGGGACGTGATAGCAGTCTTCCAGTATTTGAGGGGCTGTCACAGAGAAGAGGGGGTCAGCTTATTCTCCAAAGCACCAGAGGGCAGGACAAGAAGCAACGGTTGGAAACTGATCAAGGAGAGAAGCAACCTGGAATTAAGGAGAAACTTCCTAACAGTGAGGACAATTAACCAGTGGAACAGAAGTTGCCTCCAGAAGTTGTGGGTGCTTCATCACTGGAGGTTTTTAAGAAAAGACGGGCATTTGTCCAGAATGGTACAGGGTTTCCTGCCTGAGCAGGGGGTTGGACTAGAAGACCTCCAAGGTCCCTTCCAGCTGTATTCTGATTGATTGACTGCTGCGGCCCCTCAGACTGCAGCCGGCTCTTGGGCCCGTGTGAAGCAGCCCTTGGGGTGAATCCTCAGGCAGGTGGCCGGCCAGGTACTTGGGTCAGAAATAAAACCCTTTTGAGCGTTCCTTTTCCACCAGACGAAGGTTATTCAGAGGCTCTTCTGGGCTTTCCTGAGCTGCAGCTCACAGACGCCTCTGCCTTTCAGTAACGTTTGTGCCTTGGAAAAGGTGTGCCTGCCTCCTGCTGCCGCCTTTTGCCACCGTAGACGCAGCCCTCGTCCCTCGTGGTGCGAACCCAGGAGTTGCGCTCCCTTCATCCAGGCCTGCTGTCTGAGCCCCTTCTCGGCCTCCCCTTCTCTCTTCCTGGCTTTCTTGGCCCTCTTCTCAAGCTTAATTACCCAGGGATTTGTGGGGGGCAGGAGGGAGGAGTGGGGCACCCTTCTCCCCTGTGAATGGGGCCCTTCGGGGGAGAGGTATTTGGTGGGGGGGCTGCCTCTTGGCCCATGGCTAGCAGGGGAAAGACTCATCTTGTGTGTGTGTGTGTGTGTGTCCCCATTCTCATTACAGGCATCCTCCCCAGCGTATGGCGGCCCCAAACTTTACTCTCCGGACTCCGGCCCCATCATCTCCGATGTGACCGAACTGGCCCAGTCCAGCCCGTCTCCCTGCCCCAGTAGCAGCAGCTTTGAGGAGGAGAGGTAGGGGGCTTCTCTGGGCAAAGGGGGGGGCTTTCCTCAGAAGGTGGGCTGTCTCTCCTGGGCGGGAGTCTTGGGCTGCCTCTGATCAAGTTTGCATCTGCAGCCAAAGGGGAGAGCTGGGTATTGATCCTCCTCCATTTTCCAGTGAGGAAAGGGGAAATGGTTCAAAAGTTAGGAACGGCTCAATTGCCGTTTCAAGGTGGCTTTGGGATGTCCTGGGTCTATTTGTGGTCTTCGTCATTTGTGAGAAGGTCTCCGTTACCAGCCGAGCAGGGCAGCCCCAGGATCTCGGCTTGATGGGTGAGCTCTGCCCCTGCCACTCACCGCTGGCTCTGAAGCTGCTTTGCCTCATCTCCCATGCTGCTGAGCCTCAAGGGGACTCTGGGGCCAGGAGTCCAGCCTTGAGAGGGCAGTGGCCTGCTTGGCCCCCTGCCCAGCGTTCCCTGGATTCAGGGCCGTGAAGACCCCAGCCCCCTATTGCTTCCTCTCCCCCACCCCTCACCCTGCCAACGGATGCAGCCATGGCACGTATGTCATTTATGGCCAGACAGGAGCTCCTGCTTCTCAAGGGGATCCAGTTGCTTTCCGAAGTGGGCCAGTTCGGCTCCGTTTTTCCATCTCTGGAGCTGCTGGAGTGTGAACACTGGACGTACCTCCACCTCCATGGTTGCCATGATGTAAAAAAGATGCTGAGACTCCAGAAAGAGAGTAGAGAACAGTTGGGGGGAGGGGGCAGATCTGTGGTGGTGGTGGAACCCTCCCCATTCTTGCCTGCAGCCACAAGCCTCGTCCTTAAAGCCCCTTAAAGCCCCTTTCGCCTGGCCAGTTTGCCTTCATGGCTTCTCTCCCTTCCCCTCGTCTCCCGGACGGTCTTAGGAGCAGCCCCGTGGTCCGTATCAAAGAAGAGCCCCCGAGCCCCTCGTGCAGCCCCTCCGCAGAGGATGTCAGCCCCCTGGGCAGCCCCCTCTCGCCCTCCGCCTTCATCGACTCCATCTTCCAAGAGGACCAGCCCAGCAGCACTTCTTCCACCACAGCCCCTCCCACCCACGGCACCCGACCGCAGCCCCACGAAAAGTGCCTCAGCGTGGCCTGCCTTGACAAGTAAGTGTGGGACATCAAGCCCAGGGCAGGGGGGGTCTCATCCCCTCTCTTGCCCACCGCCGGCCTCCCGAGCTGCCTCCGCCTGTAGGTTTGCTGTAGCCCAGGGGATGTCCAGCCTTGGCAGCTCTTTAAGACTTGTGGACTTCAACTCCAGGAATTCTGGGAGTCCACAAGTCTTAAACGTGCAGGATCTGGTGGGCCTTATGGGGCTCACACCAGCAGGCCAGGAAGGACAGGAGTCTCCCCTCTGCCCCAAAGGCCCTTCTGCACTTGGGGGGTGGGGCATGCCAGAGCCTGAAATGGAGGGGGGGGGGCTGTGTTGTCTTCCCAGCTGGAACAGCTCCAGAGCCAGGTAGAGCCGACTTCCAGTCTCTATGGTTGTGGGAGGCGGCCAGGACAAGATGGACGGGGCTCCCTTAAGCGAGGGGCGTCTGTGGCGTAAAGGGTGCGGCTTCTGAGCCCCCTAAAGGCTAAGGCCCAAGAAGTAGAGGGCTGCCCCCCAGGGCCCTCAGCCACACAGAGAGAGCACACTCGGTCTGGGTTGGCATCCCTTGGAGGGAGCCTCTCTGCCAGGAAGAGCCCCGTGGCGTGAGGGGGCTGGGCCTCAGCCGTTGGGCCCTGCAAGGGGCAGAAGTGGGCACCTTTAAGGGCCCTTCGGCGGTGGCGGCTCATTGCCTTGTCCTGTCTGAGCAACGGGCAAGGAAGCCCCTCCTGTGACAGCCCTTGCGGGGGGAGCCCCCTGTTGTGTTCGTGGCATCTCCCCCTCGCCCGGCATGTGGTCTCTGCTCCGCATCCCCCTGGGTGCCGCCTTCTCCCTGCCACTCAGCAGCAGCAGCAGCAGCTCTCTGGCTGGTCAAGCCCTGGGCTCTTCCCTCCCTCCAGGTGACCCCTCCGTGGGTCTCCATCGACTCTTCTTCTTCTATCTTTCAGTGTGGGTCGTGCTCCGCAGATGTCTGAGGTCACCTGCCTTTTCCCCAGCCCTTCCTCCTCCTCCTCTTCCTCTCTGCACTGCAGACCACAGCAAGGGTTAGCATTTCCTCAGCCGTGGCTGCCCCCTCAGGAGCCGTGTGGGGAGATGGGGCAGGGAGCTGAGAGGGAGAAGCCCAGGGAAGTGGGCCAGAGGGGGGCGGAGCTTTTGGGGGCTCCTCCAGCACCAGAGACGCAGCCTTGCTCACCCCACTGAAGACACCCCCAGAATTTGCAGCAAGGGCACACACACACCCCTTTGACCTCCATTTGGAGGGCCGAGGGGGCCCTGGCTGCTGGGCTGACCCAGAGGGCAGCCATTCTGGAGTTCGGGGAGTCGCCAACCAGCTGGCGTTGGCACCCTTGAGCCCAAGGAAGGGGGTCTTAATCTTCCAAGCCTGGGGCTCTCGTGAAGGCTCTCCAGATTGGGGAGGGGGGCTTCCCTGCCGGCTGTAGAGCCAAGGAGATGGAGAGAAGAGGAGGAGGGAGGGTCCCGCTGAAGCTGACTGGCTGAGAAGAGAGCCCTGGGTGGATTACGCAGCCAGGCTCTTCCTCACCCCAGGCATTGCCTGCTCACACACAGACTCACACCCAGCGGAGGAGTCAAGGTGGCAGTGGCCCTCCCAGCCTTCCCTCCCCCCCCTTGCACCTCCTTGGGGGTCTCCTGGTTCTTGGGAGGGGCTCCCACTGCAGAGCGGCTGTGCCGAGTGCCCTCTTGCACGTGGATTCAGGGACCCCGAGGCAGCACTCGTGAATCCTGCACGTGGGTCGCACACGCATAACCAGCACAGGGGCAGCTGATGGCAGGAGGGGCAGCTTCCGAGGGGGAGCCCGGGCACTGGCTTTCTCAGGGCTTTCCTCCCAACCAAAAGATCCTGGAGCAGGAAGAAGAGGCTGGTGGTGCCCATAGAGTCCGTGGTGTGCTCTGCCCTCCCCCCCCATCCGCCTCACGAGGTGCCCTTTTGCCCCCCCAGGAACGAGCTGAACGAGCACTTGGAGACCATCGACTCCAGCCTGGACCACCTCCAGAACATGCTGACCACCCACAGCTTCAGCGTGGACACCAGCGCCTTGCTGGACGTAAGCCCTCCTCACGGAGTCCTCCTCTGGCAGCGGGTGGGCTTCAGGGCGAGTGGACCCCCCTAATCCCGGCCCACCTTCCCCTCCTCTCCCGACAGCTCTTCAGCCCTTCCGTGGGGGTGACGGACATGAGCCTGCCGGATCTGGACAGCAGCCTGGCCAGCGTGAGTCTGCCCCCCCCGACCCCCTCCCCAGCAGGCCCTGATCAGACGACCCCTGGGTCCTCCCTCCCTCCCTCCCCCGGGGGCTTCTTTCCCTTCGAAGGGGCTGGCCTCTGGCCTTTTGGCTCATAGGCCTATCGGCAGCAGAGGCTTCCCCGGGGGACATGCTCATTGCCCCCCCCCCTGCCAGGAAGCGGCCCACAGCCAAAGGCCACTGCAGGAACAACGGTGGAAGGAAGGAGTGTGGGTCGGGCAGGTGGTCTCTTGCTTGGGTGCATCTCTGAGGGAGGGGTCTGCCCTCGGGCTCCCCCATCCCCCGACATCTCACCCCTGAGGGGCTCTTTTGCAGATCCAGGAGCTCCTCTCCTCCCAAGAGCAGCAGAAGCCAGCCGAGGGAGAAGACGCCATGGCAGACGCAGGTGGGCACCGGGCTCTGCATGCTGGGCTGGCTGGAGCAGGGGGCGCACTGTCTGGGGAGAGACCCCAAGAGGCCCCAGGGCAGGCGGGCCGAAAGGTCTCCCCCGTGGCTGGCTCAGGAATTCTGGGAGTCCACAGTGAAGTTGGCACAGTTGCCAGAGCTGCCACCCACCCCCACCCCCCCGATCCAAGGGCTTCTGGGGCTCTTGGCCTTCCTGCCTTTACCGCCCTCTGACCTGTGTCCCCTGCCCCTTTTCTCTGCCTTGCCAGGCAAGCAGTTGGTACATTACACGGCCCAGCCCTTGTTCCTGGTGGACTCCAACACGGTGGACGTGGGCAGCGCGGACGTGCCCATTTTCTTCGAGCTGGGCGAAGGAGCCGGCTTCCCTGAGGGGGAGGACTGCTTGGAGGACCCCGGCCTCTCCCTGCTCTCTGGGACGGAGCACCCCAAGCCCAAGGACCCCGCGGTCTCCTAAGGCCCATCTCAGCCGGGAAGGCCTGCCGCGGGGCTGAGCTCCGGTGGGACAGGAGGGTCACTGCGTGTGTGCTTCCCACGGCGGTGTTGTGGGCCCTGCTTTCGCGAGAGCAGCCCAGGGCAGGCACGGGGCTCGGAGGGACGTGGCCGCGGCCGCCAGAGGATGTTCGTCTCGCCTGCGTGACAGTCACTCTCCGTGTCTTGAAGCTGAAGAGACTCCGTGGCTCCTCCAAGCAGCCGGCCGTCGGGTGGAGGGGTCTCCGGGGGACGGCTGCAGCCCTGCCTCCCGGGGACCCCCATGAGAAGGTTCCCCATCCCCCACCTTTCCCCAGTGGGGTTTATTTTATTTCCCTTGGCTTAGCAGTGAAGGGTTTGTACATTTACATTTTGATTGTTACTAGAAAAATTGTATTTTGAATTTTTACATAAGAGAAGACGCTAGCCGCCCCCTCCTCTCTCACAATATAAATATCTATATAGACATGCTCAAATATATCTATATCTCTACGGAACGGCCCATCCCGAGATCAGCTTTTGTTGCCTTGGACGCCTCCTCCTGGGGTCTGGGTTCGGAAGCCGCTCCTTCTGCAGGGGAACTTGGGAGAAGGCCGGCCTGGTCCCAATCCGACAGACGCCTTGGGAATAACAGCCCTCCCCTTGGGCTTGGTTTACGTTTTTGTGCCTGCACCCCAAGCCCCCCCCCGCCATCTTAACTCGCCCCAACTGGACCTGCAGCTCTGAAAAGTTCTTGCAGAAGGAGGGCGTGGGGGCCCCCGTGACCGGCCCCCTCCTCCAGCGCATCCGACAAAGGAGTCATGGAAGCGGAAGCCGGGCCCCTTCTCTCTCTCGGGGGGGCCCCCCAGCTTTCCCAAAGTAAATGCCAGTCTGCTGCCTAGCCGCGTATCTGGCTGCAGGGCTGGCCGTTCGTCTCCTGGGCCAGGCTGGCAGATGACCAGCACCCAGGTGCCACCCAGCTCCCGAAAGGGCAGCAGGTGGGTGCCTCTTTGGCCAGTCTGCCCAGCCTCAGCCAGTTCCAGCTTCCCAGCTGCCATCATTGGGCCTGCCCAGCCCTATCCCAGAGGTCAGCCAGCCAGCCGTTGCTCTGGAGGAGGCCTGGCCTTGTGTGGCTGGCATCTGCCCTTGAGCCACCACAGGCTGTCAAGGAATGGCGGGCAGTGGGCAGAGACACTGCAGCCAACCTTGTGATCTGCCCCCACCACGGCCCCTCCAGCAAAGGCGGCCAGCCTGCTTTCAGTCCTCCTGCAGAAGGCAAAAGAAAAAGAGCAGCCGGTGGGTCCATGAAGACCCTTCGTCCATCAGGCCCCATGAGCAGCTGGGGCTCGTGGGGGGCAGCCGATCTGAAGGGGGAAGCAGGAGGGTCCGGGCTTCCCAAGGAGGGGATGTTGGTGAAGGAGGAGCCTCACCTGGAGCCTCTTGGGATGAGCAGCTTCTTGTGGCTGTTTCTACTGACCCCAGTTCCTTACACCACCACCACCCCTTGATTTTAGAGGGGTGTTTCTTCCCCCCCCCACATGCCCAAGTGTTGCAAGTCCTGCCTGACTTCGTAGCTCCTTTTTTCTCACTTCTGGGGCAGGGCTTGTGGCCACCACCACAATGAGCGAACCTGAAGTGTGACGGCAGAGCTGAAAGGGCCCCATTTCCTGCCACAGAAGCCCACTCGGCTGCATCAGGGCCACGGGGTGGGCGTGAGTTCCACGGGCTCCGAGGGCAAATTCTCGGATCATCCTGCCCGAGGGCTGTTAGGTGGGCCTGGCCAAGCTGTGAGGCAGCTGCCCCATGGTGGTGGGGCACCCAAGATAGCACCTTCCTGGCTGGGGGGCAACACACAGACCCAGAGCGGTTTGTAAATCTTTATTGGTTACAGAGGCTGCCCGTCTGTACAGAAGGGGAGGGCTGAATGAGCAGCCAGCAAGAGCAAAGGCAGAGCCCACGACCACCTCTACAGGGTCAAGGGGAAACCTAGAGCACAGGCACACACACACACACAACCACCCAGGTCAGCAGCCATCCGCAACAAACCTCACAAGGTCAAACCCCCAAATCGTAAAAGATTGCCACTGGACTGCAGGTTTCCCAGCCTGTGGGGCTCTAGACAGACACGGTGGACCAAGCAAAGCCAGTTCTGTTTTGGCATCCACTCCATAAAATCCTCCGGGCTCACTTGTCAATCCGGGAAGACCCCTCTGGAGCCCCTCTGGGGGTCTCAGCTCCATCTCTCAGGAAGCCTCCATAATCCCTTCCCTCTGCAGGCCTGCCCCCCCCCCCGCCCCACTCCCTGGAGAGGGAAGTCGTGGTCTTCCTAGTCCGTATCTTCCGTCCCACCCCTAGGTGATGGAGCCAGAGACATGAGTGGGCAGCAGAGAAGTGAGCACAATGGATTAGCCGCTGTCTGGAGACTCAGCCATCCCCCAGCCCCCCCCCCTCCTTAAGGGAGACCCCATGGGGAGAGATTCCGCAAGCAGAGGCAAGGGTAGCTGCATGGGGCCCTGGAGGTGCTTAGAAGGAGACTGACAGGTTGGGTGTGGGCCCTGCTTGTTTGCTGGGGGTCACCTACTTCCTCCCCAAAGGCCCATTGTGCTGCTGCTGCCACCAAGCGCTGGTGGGTAAGGGGTTGGGGGCACATAGATATCTATGCTTTAGAGCAGAGGCAGGGAACAATCACCCTTTTCACTTGTGGACTTCAACTCCCAGAATCCCAGCATGGCTGGCTCAGGAATTCCGAGTCCTAACAGGGCCATGGTTGCCCACCTCTGCTTTAGAGCGAGGACTGGCCAAATGGCCTTCAAGGCCCCTTCCAGCCCTTCACTGGAAGAGCGGCTGCAGCCTCGCTCCTCTGGCCAGGAGGCCTTTTGGAGGACACGGCAGAGGAACATGCTGGTGCTGTTGTCATCTTTCCCAAATTGCACGCACGCACGCACACACTCACACTCACACAAACACCCCTATTCTGGGCCTAGCTGTGGCAGGAACCAGGGAATGGTCGAGACAATGGATCCGGGTTAGATAGCACAAGAGCAGGCAGATCTTTGCAGTCGACCGGGGCATCTCAGGATCTTCAAGAAGGGTGGGAAGAGGTGGCAGCAGCCGCCCTCACATGCCTGTGGAGGAGAAGAGACCCTCATTACCTTGCCCTGCACCACCGGGGGGCCCTCTGGAAGAAGCTGGGGTGGCCCCTAGGATTCCCCCTCCCGGAGGGCTCAGCAGGCCACAGCTGGGTTTCGCCTCCAGGAGCTCCCCAACCGGAGCACTGCTTGGCTGACCTCCCGCCCAGGTCCCAGAGAGCTTTCCTGCCAGTCCAAGCGGGGGCCCCGTGCTCTTCCCCCAAAGCAAAGCAATTAATGCTGCTCCACTGACTCGGGCATCCCTGGGTGACAGGCACCTTGCTAAAAGTTCCCCAGCAGCCACAGAGGCAACCAGGAAGAGAACCGGGGGGCACACACAGACCTCGCACACCTAGGGCCTCGCTCTTTCCCCCACCTGGCAGGAAGACCACCACCCAACAGGATTTGCCATTTGCAATCCCCCGATTTGAACCTTCTCTCTCAAGGGGTGAGGGGGGGCAGAGCACTGCCAGGGACACTTATCTGGGGATGTCAGGGACTCTTCCGAATCAACTTCATGGTCCAAGCCTAGAAAGGAGACCACGATGCGAGCACAGTATCCCCCTGGCTCTATCCCCATGGACCCCACCCTCCCTGGCCAGCCCTAACCCATAGCCAAGTGGGGGGGCTCCCCTTGAGAGACTGGGTGGAGGAATGGTGCCAGAGCTGCCCCTCCCTCCCCAAGGGCTCCCTGGGATTCCCAGCCCAGGGAGGACTTACTTTCCTGGGACTCTTCCTGGGAGTGGGACGGCTCCTCCATGGCTGGGCCTGTGGGAACAAAGACCCCGTCTCTTCCCTGCCCAAACACCAAAGCGTGGCGAAGGCGGCTGGCAGGGGAGGATGGCACCGTTTGTAGCTTTGCCAGCCAGGAAGAGCAAGAGCTGCTGGTTTTCTCTGGGAAGCAACCGCTTGAGAGGAGATGCCCAGAGAGGCTCCCTCTGGCTGGACAGCCACAGGATGCCCTGGGCAGCCTGGTCCGGCCCAACTGGGGCCCACCAGCCTTTGGGGCTTCCCTCCCAGCTGTGGGACACAGGGCCAGCCCCCCTCCCCTGCCCTGCAGCAGCCCACCCACCGCTCTGTGCGTCTCCGGGGAGGGGGTCCAGGCTGAAGGAGCCAAGGTTGGAGGCATCACTGTGCAGCAGGTCCCCGTTCATCTCCTCGGTGTGGGATCGATCGGCCTGCGCAAAGCTCACGGGGGGCCCACCTGCCCGAAAAAGAGGGGGGAGGAAGGCTGGGCTGGGGGCAATTTCCAGGGCAGGCACCAGCCAAAGCAGGCTGCCCTGCAAAGAGCCGGAATGGGGGCAGAGCGCGCCCAGACTGCTCTGTGGCCTACCTGTCGTTGCTTGCTCCACAGGACTGGCAGCCTCACCTGTAGAGAGAAAGGCAGAGGCATCAAAGGAGAAGGAGGAGAGAAAGCCCCCCCCCCCCAATTCAGCATTTGATTGGAAAAGGAAAAATGCCTTGCATTTCAGGACTGATGGAAACAGCTTCTGGGCGGCTGCTGGGGGCTGAAGACCCCTTTGGGGAGGTCAACTGGGACTCACCATGGACAGCTTCCTTCCCCTCCCCCTCTTGACCTCTTTGGCCCTAAGTGAACCCTGTTTTCTGGGGCGTCTCTTACTTTCTCCAGAGGCCTCCGATTTGCCAGCGATGAGGGACTCAGAATTTGCCTGGGGCTCTGAAAAAGGGGAGAAGAAAAGGCTGGGCTCCCCCACTGGTCATTTCCCCCATAACTCTTGCAGGGGGTCAGAAGCTGCTTTTTGCTTCCCCCCCCCACCAGCCCCACCAGCGTCTGGCGGGTCTCCTGGATTCTGAAGAAGTGGAGGCAGCCCAGGAGCCCATCAGCTGCCAGGCCTGGGGGGGGAGGGGGAACCCTCCAGGTTCCAGGCAGGGAGGGGTCCCCACAGCATACCTGGGCTCTGGCTGCTGGCTGGGGGTGCAGGCTCTGGGGAGCTCAGCGGCTCTGGGGGGGAAAAAGGGGGGGCAAGTGGAACAAACGCCTGGAAAGAGGGAGGAGGGCTTGGGAGTCCCATGTGGGGGGAGACCGGAGTGCCTCCGTGAAGGGGGGAGGGGCTGCACAGCTAAGCTAGAACCCATCCAAGCAGCCGCCCCGAGAGGCGCTCAGAGGCCCCTGGGGACGATGGCAGCCTTTCCAGCGCGGTGCTCCCGTAGGGGACCGTCCCCCGCGCCCAAGGGAGAGGGAGGGGTCAGGGCTAAGTCTCGGGGAGGCCGCCGGAGCGGCTTCCAGGCAGGGACGGCCGCATCTCACCGTCGGCGGCCACCACGGCCAGGAGCAGAAGCGCGGCTGCCGCGAGGACCAGGAACCTGCAGCGGAGGGAAGAAGGGCGGCGAGTCAAGGCGGGCGGGGCGGAGGCAGCGCCAGTGGGCGCAGGAGCGAGACCAGCGGCTCGGCCACCTCCTGAAGGCGCCCCTGGAAGCTGCCCCGAGGGATGGCGGGGACTCCCGCAGCCCTTGCCCGCTCTCCGGGAAAGCGCCAGGGCCTTTGCGAGCCACCTCGGGGCGCGACGCTGCCTCCGGCGCTGCCTCTGCCAGCCCCTCCGCTGCCCCAGGCGCCCCCCCCCCGAGAGTGCCCACCTGTGCTGCGCCCGCATGATGCCGCTGGGCAGAAAGGCCGGCTGAGGGCCTTATATGGGCCTCGGGGGCCAGGGAGGAGCCAGGCCGGGTGGGGAGCAGCCAATCCCTGGCTGGCGGAACGGGGGGAGCCGCCTGGCCCTCCCCCAAGCCGAGCCCACCTTTCCCCAGCGTGCCCCCCCCCCGCGGTGAGTCCGGGCGAGGAGGACAAAAAGGAACCGTCGCTACGAAATCAGGGTGGCCCCCAGGTAGCCGGAGGGTCCCTTGCGGGCCTTGGGAAAGCCCCCTATTGCCCAGACAGCCCGGACGACGCGAGCGGTGGGTCCCCGGCTGACGCAGCGGGGCCCGTGGAAGGGTCGGCCGCGGGGGGGGGCACTCAGCTGGCGCACCCACCCCGCCCTCTGCAGCCCCCCGTTGTTTGGTGTCTTGCATTTGTAACCATGGTTTACATCTCGGCCGCCTCCTCAAACCATAGTTAGGAAATCGGGGGATTGTCGTGCTGTGTGGTGCCCCCCCCGAAAGTCGGCCGGGAGGAGCAACTGGGATAAGAAAGCGCCCTTTGTGTCGGTCCGGCTCTCAAGCCACTTCTGTCCGGGCGGGGGGGGGACTTGAGAGGCGGCCTCGCCTATCCCGCTGGCCCACCTGACGCGGGTCTCAGGTCAGAATCGGGTCCGCGCAGGGAAGGAGCGGGGGGGGGGGGGCGCTGGGCATCCTTTCTGGCGCTAGACCCGTGAGCCAGCTCTGGCCTCGGTGGACGGAAGGGGCGCCACGTTCTCCCTTCCGTGCCCAGGTCTTCCTTCGGGGCCGCTTTTGCTCATCAGCCCAGCCCAAAAAAACCCGCCCGTTTTTCGGCCTGGCCTCTTAGCCAGCCCAGCGCCGGCTAGGCTCCTGCTCTGGGCCGGGGGCAGGCAGGCCGGTCTCAGCCGGGTAACTCGGCCTCACTTCCCCGACGGAAGGCCGGGGGGGGGGTCCTGGTGCTCTTTGGACACCTCAAGGAGGCCCACGAGGAGGGCGATCGGTGCCCCCCCCTCTGGCATCTGCCCGCGATCAGCTGGCGCTGGAAGGGAGCCGTGTCTCCCCAGGACCCTTTGAGGGGAGGGCGAAGGGTCCCTGGGCCAGGCCGGCACGGGGTGCTCTCCCTTGGACACCCAGCAAGGCCCACTTCGTGCCAAGTCTGCTGACGGCGGGTTAGGCGGCCCCCGTGGGCGGCAGGAGGCGGTGCTGCGGGGGTCAGCGAGGCGGCAGTGGGGCCGAGGCGGGACCCCCCCGCGCTCCGCCCCGCCGGCCCTGCAGAACAAGGAGGCCTTTGCCAAGCTCAATGCGCCTTTGTCTGACTTGAAAGGGTCCCTCGGGGCGGAGCGGGACTCACCTGCCCGAGTCCGCCCCCGTAATGAGGGGCCAGGTAGGCACCTGCCCGCCTCCCCGAGCCTGGGAGCTGCCCGCCGAGCCGCCCTGCCGCCCTGGATGCGAGGGCGGCGCCCGAAAAGCGGAGGCTTCGCGCGGGAGGGCTGCCGAGGACGAGCCATGGTGGCCCAGGCGGGCGGGAGGCGGTTGCTTGGAGGGTCACGCGAGGGGCGGCTTCCCTCCCGGCTCTGCTCTCTTCGCCTGACACCCCCTCCCCCAGAGCGGAGCTCTGCCCTACAAGTGGAAGGGGAGCCCGCAGGTGGAGGGTCCTTGGAAGGCACCACCTTGGGGCAGACGGCTAGTCCCCCCTGCAGACCTTCCCTCCAAACTGCCTGCTGGGGGCCGGAAGGGTCAGCTGGAGGGGAGGGGGGACACCGGGAAGAGGATGGGGCTCCCCGCTTCCTTTTTCCTTCCGAGGATTTCGGCAGCCTGATCAGCCTGGGCTGATGACCCACTTGCCTAAGATGGGCCCGTTGTCCTCCCCCCCCCCCCCCCCCCCAGCCTCCGGAAGGCTGAACCGGCTCTGGGTTCTTTGACAGGCCCTCTGGTGGCCTTGGCCAGCACTGCAGCACGAGGTCCTTGGGTCTAATCAGGGGTGGCCAAACCGTGGCGCATTGGATGATTACAAGTGATGCATTGCATCCTTGTGCCTACTTATTTTTTTAAAATAGGTGTCATAACTGAATCCATCTTAATATTTTCAACACCAAAGTGATCTCAGTTCAATTCGTACAGCCTTCAGTAATGTTCAACTTCTCGGTGTCTGAAACTTAGAATGGAACTTGTGAGATGTTACTTTAGGCGGGTTTACAAATGTACGAATATTTTTATCGGTGTGGCCATTGTGCGTTCCTGCTCAAACGATCGCAAACACCGCACACTAGCAACACATGTGTTTGAAGTCACGTGCGAATGAGCGGCGAGCGTTCGATATGGTCAGTCAGTTCTGAGTGAGTCATCGTGGCGTGGAGTTTGAAGCAGTGTTTTATTGAGTGTACTAGCGTGGTTTTTGTATTGAGAGTGATTGAAAGACAGATTCAAGATTAAATATATGTTACGTTTGTCAAAGAAGAGCACCACTACTTTTTCTTGACGCGAACATAGAATTCAAATTCCACATAATTGATATTCTGTGTGATACGACGTACGTACTTGTGATCTATTTGTTCTTTTTCACTTTTTTTAGTTTTATACTTTTCTATGCTTAAATTCCTGTTATCCATTACAGTGCAAAAGAAAATTGAATTGCGTGATTGAGTTATTCCTTTTCCTCCCTTAAGCAAAGCAGATCCTACCCCTATCCCTATTTTACAACCCCAAACGTGAAAGTAAGGAGGTAAAAAACGTGCTTGAGTTGTATGGCGCATCTGAACTTGTCTGTGAAAAAATGGGCGCATGGTATGCTTAAGGTTGGCCACCACTGGTTCTAAGTACTTGATCAAGACTGCCCGCCCCTTTTGGAAAGCAAATGGGGCTGGGGGTGGCAGTAGCACTCCCTGGGTGGGAGGGGACGGGGGAGTTTTCTCCTGGGTGGGACTGTGGTTTGGAACGCCCAGTCTGCCCTGCAAATTTGGAAGTCTGCCTGAGCTGAATCGGTGAAATTTGCCCTGGCTACTGAGTGTTGGATAGATGACCTTTGACTGGGGGGGGGGAATCCTTGGCATCAACAGCAGAGAAGCGGGGGTGGGGTGTTCCCAGCTGCCTTCTGGGAGAGTTTTGACTTTCCCAGCCTGGCCTGTAGCCCCCAGACTCATCAATGAAGATTTTGCTTGTTCTGACTGCTGACTCTGCCCCCACCCACAAAGATGGAATTGTAAAATTGATGCAATTCTGCTGCTGTGGAAAAGGACCCCCCCTTTTGCTCTTGTGAAAGAAAGCAGAGAACAGCTGGACACCTTAAAAAAGACCTACCAGCCTTATATAGTTTGTGGCAAAAGAAAATGGAGCTTAAATGCCACAGAGGGGATCCGCTGGATATAGAAAAGGGACAGCAATAAAGAGGAGACCCTGCTGCTGCCAGCCCACCTCCCACTGAGGCTGACCTGCAGCACAATCTCCCAGGCGGGGGTGGAGCGGGCAGCATAGAATCAAAATCACGGGAAGTATTAGCCCTGCTTTTTAAAGCCTTAGTAAGGCCACACCTGCAATGCTGCATCCAGTTTTGGTCACCACATTACAAAAAAAAAAGACGTTGAGACTTTGGAAAAAGTGCAGAGAAGAGCAACTTGGGTGTTTAAAGACTAAAACCTATGAAGAATGGTTGCAGGATTTGGGTCTGGCCACTGGCCAGTCTAGAGGAAAGAAAGACTAGGGGTGACATGATAGCAGTTTTCCAATATCTCAGGGGGTCAACCTAATTTCCAAAGCACCTGAGGGCAGGACAAGAAGCAATGGGTGGAAAAAAATCAAGGCGAGAAGCAACCTGGAATTAAGGAGAAACTTCCTAATGTTGAGAGCAATCAACCAATGGAACAACTTGCTTTCAGAAGTTGTGGGCGCTCCATCACTGGAGGTTTTTAAGAAAAGACGACAGCCACTTGTCTGAAATGGTATAGGATGGAGAAGGGGGTTGGACTAGAAGACCTCCGAGGTCCTTTCCAGCTCTATTCTGACTGGGGGGGAGGGGCCTCTTGGCAGCTTTCATGGCAGGGCCGGTGGCAACAGCCCCAATGGTGGTGGGCCCCTCCTGAGCGCCATTAGCTGGGGCAGCTGGAGTTGCAGGGGTCTCCCGAGTGAAAGAAGCCGTAGATGCTGACCAGGGGGAATATAATGAGCGCCCCCACCATGGAGCCCAGCTGGACCACGGCCCCACACCAGACCAGGGCGTTGCGTCCCTCGTCACGCAGAATCTTCCCAATCATCAGCTTGATGTAAGAGAAGAGGCCGATGAAGAGGACCCAACAGAGGACCTGAACAAAAAAGGGAGGGAAGCAGGCAAGCCTTGGGTGTCTCCCTAGTAGCAGAGCCTGCCCCACCCCAGAAGGCCACAAGGGGGTCCATTCCCCACCTCCCATGCTCGGAGGGATGCTGGGCCTCCCTGCCTTAGTGAGGATGGCTGTGCGTGGCCAGCTTGACCCTTCAGGCGTCCCCCACTCTGGGCAGCCATGACCACCTCGTGCACAGTTGTGGGCATTCCCTGCCCCTTTGGGCAGCCTTCTGAAGGTCGGGATGGGCCCCGGCCTTGGTCCCCCCCAAACACTTCAGGCACAACCTCCCCCCCCTCAGTTGCAGGGCCCCCCTCCTGTTCCTTTAATTGCTCTGTGTGGGTAGAATCCTTACTCCTGGGGAGCTGCTCCCAAAATAGACTAAACCCAGTTAAAGGTGCCACTGTTGTCGCTGTGAGATGCGGCATTGTGTCCAATGCCCAACCGCAGGCTGAAGGAGGTGAGTCTGCCATTCTAGATCACTGACTTGAACCAAAAAGGTTTTCTGAATCAGCCGCAACTAGCTGAGCTCTCACAAGCCTTGGTGGCTGCATTCACACAACACAGCAAAGCAAAGAAGGCACACTGCAGCTGAATGGTCAATTTGGCCAGGGCAGGGATAGTGACCAGCTGGGCAGGCTTGGCTCAGGCACTGAGACCCTCCCCCTGCTGACCCCCCTGCAGCCTTGGGGCATGTTGGACATCTCCCGGGGGTGGGGTGGGGGCTCCTTTCCTACTTACGATGAGGAGGGCGCCGAGGGGCGAATGCAGCAAGGGTGGGCAGGGGCTGAGAGTCGCCATGCTGATGATATAACAGGCCAGGAGGGATCCAGCCAAGGAGAGGAGAGCCAGGAGCCTCAGAGACCTGAACGGGGGCAGAGGTGGGAAAGGAGGCAGGGGGTGACTCCCACAACTGCAAAGACACCTACCTGCCTGCCAAGTGTAGCCTGGGAAACCCAACTCCTGCCCCCAGTTCAGAAACCCCTGTGTTTGGAGTGTTATTGGGATGTGGGGCATGTCTGTTCAGGGCAGAAAGGCCTGGGGTCTGGGGTGGGGGGGTTCCTCCTGCACTGCCACCTGCCACCAGTGCAAAATGAAACAAGACCATCATTATTCAGATCTACATTTCCCTCTAGGTGCCTAAGCCAGGCTCCCTGGGAGGAGAGGGTCTTCCATCAACTTCACCCTCCCCCCTCAGCCTGCTCTGCTGAGACCCACCTCCCTCTTCCAGGAGAAAGCAAGCCCAACGTCTGGGGAGGGTCCCATTGACCTGGGGGCCTGGAGGGGGCTCCTTTTTCAGGCTCTGGGAGGAGGCTGGGCAGGAGGCTACTCAAAATGGGAAGCTGCTTTATTAGGAGCTCCTTTCCTCAAACCAGGACATCCCCCTCCCCCTCCCGGCAGATTCTCTGGCCAGAAAGGGGGTTGTTGCCCACCCTGAGTTGCACAGCTGCCTTGAAGGTGCAGCGTTGGCATTTGGGCATCCAGGTGTCTGGGCTGGGTCTACCTGAACAAGGGAGTCAGGTTTGGTAAGGGAGGGCATCCCTCTGAGCCCCCACCCCGGCTGTCTCACTTCTGCCCTCCAGCTGGGAGACAAGCGCTTTGGGTAAGGGGCGCCCAACGCAGCTATGTAGGAGGGCAGTGAAATGGGAGTTTTTGGGCACCCCTCTGTCTTCACTCTTGCATGGAGATCATCCACCAAAGAGCCCCCGCTTGAAATGTCCCCCCACCAGTTCTCAGGGGCCTGCTGGGTTGCCTATGTGTGGCCAGTTCCCACCCTGGGACTGCGGCTGGGGTCTCTGTAGTGTGGCTCCGCTCCCCCTCCTGGCTCACCTGCTGACCAGGAACATCCCCAGGAAACAGGCCAGCGGGTTGGCCAGGCTGCCCAAGGTGGCTGACAGGTGGTAGGTGGGGCGTCCATAGGGCAGGCAGGAGTAGGACTGCAGCGGGGGCAGGAGGCCATTGGTCAGCGCGTTGGCCCAGGCCATCAGCCCAAAGACGCAGGCCTTCTGGGCACGGGAGTAGACCATGCCACAGCCAGAGTCGCTAGCCCTGAGCATGGGATGTCCTGTCATCGTGGCTGCTGCGCCATCCGGGCTCCCTTGCCTGGCACGGTACCCCTTTGCCAACCCAGGCAGGCGGTTGAGGATGAGGAAGGCTGCCAGGCTCAAGGCCATCATGACGCTGAGCAAGAGGAAGAAGGTGCGGACGGAGAAACGGGCCTCCTGGTACTCGGCCAGCAGCTCCGTGGTGCTGTTGCCCACCAGACTGGCATTGACGCAGCGAGCCGCGCTGGCCCCCTGCCCCAGCGCCAACAGCCCCGGGAGGAGCCCGCTCAGCCCCTCGCCCACGAAGTAGCTGGTGAGGTACCAAGGCGGCAGGCGGCGCATGTAGGGCAGGAAGGTGACGGAGGAGGTGCAGTCCACCAGCGCCAAGGAGAAGAGCAGCACCAGCAGCGCCAGGCTATATTGGGAGGCGCCCAGCGGCCACGTCTCCTGCCAGAAGAAGGCCAGCAGGAGGCAGGCCAGGCAGCCCAGGGCCAGCAGCCCGTAAATGACGCCCACCTCATCCGCCCGGGCCCGGAGGAAGCGGTGTGCCAGGATGAAGGCCAGGGGCCCCAGGTTGGCCAGCTGGATGATGATGGTCAGGTAGGTGGGCAGGAGCCAGCCCTCGGGCACGCGGGGCACAATCAGTGGCAGCTCCACCCACACACCGTTGATGGCCACCCAGGAGCTGGTGCCCAGCAGGCAGACCAGCAGGTGGATTAAGAGGCCCATGCTCCTGAGCGGGCTCTGCTCAGATTGTTGCAGCTTCTGGAACAATAATATGTGATGCCTGAATCCAGTTGTGCCGAGGCTGTGGGATGCCGAGGGGTGTTGCCCCCCTCCCTCCCTCCTCCTCCTCCTTCAGAGGCTCCGCTGCTCCCGGATTTTATTTCACTGCAGGAAACAAAGGGAGAGTAAAAGGGAGGAAACAGACTGAGGGACATTTAATAAATAAAACACAGTTCGGCACCATGGAAATCAGAGAAATAGATCACTGTGGTGTGTATTTTTTTGGTTAAATGCAGGCAATCCTCTACTTAGAACCACAATTGAGCCCCAAACGTCTAGTTGCTAAGTGAATTTTGCCCCATTGTATGACCTTTCTTGCCACAGCTGTTAAGTGAATCACGGCAGTTGTTAAATTAACAACACGGTTGTTAAGTGAATCTGGCTTCCCCATCGACTTTGCTTGTCAGAAGTTCTCAAACGGGGATCACATGACTCAGGGACACTGGAACCGTCATAAATATGAATCAGTGGCCAGGTTTTGATCATATGTCCGTGGGGATGCTGCAGTGGTCGTGTCACTTTTTCCAGTGATGACGTAACTTTGAATGGTCACTAAGCGAATGAACGCAAGTTGAAGACTACCCGTGCTGCGCTGATCAAAGACAGGAACTGCTTGTGCTGAAGGAGGGATGAGCCACCACCGCTTTGGCCCTGCCAGGCTCAGCCCTCTCCAGCCCAGCTGCCCCTGCAGTCCACGGGGCCTCCCCATTTGGTCCGACTCTGGTCTGGGCAGGAAGGCGCGTTCCCTGCTAGCAATTCTGCACAGGCTTCCCCAGCCAGAGTGGAGAAGGTGCATGAGTGACACATCTAAGATAGAGGCCCCTTCAAGACGCCTGGACTTCAACTCCCAGAATTCCCCAGCCAGCTGCCTTGAAGTGGCCAAGGCTGGACATCCCTGGTCTAAGGCAATGTTTTTCATGCTGGCTGGGGAATTCTGGGAGTTGAAGTCCACGCGTCTTTTGTTTGCAAAGCTCTGCTCTTCTTGGGTCAACCTGCAGCTCTCTGACTACAGCTTTCTCTCTTTTCCGAAACTGCACTAAATCCACCTGCCATCTGCTGGCCCTTGTGGCTCTTCCTGTTGAAGAGCTCCTGCCTGGGGTCACCCCCCTCCTCCCTCTGCTAGTTAGCTGTCTGAGGACTATTTTTAATCGCCAGAAAGAGGGGAGTATGCATTAAAAGGCATCCCCAAACAGCAGCTGACCAGCACGGGGGAAGCAGCTGTGCCCTGAAGCATCAAGAGAGGCCGTCTTGCACAGGAGCTCCCTTCCCAGCCCCAGTGCAGCCTCTTTCCTGACAAAATCAATGAGAGAGAGAGAGAGATTCTGTGCCATGGAAGTTAGATAAGAGAATAACAGAGTTGGGAGGGATCTTAGAGGTCTTCTAGTCCAACCCCTTGCTCAAGCAGGAGACCCTATACAATTTCAGACAAATTGTTGTCCAATCTCTTCTTAAAAGCTCCCAGTGTTGGAGCATCCACAGAACTTCTGGAGGCATGTTGTTCCACTGATTAATTGTTTTCACTGTCAGGAAATCCCTCCTTAGTTCTAGGTTGCTTCTCTTCTTCTCCTCCTAAATTTGTCTGTTCCCCGTTACATCTTTTTAGGACAGTTTAGGGCCAGTTCCACAGCCCTGTGAGCAAATTCCATCCATCCAATAGACCGGAAGCAATCATAACTATTTAATAAATCAATTTGTGTTTAGCTCACCATCTTTTTCCCTGCTCTGTGCCAGTTATTTATTTTGGATGGCGGGGGAAAAGCATTGGAGGCAGCAGCCAATAACCACAGCTCCCTTCCAGGGTTTATGATGGCAGAGGGGTGGGTGGGGGTGGGGTATCCATTCACGGAACCCACAACAGAGATTCTTCCGATTGCCTTGCTCTGAAAGCCAGAAACCACTGCAAGCGGCCCCAGGAACCAGGACAGGTTGTCTGCATCCTGTCACCAGATTTGAATGGTCTGTTGGCTTTCAAAACATGGCTTATGTTAATGTTAATAGTGGCAGTTCCAGTTTTTTTCCTCCTCCTCCTCCTCCTCCTCCTCCTCCTCCTCTCTGCAAATCTCCTTCCCTTCTAGCACTGATGATGTTACCTACTTGGGTCATGAAACATCTGCAAGAAAACCATCAAGCTGGGAGAGCACTAGGGACCCCACAGTTCTTGTTCTCCTCCTCCCCCCCTCCTCCCCCTCCTCTCAAGCAGGGAGAGAAGGTTTCGGCCAGAGAGCTTCTCCCCGTCTCCTTCAGGCCAGGCCAGGCCACCAATTCTTTGCCAGGATCCAGTGAACCACCTTTTGAAAGGAAAATGGGCATTTTGAGGATCCACAAAATGCCAACTTGACTCTTTGACAATTTGATCTCTTTGTGGCTATGCCATTAGTTTGCCCCCCCCCCCTTCATAGCCAGGGCACGAGGGGCACCCACCACGCAGCTTCCCTGTGCAAAGCAAGGCCAGCAAGGAGCCCATGTGCTGTGTTGAGCTGGAGTGGCTGCTCCCCTTGGAGATCTCCCACCAGGTCCTTGTCCGTTGCTCTGATGAGGAGCCAGTTGGCCGGGCCATGGCAGGCCCCCCAGGGCACTTATTTCTGGGCCAGGGAAGGCCGGTGTATTGGAAAGGGCGGGTGGCCTTGGGGGACGAGGGGAAGGGAGGCTGCCTAGGAAACCACCAGAGGAGAGAGGCAGGAGCCCCCAGTCGCTTAATGGTCAGAGGAAGGACCCGTCCTAGAGGAACAAGCGGCTATTAAGCGGCAGAGGAATTTCGTTCTTTCCGACTTGCAGGATTTGGTTCATGGAGCCTTCCGGTGAAGTAGAATTAATTCCTCTGCTCGTGTTTCCTGCCTGTTTTACCTGGGAAGTCTGACGGGTGGGGAGCAGTGGTCAAAGCCCAAAACAAGGGATGCTACATGTGTGCTATGGGCAGAGGGGGTGGGGGAATGCCATGGCTCAGCAGTTAAAGACACGTAGCTGCCAGCCTGGGTTCCAGACCCGAGCACTGTGCAATGGGCCGAGTTGCCATCCTTGCCACAGTTCCTGCCCATCTAACAGTTTGAAAGCTTCCCGATGCGAGTAGATAAATAGGTACCACTTTGGTGGGAAAGTGAGAGTGTTCTGTGTGCCTCGGTGTATAGTCATGCCGACCACATGACCACAGAAATGTCTTCGGACAATGGAGACATGGAGATGAGCACCACGCCCAGAGTCGGACACGACCGGACAGGGGAAACCTTTCTGTGGGCTACATGAGCTCCAATGTAAATCTTGAGAGATGCAAACCCATCCTGTTTATTTCTCAGAGGAAGCAAAGTGTCACCTTCCCCAAACTCCCCCTCAACCCCCCCCAGACCCTAAAGGAACAGCAGAAGCTCCTTGCCCAGAAGGGCCAAGGCAGCAAGGAAGCCCCGTCACAAGGGGCTGGGCACAAGCCAAGCCGCTTTCCTTTGGGGCATGAAACATGGCCAGGTGCCAGGAAAGTGCCCTGACTGCTGCCGTTACAGGGCCTGCTCCCGCTGGGAACGGGGACAAAGGGCACCAGCACCTTCAGCAGCCCCCAGCCCTCCCCAGGCTGCCTCTTACCAGACAGAGAGACCCTCCGACTCGCCTCAGTGGCTGCCCTCAGCAGTGGCCGGGCAGGAGCAGCCATCTGCCTTCTCTTCCTTTCCGGAGATCTGCTTCCCTGGCTCTGCAGACGCCACCCCTGCCTTGCCCAGAAGGCGTGGAGCTCGAGGGTAGCACGGTCACTGGGCAGCCCTGGCCTTTTGCTCTGGGCAAGGCTTGGTTGGCAGTGGAACCTCTCAGCAGGCACAGCCCCACATTCCAGTCCCTGCAGGGGGGAGGCTTTCACTCTCCAGGCAACACCGCAAGAGACGGTTGTCCGGCCTCTGCTTGGACCCCAACGCTCGGCCACTGCTTCCACCTCCAGTTTCTAAGCCATATTGTTTTGTGTTTCCTGTCTTGAGCAGGGAAGTCGGCCTTTTTTCCTTTTCATGCAGCTAGTCCTCACATTACAATCACAATTGAGCCCGCAATTCCTTTTGTTAAGTGAGACAGTTGTTGACTTTTGCCCCATTTTACGACCTTTTTTGCCACAATTGTTAAGTGAATCGCTGCAATTAATAAGTGAGTAACCCGGTCATTGAGTGAATCTGGCTTCCCCAATTGCTTGTCCAAAGGTCTCAAAAGGGGATCATATGACCTTGAGATACAGCAACGGTCATAAGTACGAGTCAGTTGCCAAGCATCTGAATTTTGATCACATGATCAGAAGATGCTACAAAGGTAACTGTGAAAATATGGTCATAACTCACTTTTTTCGGATCCATTGTAACTGTGAACGGTCACTAAATGAACTTATAACTTATAACCCCTCGTATGTGGGGTTCCTCAGGGGTCGATTCTTTCCCCTATGCTTTTCAATATCTACATGAAACTGCTGAGATCATCCATAGGCATGGGGTGAGGTTCCAACAGTACGCTGACGATACTCAGCTGTACATGTCCACCCCATGCCAATTCAGTGAGGGCAGTTGATGTGATGTGCCGGTGTCTGGACGCTGTAAGGATCTGGATGGGGGTGAACAGGCTCAAACTCAACCCGGACAAGACCGAGTGGCTTTGGATGTTGCCTCCCAAGGACTTTGACATCTGTCCCTCCTTGGTTCTGGGGGGGTCAATTTGATCCCCTCAGAACGGGCTCGCAACTTGGGAGTCCTTTCTGGATCCACAGCTAAAATTGGACCAACATCTAACAGCTGTGGCCAGAGGGACCTTTGCACAGGTTCGTCTTGTGCACCAGTTGCACCCTTTTTTGGACCGGGAGGCACTACTTAGTCACTCATGCCCTTGTTACCTCATGTCTTGACTACTGCAACGCACTCTACATGGGGCTACCCTTGAAGAACGTTCGGAGACTGCAGCTAGTGCAGAATGCGGCGGCGCGTGTGGTGATGGGTGTCCCTAGATACACCCATGTGACCCCCATCCTTCGCGAACTGCACTGGCTGCCCATAGGTCTCCAAGCGCAATTCAAGGTGTTGGTGATTACCTTTAAAGCCCTACATGGCTTAGGACCAGTTTACCTCCGAGACCGCCTTCTCCAACATACCTCCCTAAGACCGATTAGAGCCCACAGAGTTGGTCTGCCGGTGGTCCCGTCAGCCAAACAATGTCGGCTGGTGGGCCCACGAATGAGGGCCTTCTCTGTGGCAGCACCGGCTCTCTGGAATACACTACCCCCCGAGATCCGCATTATTCCCACCCTGCCAGCCTTCAGAAAAGCAGTTAAAACATGGCTTTGTCGACAGGCCTGGGGCCAATGATTTTAATACAACACCGATCATTCTTGGCCCCATGAATGATTTATTGTATGGGTTTTTAAATTGTGGTTTTTAATGTTTTTTAATGTTTTAATATCTACTGTTTTTAATGTTTTTTTTTCATATTTGTTGTTGCATGTGAATTTTTATTGTTGTGAGCCGCCCAGAGTTTCTGTGGAGTGGGCGGCATACAAATGCAACTAATAAATAAATAAATAAATATAAGTTGAGGACTACCTGTAATTTGGTAATTTGGAGAGGGATCTACACTCCCCCTGGCTCTCTTGGGGAAGGGGTCAAAGGGGGCCCGTTTGGAGCTGCCTTCTTGCAAGGAGACAGGAGGGGGGTGCAGCTGGGGTGGGGGGTGATGCTGCTGCTGTGGGGACTCCCCTTGCCCCCCAAATGAAGCCAAGGTCCAGCTGTGGACGGAGCCGGCCAAGTGATCTCAGGGCTGCTGAACCGAGTCTCTGAAACCTCCTGCTGGAGAACCTCCAAGGGGCACAAAAACATCCCTCAATGGTCAAAAAGGGGAAGGGGCAGTCCAGGAATCCGTGAGTCAGAGAGTCAGGATCTGCCCCGGGAAGGCACCTGAGGAGGGGGTGTCCAGCAGTGGACGAGCCCATCACCAGAAGCCGGCATGGGTCCATCAAGGGTGCTTCTCTCCCCTGAAGGTGGAGAGACTTCAGAGGGGAGGGGCTGGACCTGAGCTCACTTGGCCAAGTCCCCCTGCCCTGCCTTGCCCTGCTGGATGAGGTCGGCGGGGGAGGGGCACTAGGTGGTACTTCAGCCTAGGGGATTTGCAATTGAATAGAACATAATAACAGAATTGGAATGGACCTTGGAGGTCTTCTAGTCCAACCCCCTGCCTAGGCAGGAAACCCTACACCACTTCAGACAAATGGTTATCCAACATCTTCTTAAAAATTTCCAGTGTTCGAGCATCCACAACTTCTGGAGGCAAGCTGTTCCACTGGTTAATTGTTCTAACTGTCAGGAAATTTCTCCTTAGTTCTAAGTTGCTTCTCTCCTTGATGAGTTTCCACCCATTGCTTCTTGTTCCTGCCCTCAGGTGCTTTGGAGAATAGTTTAGATTAGATTAGATTAGATTATTGTTAGAGTTGGAAGAGACCTTGTAGGTCATCTAGTCCAACCCCCCCCCCCCCGCTCAAGCAGGTCCCTACACCATTTCGGATAAATGGCAGTCCAATCTCCTTTTGAAAGTCTCAAGTGTTGGAGCTCTCACAACCTCCGCAGGCAAGCTGTTCCACTGGTTGATCACTCTCACCGTCAGAAAGTTTCTCCTTATTTCCAGGATGAATCTCTCCTTGGTCAGCCTCCATCCATTATTCCTTGTCTGGCCTTCTGGTGCCTTGGAAAACAGCCTGACCCTCTCTTCTCTGTGGCAGCCCCTCAAATATTAGAAGACTGCTATCATGTCTCCCCTGGTCCTTCTCTTTGCTAGACTGGCCAAGCTCAGTTCCTGCAACCGCTCTTCGTATGTTTTAGTTTCCAGTCCCCTTATCATCCTGGTTGCTCTCCTCTGCACTTTCTCTAGAGCTTCAATGTCTTTTTTATAGTGTGGTGACCAGAACTGGGTGCAGTACTCTAGTTGTGGTTGTTAGAACCCTGTTCAAACGATTGGGTGTGTTAATATATGATTAAGCCACAAATCAATGTTATGTGTATATTGCTTTAAATGCATTGTGGATGATTACTATATAAGTAAGCAAGAGAGCATGCTCAGTGTGGTTGATGGTTTATGGTTGTGGTTTAGTGTGGTGAGTGGTGTTTGACGATGTGTTCCGGATTGAAGACTCTCTGCTGCTTTACTGATGAGTAGATTACTTTATGACTGTGTGGAATTGCTGTGAAGAGAAGAGTAACTATCTGTGATAGTATAGAATTGAGTAATAGCTGTAATCTTTGTTTGTGAGTTAAAACAAAGATAGGCAAGAAGAAACTTCGCATTGACTGAATAACTGTGTATGACTTGGACTTCCTATTTAACTTTGCTACTATTCAAGTAAAACTATTTTGTACATACTAAAGATATTCTGTTTATTGACTGAATAGCATTCATATCAAACTGCAATACCATTACTACAACACATTTCGCTGTGTATGTGCTTAACAGCACAATAACTTCTTAACAGTGGTCTAATTAAGGCTTTATAGAGTGGTATTAGTACCTCCCTAGTTCTAGATTATATCCCTCTGTTAATACAACTCAGGATTGCATTGGTTTTTTTGGCTGCCACTGCACATAGTTTGACTCCCTCCTCTCTGTGGCGGCCCCTGAGATATTGGAAGACTGCTATCATGTCTCCCCTGGTCCTTCTCTTCACTAGACTAGCCATGCCCAGTTCCTGCAACCGTTCTTCGTATGTTTTAGCCTCCGGTCCTCAATTGGTTGGCCAAACGCCTGAAAAGTCTGCCTGGAAATGGTTCTGCATCATCGTGAAGGGAAGAGCCAGTGAGCCTCCAGGCATCCTCTGTTCTCTGCTCAGTTTAATAATAATAATAATAATAATAATAATAATAATAATAATAATAATAATAATAATAATAATAATAATAATAATAATAATAATAATAATAACAACAACAGAGTTGGAAGGGACCAACCCACTTCTGCTCACCATCTTCATGAACCAACTGAAGGATGGCTGCAAATGCAAGATCGGAAGAGGAGGCCACGCTGAGAGGATCGGAAAATACCGTAGAAGGAGGGAAAAAACCCCCAGAAGCCCAAATGGGCCAACCATCCCATCACACCCCACAGGATGATGCTCGGCTTTCATGAGGCTACGTTCACGCATCTTGGGGGCGGGGGGGGGGCGGGGATGGCACGGGTTAGCCCAGGACTGGAAGGATCAGATGTTGGTAGCACAAGAGAAGAACCCAAGAGAACCAGCAGACGTCAGCAAAACCTGAGCACGCAGCGTGATGCAGCAGCTGTAAAGGCCAAAGTGATGGTGAACTGCATAAACAGAAGCCTTGTGGCTGGATTGGCTGGATTGACTGGAGGGAACGTGCCAGTTAGACCACATTTAGGGGGCTGCATCTATTTCTTCCACTGCATTTTAAAAAGGAGCGGAGAAAAACTGGAACGGGGCAGACAAGAGGAGTTTGCTGAGAAGATCTGCAACCAAGCCTCTAAGAATGTCAAAGGAGTTGGGCATGTTTCATTGAAATTTCTGTAGAGCAAGCGGTTGGACTAGATCATGGGTCCTCAAACTACGGCCCCTGCACTGCATGTGGTCCGCCAAAGCCATTAATCCAGCCAGCAGAGGACTACGAGGCTGCCCCGCCCACCCTTTGGCCAAGCGCAGGACTTACTGTACCTTTTCGAGCCCCGCGGGCTGGAACTGAAAGGGAAGGCCAACAATTTTGGCCAGCAGAATGCTGCTGGAGGCGGGGGAGGTGAAGAACGGGGCACACAGACACCCCAAGAGGCCAAAAAACGGGTGAAAACGGCCTGTTTTTCACCTCCCTCGCCTCCAGAAGATAAAGAGAGAGAGAGAAAGAGAGAGAGAGAGAGAGAGAGAGAGAGAGAGAGAGAGAGAGAGAGAGAGAGGGAGGGAGGGAGGGAGGGAGAAAGAAAGAAAGAAAGAAAGAAAGAAAGAAAGAAAGAAAGAAAGAGACAGAGAGAGATTTCTGAAGCTCCTTGGGGCTGAGAAGAATTGCTGCAAAACTGAGTTTCCTGAATTGGACCACTAGACTCCTGAACAACTGAAAAAACGATCCAGTAAAAAGAAAAGTCAACCAAAAGAGAAACATGCAAACAAAAGCAAATAAAACACCCCCAGGAGCAAAACAAATTGAAGTTTAATTTGTGTGCATTGTTTAATGGACTGTTAAATTGACTGTTAAATCAATCCTAGGTAGAGGCAGATGTGGAGTCTCCTGCTTGGGCAGGGGGTTGGACTAGATGACCTGTAAGGTCCCTTCCAACTCTGTTAATCTGTAATCTGGCCATGCCCACCTGTAGTCACATGACCTAGCCACACCCACCCAGCCCCCCAACAGTCTGAGGGACCTTGAATTAAAAAGTTTGAGGACACCTGGACTAGATGAAATTCACCTTCCTCTGTAGGACTGTAAATGTTATTGTCCTTGGTTACATTTTCAGACCTCTTCCTTAATGTTATCAAGATTGTGAATGCTTCCCCCCCCACTTCTAGACTATTATGTGGCTCAGTTTTCTGCAGATCTGATTAATAAGAGCCGAGGTGGCACAGCGGTTAGAGGCAGTACTGCAGGCTACTTTAATTGACTGTGATCAGCAGTTCAGCTGTTCAAATCTCACCGGCTCAAGGTTGACTCAGCCTTCCATCCTTCCGAGGTAGGTAAAATGAGGACCCAGATTGTTGGGGGCAATATAAATATACATTGCTTACTGGTGTAAACCGCTTAGAGAGTGCTTGCACTGTGAGGCGGTATATAAATCTCACAAAATAAATAAATAAATATTCCTTCCACTTCTTCCTCCAAGCCACTGATGAAGAACTGAGGCCCCTTTGAAGCCCCCTGCAGTTCCATAAGGACCCTGGCTGCCCACTCTGCAGTGGGGCTCCTAGGCCAGCTAGGCCTCCACCTGTGGTATCGGACGGCTCGGGTTGCCTAATTGGACACTGGACACTGCCACCAGCTACCTTTTCAAGGGGGTGGCCAAAGGTGGCAGGCCAAGCAGCATGGTGTAGCTTGGAAACCTATTTATAGATCAGTTCAGATCAATAAAAGATCAGGCTGATGCAGGCAGTGGATTCCCCAGCTGGGGAGATGCTAGAGCTGATCATAAGAAACATTCAGAAAGGGAATGGTTGGTGGGAAGTTAACAATCACTAGGGAAATCGAGTGCGCTCTCCCTCGGATTATGGGGCATTGTGTAGCTTTTATATTGATTTAATGGTTTTTATTGGTTTGGGTTGTTTTTGTGTTTTGTGTTTGTAACTCAACACTGCTCAGGGCCACATATGTGATAGGCAGCTATGTAAATTGACATAATACATGAGCACACTCTATGCTTTGCTAAAATCAAGCTATGACTGTAGCCTTCCCAGTGGTGTTCAGTGTGTGTGCTTTCTTTCTTGTTCTTTTTCCTTTCTTTTTCCTTTTCCTTCCTTCCTTTCCTTAAAAAAACAAAACAAAAACCCAGCAGCAAAACACACTTGAGCTCATGCAGGATGTCAGAAACATTCTGCAATTAAATACATTATACTCATTAAAAGCCGATTTCATATTTCTCAAAATTCCTACTGATAAATCATTCTAAAATTGTGTGTCTCTTTGAAGGGGTCTCTCATGATCAAAAGTTTTTCAGGAGCAAAACCGTTGAAAAAATGGTTGTCCAGCGTTATGTTTGATGGCAATAGAGGGGAACCGAACCCTCCGGCCGCCGGCCTTCCACTCTGGAATATGCTGCTTTGCACTGGGTGTAAACTGTGACCACCAGACCTCGCTTGGCCTTGGCTCAATTCCAACCGTCACAAAAAAAAAGAAAGAAAAAAATTGCAGATCAGACTAGATCCTTTTCCTGATTCATCCTCGCAGGGGAGCAAGAGCCCCCCCCGTTCTCCCCCTGCCGTGGGTCCAGCTGAGCTGGCAGCACAGCCCTGGCTCCGGAGACCAGGTCACCCAGGGAAGGGGCAGGGCTGGCATCGTCTGCCCAGGACTTTGGCTGCCCTTTGGAGGCTGAGGTGCCGTGCAACGCAAGAGGGCAGCTGCCCCTCCTCATGCAACACCCCACAGCAGGCAGTCAGCTGTAGAAGACAAGAGGCTGCACTTTGGCTGCGAGGGGAGGGGTCTCTGGCAGAAGGGGGCATGAGAGAACGAGGGAATTACACCATTGTGGTATTAAGCAAATATTTTAAACTCTTGTAAAAGGGAAGCAGATTTGGAGCAACTGGAGCAGAACCAAGCAAGAGGAGGGAGGGAGGGGCCCCTGCCCCCTGCCTTCCCATCCCCCCACCGGATTTCTAGGCAATAATGAAGTACAAGGGCAGAAGCCAGGCATCCAAAGGCTGCTGCCGAAGCCACGGAGGGCAGGCTCAGTGGGAGTGAGGAAGGGCCAGCTGACTCCCACATCACCCTCCCCCCTTTCCAGGAATGATGAAGTGCCAAAGGGGGCCAAAAGCCAAGAAGGGAGGCCGAATCCTGCAGAAGGAACAGAATGGAATGGAATAGAAATCTGGAAGGGAGCTTGGAGGTCTTCTAGTCCAGCCCCCTTCTCAAGCAGAACCCATTTCAGACAAATGGCTGTCCAATCTCTTCTTAAAGACCTCCAAGTGTTGGACCCCCTACAACCTCTGCAGGCCAGCTGCTCCGGGAAGTTTCTCCTTAGTTCCAGGTTGCTTCTCTCCTTGATTGGCTTCCACCTGTTGCCTTCAGGGGCTTTGGGAATAGGTGGAGCCCCTCTTCTCTGGGGCAGGCTCTGGGCTCAGCTGAGCTTCTCCAGGACTTCTGACATCTGTGTGTGTTGGGGGAGGGGGAGGGGGCAGTGGACTTCCAGAAACAGGACCACTCAGGTAGCCGAGGGGGCCCCAGTTTTCCCACCTCCCCCCACTGACAAAGGAGCCGCTTGTGGGTCCCAGGAGAGGACCCTCTCCAAAACAATCTTTGCTTTTAATTATAAAGTTTAATTCTGTTCCCAATATATACAAACAAGGTTAAAAAAAGGTACAAAAATATACGTAAAAGAAAAGAATATGTAGGAAAATCATTTTTTAAAAGGCAAAGGCTCCAAACGAAGCCCAGGGTCAGCCCCCACCTCTCTCTGGATCCAGGAGTTCTTGTGGGGGGGGGGAGATGAGAAGCAAAGACCTAACCTGGCCTTGCGATACACGTGGGGTGCGAGGGGGGGGGTCTCTGCTGCGTCAGCCTCTGTGGGGAGCCAGGTCACCCCCAGAACCTGTTCACAGGCACTACGGAGTCCTCCACTTACGAACGGTCACTAAGTGAAGTTCCAACAAACCTACTTGTGGGGTGCTTATAACCCAGATTCCAAGGTCCTGGCAGTCAGTGAGGGTAGCCTGGGTGCCTGGCAAGGAGGCAGGGAGTCCTGGACTTACAAACATTCACTTAGTGACCACCTGACTAAGTGCAACAGTGGTGTGGAAAACGGCCACTTTTTCCAGTGACGTTATGACGGCACTGGAAAAAGTGGCCGTTTTCCACACCACCGTTGCAGCCTCCCCTTGGTCACGTGATCCAAATTTGGACCCTTAGTAACGGACTCATATTTATGATGGTTTTCAGTAAAACCACGCCCAGGGCAAACCATTGTCTTGCTTAATGCCTACAATGATTCGTTTAACAACTGCCACAAAAAAGGGATAAATGGGTGGGTGGGCATCGGCAACAGGCAAACGTCACCCAAGTGCTGAGCAGAAGCCCTGAAGCCCCCCAAGCTCCTCTTCTCCCCTCGGGGGCCGGCAGCGGATCCCTCCCTGGGCAGATCTGCTTTCAAGGGAAGGCCTCCCTCACTGCTGCTAAGCTTTGGGGTGGCCTGTGGGGTGGAGATGAAGCAGCCCCCTGGAAGGCACCAATCCTGATGGTGCTGGGAAGTCCTGGGGTAGCCAGGGACCCAGCTTGGCATGAGGTAGCTCGGGGCGAGAGTCGTGGAAGGGCCCAGAAACCGGGAGAAGCTCTGAGTCATCTGCGATGCTCCATCCCAAAGGGGGCACCCATCCCGAGAGGGATGCCGAGCGGGCCCCTCCGCCCAGCGCCAGAGCCAACGGTTCTCGGAGGCAGAGCTTTGGGGCGCAGGGGTCTCCCCTGGGGTCTCCATCTGGCCCCAGTCACACTCTGCAGTTGTCCACGCAGTCCTGCCCGGCCTTGAAGAGGTGGTAGACGCTGACGGGGAGGAACATGACCAAAGCCCCCAGCAGGGAGCCCGCCTGGATGACCGCCCCGCACCACAGCAGGGCCGTGTGGCCGGCCTCGTGCAGCAGGCTGCTGATGGCCACCTTCACGTAGGCGAAGAGGCCGGAGAAGAACGTCCAGGCCAACACCTGGGTGGACGGAAGAGAGGGCGGAGTTGAAACACGCTCCAGACAAGCGCCTGCCCGTCCTCTGACAGACAGAGCAGCGGACGCTTGGAAGCCACGTCCAGCAGAGGGTCAGCCCTCAAGGACCTGCCTTTAAACGCCTTTGGGATAAACACCGGACTATCATTCAACGTGAAGGAATGAAGGAATTTTATTATTTACTTATTAGACTTGTTTGCTGCCCATCTCACAAAAAATAAAAATAATTAAAAAATAAAAAATAAATTTAAAAGGAAACAAAAACAAACAAAGACTAAGACTCAATGGGTCAGTTTTCTGTATCTCTTGTCAAGGGAAAGGGGCCATTTGGGGGGGGGTCTCTGATTCCTGGGGAGATGCAGGAAGGAGCCTCCCTTCAGCAGCAGAGACTCTTGGGCAAGAGATGGGCACCAGTCAGTATGGCCCAGCCTCCCTTACAAGGTTGTCGTTGGCAAAACACAGGAAGGAGGATCCTCCTGAATGGCATCAACCCAGGAGCTTTAGGGCAGTCCTGTTGGGCTGCCTTCGTCTTCACAACGTTTCTGCGAGGGAGGCCAGCTGGCTCTGCGGCAGCCCTGGCAGCTTCAGGGTCGAAGGGGGGAGTTGGGGGTGGGTGGGAAGGGGTCCTGCTTTGGCTGCCACTTTGCCCAAGTGGCTCCCCCCCTGGCTGGAAAAGGAGGACTTGGGGAGGAAAGGCCTGGGGGGCAGGAGGAAGACCACGGGGCTGTTCCCCATCTTTGGTGCACCCCACTCACCACAAGAGCGACCCCCACGTGGCTGCCCTGCAGCGGGGGGCAGGGGCTGAGGGCCCCCAGCACCATCAGGTAGCCCCCAAAGACGCATCCGGCAGCCGAGATGGAGCTCAGGACCAGGGATGACCTGGAACAGGGAGAGAAAATGGCTGGGGAGGGGTCTGCACCTTGCCCAGGAATGCTCCCCCCCCCAAAAGCTGTGTGCTGACCCTCCCGGGGAGACCAAGAGGCGATGGCCGAGGGGGTTTGACAAGGGAACACCCCCCCGCTGCCTTGTCCTCACCTGCTAGACGAGCGTAGCTGCCTCCTCCCCCAAGAGACCCCCAAGTGCTGGAGGCCTTGGCTGAAGCATCCCCAAAGCCCCCAACCCTGCTTGCGCCCAGCACAATCCTGGACAGCTTTGCACTAAACACCCAACAACTTGAGCCCCTCCCTTTGGGCCTGTTGGGAGTCCAAGGCCTCTCATCCTAATCCGTTTTGTGTCGTTTTGTGTGTCTGTGTTCCAGGAATTGCCTCTGGGCACAACATCCTCCTCCTCCTGCCGTGCCAGGCGGTTCTGAAAGTGGCCCGAGGGCCAGAGGAAGCGATTTATTCATTCATTTAGCGTGTGGCAATACCATACACGGACTTGACATATATGTTACCTACATGACCTTTCACCTAGATTATAAACACCGTAAACTATGAATATGAAAAAGATCTGCCTTCAGATGCCAGCGCCTGGGTCATCCGACCAGGGAAGCACAGCATCGTTTATGTGAAAAAATTCAGATTCTGGACCAGGAAGTGATCTTTGCCAGAAAGAGAGGGGCAAACGGGACGGGGTAGCCCCCTCCCCAAGACCCCCGAGAAGCAATTTTTTAATTCTATGTAATTTTTGATTATTCTTGTATTTCTCCCTGTTGTACGCCGCCCTGAGTCCTTCGGGAGTTGGGTGGCATATAAGAATAACAAAATAAATAAATAAATAAATAAATAAATCTGGATGAAGGGCAGGGAAGAGAACTCCCTAAAATGGCTCCTTAAGGACGCCAGGACCACCGAAAGTTCAACGGGAACCAGCTGGACCCAGGGAAACTCACGGACCGGAGTAAAGTCACCCAGGTGGGCATGAAGACCTGAGCTACCCCAGACTCAGGTCGAAACGCCTGAGAAACAACAGGATTCTGGGAGTTGAAGTCCACGCAAGGCTGAGCAGCACTGGAGGGATCCTCCCATCAACCCAGGGATGGACTTGATCAGGGCAGGTAGGGGGACATCGCTACAGGTAGTCCTCGACCTACAACAGTTCGTTTAGTGTCCGTTTGAAGTTACAACGGCACTGAAAACAGTGGACATGACCTCTTTCCACCCTTACGACCCATTCAGCATCTCCACATGATCAAAATTCAGACGGTTGGCCATGGACTCACATCTATGACGGTTACAGCATCTGGGGGTCACGTGATCCCCTTTTGTGACCTTCTGACAAAGTCAGTGGGGGGCAGATTCACTTAACAACTGGATTACTAACTTAACAACTGCAGTGGTTGATTTAACAACTCTGGCCAGAAAGATCATAAAATGGGGCAAAATTCACTTAACAACTGTCTCACTTAGCAACAGAAATGTTGGACTCACTTGTGGGCGTAAGTCCAGGACTCCCTGTATCCCCCACCACACCCAGCTCTCACATTCCCACCGGATACACCTGTACCTGCCACCAACGCCCCACGGGCTGAGCCAGGAAGCCCCCTCCCCTCCCCGGACCCCTTCAAGCACTTACCGAGACAGGAGGAACATGGCGACGAAGCAGGCTACGGGGTTGGCGATATTGCTGAAGACCACCGAGAGATGGTAGGCGGTGTTGCCGTAGGGAAGGCAGGAGTAGGTCTGCACCGAGGGCAGCACCCCGTTGGTCAGGGCGTTGGAGACCCCCAGGAGGCCCAGCAGGTAGAGGTTCCTGCCTGTCCAGAAGGTCAGGGGAGAGGCTGAGTCCCTGCCCGGGGGGCCCTCGGCGGTGCTGCCATGCAAGGCGGGATCGCTGTCGTCACGCAATGGGTAGGCCTCCTCCGTGTCCGTCCTCCCCTCGGGAGGGACCCTGTCTCCCGGAGTGCCCCGGTGGCTGTGCCAGAGGACCAGGGCCAGGAAGGCCACTGCAGAGACCACCAGCAGGGCCACCAGCAGCCAGAAGTAGGTGCTGGCGGAGAAATTCTCCTGCAGGTAGTGCGGCTGCGAAGCGTTCCCCCGGGTGCCGTTGAGGCACTCCAGCTGCCCCACGCCCTGCCCCAGAGCCAGCATGCAGGGCAGGAGGGCGCTCAGCCCCTGGCCGATGAAGAAGGTGCGGATGAAGAGCGGGGGGAACTGGTACATGTAGGGCAGGAAGGAGACGTTGGAGGTGCAGCAGGCCAGGGCAAGCAGGAAGGCCAGCGCCAAGAACGCCACGCTGCGAAGCTCCCCGGCCACCACGGCAGTGCGGTCCCACAAGAGGGCGAGGAGAAGCGCTGAGGCCGTGGCCAAGGCCTGGATGGCGTGGATCAGCCACTGCTCCTTCAGCCTCTTGGGGGCGAAGCGGTGGATCAGGGCCACGCTCACCGGGCCGATGTTCCCCAGGGCGATGAGGACGGAGAGGTAGGCGGGCAGGTTCCAGCCTGCAGAAAGAGAAGTGGCAACGGTGCCAACCCAGGTGCCCGGCAGTTTCTCACCAAGGGTGGCTCTGCCCGTCTGGAAGCCAGGTGCCCCAGTTCTGCTGGCTGGGGAATTCTGGGAGTTGAAGTACACAAGTTTTAAAGTTGCCAAGGTTGGACACTCCTTGTATAAGAACTCCTTCTTGAGTAGGGGGTTGGACTAGAAGACCTCCAAGATCCTTTCTAGCTCTGTTTATTCTGTTCTGTTCTACTCTACTCTTTTGATATTCGTCTACAGTCTACATTCCATTCTTCATTGTCCTCTCCGAAATAGGCCAGTTCTCCATTTTTGGGGGCGGGGGACAGTTAACAGTAACAGGCTAGGCATTTCCCTCCCAGTTCCCCCCAGCAAAGCCTCTCCTTCCCCCCCCCCCGCCCCTTGAAAGCCATGCGGCTACATCCCTTCCCTGGCAGACCCCTCCCCTCCCCTCCTGCTTCCCCCCTCCCCCTTGCCAGGCAAACAGGCTCACTAACCTTCCGGCAGCCTCTTCACCACCACCGGCAGCTCCACCCACAGGGAGTTCACGGAGACCCAGGAGCCCATCCCAAAGAGGGCCACCAGCACGTGGGGAAGGATGGGCGGCCTGCGCAGGGAGGTCGGCGACATCTTGAGGGCCTGCGGAGACAGGAATTCACCAAAGGCCACCCTTGATCTCCAGCTGCCAAGCACGCAGGGCCGGTGAATGCCCACCCCCCAAACCCAATGACCCCACTCTGTCTTCAACTCTAAGTCTGTGGGGCAGGACCAGAAGTTGCTTTCTTTAGGTCTCCAACCATGGCGACTTAAAAGACTTGTGGACTTTAACTCCCAGAATTCCCCACCCAGCCATGCTGATTGGGGAATACTGGGAGTTGAAGTCCACAGTGGTGGTGGAAGCTTCCATGGCTGGCTAGGGAATTCTGGGAGTTGAAGTCCACAAGTCTTACAGCTACCATGTCTGGAGAGCCCGGTGTTAGGCAGCCCCTTCTGAAAGCACATGCAAGTCTTCCTCAGAGAACAGCCCCATGTTGTGGGGGGGGGGGGAGATGTGGAGGGCGCTGCTGCTGGACCCCCTTCCCACAAGGCTCAGCTTGGAGGCTGAAATGAGGACCCTATCATGGGGCACCAGGAGATATTAAGGGGCAAAAAACGGCTCTTTCCTCAGTGCACAAATGAGCAGATAGAGGAGAATATTTGTAGCTCAGGGTTGGAATGAGGGGTCCTTGGTGCCCTCAGAGTTTGGTGGCTTTCTTGCAGACGTTTCATGACCCTAACCAGGTAGCATCATCAGTGCTAGAAGGTGCAAACTCCGCTACCTTCTAGCACTGATGAGGTTACCTACGTATCTGCCAGGAAACCACCAAACTCTGAGTGGACTGTGTTTCCCCCAAAATAAGACCCAGTCTTATATTTTTTTGGCTCCAAAACAAGCACTAGGGCTTATTTTGGGGGAAACACGATTTCAGGGTGATCAGCCCAGCTGGGCGTCCTTGCCCCCCCCCCCCCCACTGCTGCGTGCACAAGAGGTGGCAGGCATGTGGGGACCAACGGTATCTGGCAGCAGCTGCAGCCTGCCGGTCCCTTGCTCAATGCACTGTGGGGATGTGCAGCTCACGCAGCGCAGGTGAGTTGATTCCCGGTTCACGCAGCAGACGGAGGCAGAGGAGCGGCCGGAAGAGGCAGGTGATCCGGATGCATTGCGCTGGCTGCGGGAAAGCTGAGTCGGTTGGCTGGAGTGGCCGGCCATGGGAGGCTTGTTTTTGCGCGGCGGCAGCAGCACCAAACGGAGGCAGAGGTGCGGGGCAGAAGGCAGGCGATCCCAAAGTGTCGCGCGGGCCACAGGCAAGCCGAGATATGAAGATGAGCCTCCTGTAGTTGCCTGCCCGGTACGGCCCAACTCTGGGCTTTCCCGTGGCCCACGCAGCCCGTCCGGATCGCCTGCCTTCCCCCACGCACCTTGCCTCCATCTTCTGCTGGTGCCACTGTGCGAAGACAAGCATCCCGCAACCACCTGCTGCTCTGGCCCACCAACTCTTGGCTTTCCGGCAGCCAGCGTGGTGCGTCCAGATCGCGTGCCTCCCCACCCCCGCCTCTGCCTGCTGCTTGGACAGGGAATCAACTTGTCAGGCTGCAGTTGCTGCCGGACACTGTCGGTCTGTGTGCGCTCACAGCCTCCTGTGCTGGCCACACAACCCCTTTACTAGGGCTTATTTTTGGGGTAGGGCTTATATTAGGCGCATGCTTAAAAATCAGGCTAGGTCTTACTTTTGGGGAAACATGGTACTAAGGACTCCTCACAAATGGGCAGAGAGATAATTTGGGCTGAACTGAGGGCTCTTTCATTTAGTCTGGGAGCAGTTTGGCCATGTCCAAGGCAGCCATTTGTTGAACCTGCACCCCCTTTTTAGAAGGGGAAGACACTGAAGGCAGCAGGGCCTTTGGGGTCTGCACACTGGGTGGAATGGGGCAGGAGGGTGAGCAACTCTGAGCAAGAGCTCCAGAGGAGGAGGAGGAGGAGGAAGGCCTGGCGTGACTCAAAGTGCCTGTGAGGTGAGAGGCAAGGAGGGCATAGGAGGGGCCTCTTTGTTGGGGGAGGAGGGAAACTGAGGTAAAGAGACTGCCGAAATGGAGCCCTGGGGCCAGGCAGGAGCAGAGACACAAGGAGGGCAGAGGGGGGGGAGGAGGGAGGAACCCCTGGAATGACAGCCCTCTTACCCAGCCTGCAGACCAATCGTCTTTCTGAAGTCAGTCAGCAGCTTCCTGAACGGTTGGAATTCCAGGGCAGGAAGTTGGCATGGGCATGCCCAGGCAGCTTTGGAGAAGAAAAATGCCAGATGTTATTTTCTGCCAGACGCCTCCCCCGCTGCCGCCCATCCGAAGCCTCGTGCCTGGCTTGTCTTCTGCTTAGTCTCCTAAGAAGATCAGAGGGGCCTTTAGCTGTGGTGGTGCAGAGCAATGCCTCCCACGGCTCATGCTGCCTGGGCACCAAAGATTAAAACCACAGCCTGCATACCTTCCACCGCAACTTCTATTGTTAGGAAGTTTGGAAAACCTTTCAGACCCGGAGAACTCAGCAAGCGTCAGGCAGCCAAAACATGCCCTCTGACCTTCTCATTGCTCCTTCTGGGCGGTGGGAGAGTCAGCTCATAGTCTCAGCCGGAAAAATGCTGATCCGGTGATTTTTTTTTTTTTTTTGAGTTTATGCCAAGCGGCTCAGCAACTTCATGGATCCCTCCATGGAATTGTCTCAGCAACCATTCAGAAGCCAGTTCCATGCCCACTTAGCTTTGGGACTGGCGACTGCTCTTCCTTCCAAGGGCAAACCAGGCTGGGCCCTGCGTAGCCTGAAGACCACCTGCGGAGACTGGCAGCGCCTGGGTGGCACCGGGCGCTTAAATCAATAAGGGGGGAGAGGAAAGGGGCTGCATTTTCTCACTTCCCATCTTCCCTCCAATGATTCAGGAATTGGGGCCTCAAGGTCACAACCGTTAAGCACCTGGAGGCATCTGGATATTAAGCAAGTCCTGGGGTTGCATTGCTCTGGGGGGCTTTTCACCCAAGGGGAGTGACTTCCACCGCTGGGACCTTTCATCTTTATGAAATGGGGCCTGGAACAACCAATGGAAGAACTGGAAGAAATCTCCCGGCTCTGCTGTATTTTTCCAGCCTTTCCATCCTTATCTCTGCCGCTGAAGGGCCAAATTCCACAGAATCGCCCAAGGAAAAGCGCAGCCCCGCCCGGCTCTCCCTCCATGCCCGGGGAGGGGAGGGGGGGCTATTCAAGCTACGTCTCCTGCCCCCCCCCGGCCAGCCATTCCCAGAAGAGACCCCCCCCACCGCCAAGCCACTCCCAGCCCCCCCCACCCCGGTCCTTCGCTGCGGGCAAGAAAAGGGGAGGGGGGCGCGCAGCCCACCTCCTCTGCCCGGGGGGGGCTCTGGAATCTGCCCCTGCCCACTTACCTGCCCAGAGCGGGAGGGCAGACGGGGAGCCGGAGAGCCCCGGGAGCGTCGGCGGCCAAAGGGGGAACGTGGGCGGGGAGAGCGACGCCAGAGACTTCTCTCGGGGCTCAGCATCGCCCTTTATGCGGCCTCCCTCCCTCCCTCGCCCCCCCACCGCCCCTCCTCCCTGGGGGGGAAGACCCCGCCCCTGCGCCCGCCCCCCCTCACCTGCCGAGCCTGCAGCGGCAGCCGCACTCTACCGGCGGAGCCTGGGGGGGGGGGAGGGCGTGGAAGAGCGGCTCCCTTCCCGGCCTCCCCCGCGCGCCTCCCTCCCGGCGGCCCCCGCGCCTTCCCCCCCTCCCCCCGGGGGATTCTGGGAGGCGGAGCCAGCGGCCATGAGGCGCAGGGGCTGCCCGGGGCCCCCCCGGAAGAAGAAGAAGAGGCGGGGGCGGGGGGAGTCGGGGGGGGGCGGCCCGCGCTTCGTGGTGCAGGAGACGGAGGAGGCGGCGCTGCTGCTGCTCGTGCCCGCGGAGGGCGCGGGGGCGGCGCGGGGGGCGCGCAAGAGGCGGCGCGTGGCCGAGGCGGGCGGGGGGTCCCCGGCGGGCGGGGGCGAGTGGGGGTCGCGCCTCCCGGCCGAGCTGCTGGTGCGGGTCTTCGGGCTGGCGGCGGCCTCCGAGGGGGGCGCGGTGCCCTTCCTCTGCCGGTGAGCGCCCGGGGGGGAGGGGCGAGGGGGGGGGGCTGGCTCTGCGGGACCCCCCCCGCCTGACCCCTTCCCCCCCTCTCTTGCAGGGCGGCCTGCGTGTGCCGGCTCTGGTACCGAGCGGCGGCGGCCCCGGTGCTGTGGCAGAGGGTGGCGGTGGGGCACTGCTGGGCGGCCCCGGGGCAGAAGTGGGTCCCGGCGCAGCAGAAGAAGGCTCTGGCCACCCTGGAGTGGCTGGCGGCCCACAGGTGAGGATGAGGACGCCCATCCCCGCGTCCCCCTCCCTCCGACCCCCCCCCCCATTCCCGGACCCGAACCGAGGACCTTCTGTGCCCCGCAGGTTCTCCCTCCTGCGGGACTTCACGCTCAGCCACTGGAAGAGCCTCGTCCGGCCCATGCTGCAGGTGAGTCAGGGGGCCGGTGGGTCTCCTGGCCGCCCCGTTCCTGCCCTCCGCCTGTGAGGGGGTCGAGGGAACTGATCCCCCCCCACCTTTTCTTTGCAGGCTCTGGCCGCCTCCAGCCCCCAACTGGCCACCCTGCGCCTCGCCCACTGCAGCGGGGTGACCGCCGAGACCCTTTGCCTGCTGGCCACCTCCTGCCCGCGACTGGTGAGCCTGAACCTGCAGGGGTCCCAGGTGAGCCTGCCAGCTCCAGCCTGCTTGAGGGGGAGCTCTTCTGGAGGATGGAGGGCATGACTGGCAGCTCTTGGGCCGTTTTCTGCATCTCCAGGTGGACTCTCGGGCGGTCACCGGCTTCCTGGAAACGGCAGGTGCCCGGATGGAGCAGCTCTCCCTAACCTACAGCAGCCACATGAGCGCCATTTTTGCTCTCCTGGTGGTAAGCAGACCGGGCGACCCGCGGAGGCCGGCCCTGACACCCCGGACGTAGGAGCCCCTTCCTCCAGGGGGATGCAGCTTGGCGATGGGTGGTCTCTGCCAGCTGGCCAAGAGCACAGCTGCCAGCAGCCATGGTTTCCATCTAAAGACGGATGTTGGTGGCTGTCATTAGAGCCATTAAAGCCCGAAGGCTCCATCCCGTCTGTGCTGTCTGACCCCTTGGCAACCCAGACCCTCGGGGGTCCCGGAAGGAACTGCAGCCACTGGAGCATTGACTCCTGGCCAGTTTTAGCTTCCAGTTGGGGGTTTTGCAGCTCGTCCTCTTCTTACAACGGTGTGTTTAGTGGCTGTTTGAAGTTAGAACGGCGCTGAAAAAAGTGACCATTTTTCATGACCGTTGCCGCATCCCTGTGATCAAAATTAAAACACTTGTCAGCTGACTCATATTTATGACCGTTGCGGTGTCCTGGGGTCATGTGATCATTTTTTGCAACCACCTGATAAGCAAAGACAATGGGGAAGCCAGATTCACTTAACGACCATGTTACTAACTTAACAACTGCAGCGATTGACTCATTCCGAGGGGAGGCAGACTCTCTGGGGAGATTCCTGTATCTCATCAAGATAAACTATGGGAGTTCTAGTTGCTTGCGCCTGGCAGCGCATAAAGAGGCCAGGCCAGGGGCAGCAGGTGATTGCTGGCGTGTGTTGGGCAGAGCCCTCCAGGGAGCCCCTCCTGCGCTAGGGACTTCTGGACCTGACCCAACCTGTTCATCTGTCTCTGGTTGCCCCCCCCTCCACCCCCCAGGGCGGCTGCTGCCCGGACCTGCGGCTGCTGGAGGTGAATGCCGAAATCAAGCAGAGCACGCAGCACTTCCAACTGCCGATTGAACAGCTCCAGGCTGCCTGTCCACAGCTGCAGGTGCGTGGGGGTCGCCCTTGCCCCCTCCCCAAGTCAGAATTTGACTTCCTGGCTGCTGGGGGGAGGACTTGGCTCCCCCTGGGAGGGGGGGCCGGTTTCCCACGGCCCGTCAGTAGCAGGTCTGTCCACTCCTCCTGCCCGCAGGTGCTGCGTCTGCTCAACATCACCTACTACCCAAAGCAACTCCCCACCTCGTCCCCCCCGTCCCTGGGCTTCCCACAGCTGGAGGAGCTGTGCCTGGCCACCACGGCCTTCTCCTTCGTGGACAATCACATGCTGTGGCGGATTCTGAGCACCTCCAGCCGGCTCCGTGTCCTTGACCTGCGTGGCTGCATCCGTGTGACGCCCAAAGGGCTGGAGCAGCTGACCTGCCCAGGTGGGTGCAGAAAAATGATCTCCCCTGTTCCCAGGCAACCAGTTAGGCCCCCCCCCCTGGCCTCCAGACCCACACCTTGGTGGATCTGGATGTGAGAAAGTGGTCCCTGTAGGCTGCAGTTTTCTGCAAAAGCCCCAGGAGGCAAGAAGAGGAACAACAGATGGAAACTAGGTGTTCCGGGAGCGGTTTGCCCCGGCCTCCTCCTTGCAGGGCTGAGCGAAGGTCACGCAGCTGTCATCGAGCCTGGCAGGACTAGAGCTCCTGGGTTCTAGCTTGATGCTCTAGCTCCGCACAAAACGGGTGGCATGAATGGCATCACTGAAAACCCCCCCACCAAAGGGGAAGGGTCTTTCTCTCCCCTCTCCTTCACTGCCTGGCTGCAGGGGGGGCTTTAACCTCACTGTGGAGGAAGAGGAACTGAGGATTTTGGGCCTAAGAGAAGCTTTAAACTGGCTCTTCAGAGGGTGGATGGGTTGAAGTTTATGGAGGCCACCCGGAGATCAGGGAGACCTTCACCCCCTGAGACACTCAGCCCCCTGCAGGGGAGGAACTGATAGGATAGGAAGGAAGATTAGGGGCCTGGAGGCTAAAACATACGAAGAATGGTTGCAGGAACTGGGTGTGGCTAGTCTAGAGAAAAGAAGGACTGGGGGGGGGGGACATGTTTGCAGCATTTCGGTATTTGAGGGGCTGCCACAAAAAAGAGGTGGCAAAGCCCCTGAAGGCAAGGCAAGAAACAATGGATGGAAACTAATCAAGGAGAGGAGCAACCTGGAATTAAGGAAAAACTTCCTAAGTGTTTATGAATTAAGTGAGGACAATTAACCAGTGGAACAGCTTCCCAGCAGAAGTTGTGGGTGCTCCATCACTGGAGGTTTTTAAGGAGATTGGACAACCATTTGTCTGAAATGGTATAGGTATAGGGCAGGGGTCAGCAACCTGCGGCTTTGGAGCCGCATGTGGCTCTTTCATTCCTCTGCTGCAGCTCCCTGTCACCGGTCGGCACCACAATTTTGAGAGGAGCTTCCGGTTTGGGGGGGGGGGGGAAGCAGGGCGTGCCAAGAGGAGACTCTATGGCAAGGGGCGGGTTTTCTGGTCAGCTCCACAGTTGATAGGGCTTTTGGTTAGGATTGGTAGAGGAAAAAGGACCCTGCACTAGGAGACTCTATGGTGGGGGAAGCGGACTTCCGGTTGGCTCCAGAATTGAACTGGGGGCTTCCGGTTAGGACCTTTGTGGCTCTTTGAGTGTTTAAGGTTGCCGACCCCTAGTATAGGGTCTCCTGCTTGAGCAGTTGGTTGGACTAGAAGACCTCCAAGGTCCCTTCCAGCTCTATTCTGATTGATTGACTGAAAAGTGCCGTGCATCTTCCGTGCAGGAGGCTGAGTGAGAGTTTCTGGCTCTTTAGTAGATTGTCCCATCAGGAGCAGTTGGATATTCCTGGGTTCTTGTGTGGATTGGCTGGAGCAGCCGGTTATCAGCTCCTTGTGCCCCCAAGAGGAGGGTGAAGACCCACTCCCTAGGGACCCCCTTCTGTCTCCCGAGGGAGGAGCCTTGGATGTCCTTGTCCTTACTGACCTCCAAAGTATTTCCTGCAGATCTGGAGCAGCTCTACCTGGGCCTGCACTACAACGACAGCAACCTGTCCCGGCCTCTGGAGGGCAGCCCCCTCCTCACCTGGAAGTGGCGACACAGCCTGCGAGAGCTGGACCTGACCAGCCAGAGCTTCAGCGAGGAAGACCTGGAGCAGGCCATGGCTGCCTTCACTCAGGGAGGGGCACCGCTGCTGCGCTCCCTCAGCCTCACGGGGACCAAGATTGCCCTCAGGACCGTCAGGTGAGCCAGGCAGTGCCCGCCAATGGGCCGTCCTGCCTCTTGCCTCGTTGCTTCAACCTGGAGTGCCAAGAAATGAGGGAGGAGGGAGACCCACAGGGGCATCTGGAAATCCTTATGCTTGGGCATTGGAGGCATCACGCCAGTTGTGCCCTCCAGAAATTGGCATAGCCAGGAATCCCAGCTGCCATGTGACTTCGGGGGCTTGGCTGTGGTGAGGCCGGCTGGTTGGGCGAGGTGGGGGAAGCATTCTCGGAGGGCCTGGCCGTCTTACAGAGGCCCAGATTATTGGGCTTCTTAAAGAGGAATCTAGACCAGGGCTGTCAAACTCAAGGCCTGCGCGCCGGATCTGGTCCGCGGGGCCGCCCTGGAAACAGTGAAGGACCTGCCCGCGGTGCCTCTGCCAGCAAAAACGGGCTCCCAATCTCCGTTCTCGGCTGGGACGGCCTCCTGCAACCCTCTGCCAGCAAAAATGGAGCGGCCATCCTTAGCTCCGTTTTCCCTGGCAGAGGGTTGCAGGAGGCCGTCCCAGCCGAGAACGGATATTGGGAGCCCGTTTTTGCTGGCAGAGCGCGCAGGCCACCACAGGCGCCCCCGACATGAGTGACGTCAAGCTGGCCACGCCCCCCCAACCCCGAGGTCAAACACAACCATGATGCGGGCCTCAATGAAATCGAGTTTGACATCCCTTATCTAGAGTGTCACTTATCTGAAATGGTATAGGTTCTCCTGCTTCAGCCGGGGGCTGGACTAGAAGACCTCCAAGGTCCCTTCCAGCTCATTCTATTCTATTCTATTCCAATGGAGGAGGGGGCTCTACGATGCCTAGAGAGCAGGGACAGGCAGCTGTGGTGACCTTACGACCGGTGGACTTCGACTCCCAGAATTCCTGAGCCGGCTATGCTGCAAGATGGCCAGAGCCCACCCCCACCCCCATCCCGCTACAGAGACATTTTGCAAGGTGGAAAAGAATTCAGGCAGTCCCTTAATTACGACCGTTTGTTTAGTGACCGTTTGAAGTTATAACGGCACTGAAAAAAAGCATTTTCCCCACTTAACAACCATTGCAGCATCCGCATGGTCACCTGATCAAAATTCAGACGCTTAGCAACTGACTCATATTTATGACGGTTGCAGTGTGTGTCCCCCCTTTTGTGACCTTCTGACAAGCAAAGTCAATTGGGGAAGCCAGATTCACTTAACGACCGTGTTACTAACTTAATAACTGCAGTGATTCAATTAACAACTTTGGCAAGGAAGGTCGAAAAATGGGGCAGAACTCACTTAACAGCTGTCTCAGCATCAGAAATTGTGGTCGTAAGTCGAGGACTGTAACCCTGTAATGGCCCTAATGGAAATTCCCCCTCTTCTTCTTCATCACGCAAGGACCCTGATTGCCAGCTGTCCTGCCCTCAGCTACCTCAACCTCTCGTCCTGCCGCCAGTTGCCCCGGGGCACCAAGAAGGCCTATCGCGGTCCAGATGAAATCCGCCAGTGTTTGCATCAGCTCTTGGCCAACTCGGAGGACCCAGAGACCCCGGGGCGGGCAGTTTGAGAGCTGCGACTCCTGAACTCGGGGGCAGCACAAACCCTCGTTTCCAGAGTTGCCAAGTTGGGCCCCCACCCCCCGGTTTCCAAGATGGCTGATCCTCCTCATTTGAAGATGCCGCCCTCCCTCCAAAGTGGGCTCTGCCCACAGCATCAGGAAGACGAGTATTGAAGCCCCTGGACTCTTGCTTTTGTACGCATTTCTCTTTTCTAATGTTTGTAGATTCAAGTTCTGCCTGAATAAAAGGATTTTTCTGTAATTGGTGCAGCATTTCTTCTTCGGCTGGTTCCGGTGCAGAAATTCTACCTTCTCCCTGCCCCCCCCCTCTTATTCCAACCCTGGAGTTTTGTTCACTCTTCGTGCCCCCCTCCCCCACATCTGCTTCTTCACTGGGGGCCAGAGAGAGAGAGAGAGAGGACTCTGTGCCAAAGGTGCTTTTTCGGAAGGCAACTGGACTTTTATTCTTTCCTTGAAGGTATTTCTCATGCAAGAAGCTTCTTCAGTTCTGAACGGAGGGGAATGGAAGGATTTATATGCTTTGCAGTCATCTGGTGGTTAGAATACTCTTTCCAATTCCCCCACCATCATTCAGTCAGAACTGAAGAAGCTTCTTGGATGAGAAGCGAAACATCTTTAAGGAAAAAAAGTCCAATTACCTTTTGAAAAAGCACTTTTGGGACAAACTCGACCTGGATGGGTTGAGAATCTCCATAACGTCCAGGATCCTGGTGGCTACAGCAGCTGCATAAAGTCTTCCTAGGTATTACCCTCTTGAACTTCCAATGGACCTTGCTTGACCGCTGACCCAGTTCAGCCTTTGGGAGGGTCTGCTTCCCTGGCTCTGGAAGCTGGAATGGTCAAAGGACCCTAACAAGCTGCTGCCTTTATAAAGTCTGAGGAAAGCCCCCCCCCCGCCCTCCCCCCCAGACAGTCCTTTGGTAATAGCAATAGCAATAGCCCTTAGACTTATATACCGCTTCATAGTGCTTTCCAGCCCTCTCTAAGCGGTTTACAGAGTTCAGCATATTGCCCCCCCCAACAATCTGGGTCCTCATTTTACCCACCTCAGAAGGATGGAAGGCTGAGTCAACCTTGAGCCAGTGAGATTTGAACAGCTGAACTAGCAGTTCAGGTTGCAGTGCTGCTTTTAAGCACTGCACCACCCTCGGCTCCCTATTCTGGATAGAAGACGGGGCACCTGGATCACGGGCTACCTGACCATGGTTTAAATCTCTGGATGATTGGACTGGGCTGTCCCTCGCCTCGTCTGATGGCTGCTGGGATACCCTGATTGTGTTCATGTCCTGAAACCACCACCTCCAACTGCATTTTGTTTTCTTAAACCAGGGTCTCCAACCGTGGCGACTTAAGAGACTGGTGGACTTCAACTCCCAGAATTCCCTAGCCCGCTGAAGTGCCTTTGTGAGAAAACATTCACAGCAAGCTGAATTGGAGTTAAATGCAGTTTCTATCCACTGGCTTATCTCGGAGATCAGAGAGTCAATTTATTCTCCAAAGCACCTGAAGGGAGGCAGGACAAGAAGAAGCAACGGATGGAAACTCATCCAGGAGGGAAGCAACCTGGAACTAAGGAGAAACTTCCTAACAGGGAGGATAATCAGTGGAACAGAAGTTGTGGGGGTTCCAATACTGGAGGTTTTTAAGAAGAGACTGGACAGCCACTTGTCTGAAATGGTACAGGGTCTCCTGCTTGAGCAGGGGGTTGGACTAGAAGACCTCCAAGGTCCCATCCAGCTCTATTTTGATGGAAATAGTGTGACTAGCATGCTGACCCTCCCCTCTCCCTCCCTCCCTCCCTCTCCTCCCCCCCCAAATATTTGTTCCATCTTCAAAGTGATTTGGCTGCTTTAGGCGAGGCCGGTTTTGGCTACAACAATTTTAAAATGCATGTATATTGAAAACTGGGTGCCTACTGGGAATATTTTGAGGTATTTATTGTAAATGAATAACAGAGTTGGAAGGGACCTTGGAGGTCTTCTAGTCCAACCCCCTGCTCAGGCAGGAAACCCTATACCATTTCAGACAAATGGCTGTCCAGTCTCTTCTTAAAAACTTCTAGTGATGGAGCAGCCACAACTTCTGGAGGCAAGTTGTTCCACTGGTTAATTGTCCTCACTGTCAGGAAGTTTCTCCTTGGTTCTAGGTTGGTTCTGTCCATGATTACTTACCATCCATTCCTTCTTGTTTTGCCTTCAGGGGCTTTGGAGAATAGGTTGGTCCCCTCTTTGGGGCAGCCCCTTAGATATTGGAAGACTGCTATCATGTCACCCTTCTTTTCATCAGACTAGACAGACCCAATTCCAGCTATGATATGTTTTCTTAGAATATTCATGAACTGGGAGAGACATGGTAACAAGGCCAGCCAATGAACAGGCATAGCAACTAAGTCAGCCAGTGGGAGCTTAAACAGATCTGAGTCTGTGCAGAGGATTGAAACTGAAACTTAAGCTAGAAGGCTGAGTGTGGCTCAGCCCATTCTCTACTCTGTCTGCTCTGAACTCTAAAATGAAACTGATTTCTGCTGTTGGTATGGTATTATATATTCTTGTATATAAAGAAGTTTCTTATTTAAATCAATCCTGCTGAATCAGTTACCTGTGTGTGTGCTTTCTGGATTTAATTTTGCAACAAACTCTGACATGTTTTAGCCTCCAGTCCCCTAATCATCTTTGTTGCTCTTCTCTGCACTCTTTCTAGAGTCTCAACATCCTTTTTGCATCAAGGCAACCAAAACTGGATGCATTATTCCAAGTGTGGCCTTACCAAGGTGTTATAAAGTGGTATATTAACACTTCACGTGATCTTGATTCTATCCCTCTGTTAATGCAGCCTAGAACTGTGTTGGCTTTTTTGGCAGCTGCTGCACATGGCTGGCTCCTATTTAAACGGTTGTCCACTAGGACTCCAAGGTCCCTCTCACAGTTACTACTGTTGATCCAGGTACCATCTATGCTGTACCTGTGCATTTGGCTTTTCTTGCCTACATGTGTTGCTTGATTATATTATAAAAAGGGTTCTTGGGACTATTTTGGGGTGTACTATTAGAAGACAGAGCTGCTAAGGAAGGTAGCTTGCAAAAGGAAAAGTCCCCAGTAGATTCTCCTGCAGTCCAATGGATCACCCTCCTCCCTCAGAAGTTCTGGAAACCCACTTCCATTTGCAGAGGTCAGTGAAAGCCCTTTGGTGAGCATGGTTCGGCCCAAGTGTGCTTGAAGATCAAGGCTCTCCTCCATTCTGCCAACTTCAGAGGAACCCCTGGGGGTCGTTGGGGTGCTGCTGCAAGGGCTCTTTAGAAGGTGCGAGGTGACTTTGGCTTGCCATGACGTGTGAGCTCAATTAGCCCTGGCAATCCGTGTTTAAGCAAACCATGGTTAAGCCCCTGTGTGAACCCGGGCATAGGTTTTAAGTGTGCATAAGCCACGATGGCTGGACTCCTGATTCATGCAGAGCAAGAAACTATTGATAAAGGAGAATATTTGTAGCTCAGGGTTGGAATGAGTGGTCCTTGGTGCTCTCTGAGCTTGGCTGTTTTCTTGCAGACATGTCATGACCCAACTAGGTAACAACATCAGTGCTGGAAGGGAGGGAGGTTTGTGGAGAGGAGGAGGAGGAGGACTGTGGGGGTCCTTGGTGTTCGCTGAGCTTGGTGATTTTCTTGCAGATGTTTCCTGACCCAACTAGATAATATCATCAGTGCTGGAAGGGAGTGTGTAACGGCTGATGATATCTAGTTTGGTGATGAACCAGCTGCAAGAAAGCAACCAAGCTCAGAGACCCCTCCTCCAAAGGACCTGTAGAAAGTTAGCACCCATCCCCTCCTAGAAAAAATGAAATATCCTAGGAAATATTGAAAAAGGAAAGAATATGTTTCCCTGAATGAGGAAAGGAGAAACATGTTTAAATACAAAGCAGCCTCCTGCAGCTCCCTGCCCCCACCCTTTGCCAATGGGCCATTAAGGACTGGGCCCAGCTCACACATTCCGCCCACCTAGCCTGGAACAGTCTTCTGCATAACAAAGAACCATAATAGGAATCCCAAAGCCTTTTCATTACACCACATGGGACCTGGGAAGATTACATCAGTCAAGCCTAGGACTTGGGACAGCCCACAAGAGTTGCCCCATCATGCCCCTAGGAGTCTGACAGCCAATGGAATACATTTCTATATAGGAACAGGAAACAGTTAGGGAGGGGCCCAAGAGAGAGTATAATGCAGTGATGGTGAACCTTTTTTTCCTTGGGTGCCGAAAGCGCGTGCTCATGCGCTGTCACACATGTGCAAGTGCCCACACCCATAATTCAATGCCTGGGGAGGACGAAAACAGCCTCTCCCGCCCCCCCCCAGAGGCCCTCTGGAGGCTGGAAATGGCCCATTTCCCGACTTCCGGTGGGCCCAGTAGGCTTTCCTGGAGCCTGGGGAGGGAGAAAATGCCCTCTCCCACTCCCAGGGAGGCCCTCTGGAAGCCGAAAACACCCTCCCGGAGCCTCCGTGTGAGCTGAAAATCAGCTGGCTGGCATGCACATGCGCATTGGAGCTAAGCTAGGGCAATGGCTCACGTGCCGGCAGATATGGCTCCGTGTGCCACCTCTGGCACCCGTGCCATAGATTCGCCATCACTGGTATAAAGCAAGGAACTCAGCATCTTCCCTTCCCTTTTTCTCTTCACCCATATCTGGAAGCATGTGATCTACCTTTTCTGTACAGGGGCTTATGCCATGTGCTCCTGTCCACCATATTAAACCTTCTTTCCAAGCAACTTCCATGAATCCAGTGTCTTTTTCCCCACTTGGAACTGAACACAGAAGGATATTCCTTACAACAGACCCCTCAAGAAACCATTGCTGAGAAGCCACATTAACTGCGGTGGGAACTGAGACAATAAACCCGAACGTAGTTAATGTTTATTCAATTAGCCCTATTTAAACTAGTGCATAGTGTGACTCTCTGAAGGCGCTAGGAGAGGCAGCGAAGGCTAGTGGTTCCTCTTCCCACCCTGAGCTTTCCTGGGTGGGAGTGAAAGGGAGAGGATTATAAAGGCCACCTGGTTCCTCAGTTGCCCTTTGAAACCTGCCCTGAGCCTTGTGGACGTCAAGAGACACCCGTGGCCCCCTCCCTCCCTCCCTCCTTCCTCCCCCTCTGCTTGCAGCTCCCAGCCCTACTCAGCAAAGCCCCCCTCCCTTTCAGGGAGACCCCGTTTCCATCCGGGCTGATTCGCCCCAAGGAGAAAGGGCAGCGAGCAGAAGGAAGGGCAGTGGGGGGTCTCCTTGTGTGGGACCCCTGGTGGCCCCTGTTCCTTTTTTTCTATGTTCAGTTATATTTTATTCAAAGATTAAAATCCAGAATCCAAAAGAACATGAAAACAGAGGCAAACAACTAACCAAAAACATTCAAGAATGGACGTTGCAAAGATATTTTACAACAGAGACTTAAGAACTTTGGAAACAAGCTGCAATTATTGGGAAAGGAAATAATATTTCACGATGAAGAGCCAAAGGAGGGGATTTGAGGCCGGACCCAGAGACGAGGGAGGGTCGGAGGCCAGTGGTGGGAAATAAGCCCCCCCCCCCCGCAGAGGCTTCCTGGAGGGGAAAGGACCATAACAGAAGGTTAAAAGAGCAATTTGAACTTGAAGTTCGCTGCTGTTTAACCTGTTCACTCTTTTTCCTTTCATGCTGCGTAATATATGAGAGGTCAGTCGGATCAAGTGCAGGTAGTTCTCAACTTGACCAGTTTTCATACTTAATGACCGTTGCAGCCTCCCCGTGGTCATGTGATCAAGTCCACTGGCATGGACTTATGCCGGTTGCAGGGTCCAGGGGGGGGGAGAGTCACGTGATCCCCTTTTGGGACCTTCTGACGAACAAACTCAGCGGGGAAACCGGATTCACTTAGCAACGGTTTGACTCACCTAACAACTGCAGTGATTCACTGAACAACGGTGGCACGAAAGGGGTTGAAATGGGGCAGAACGCACTTAACAACTGTCTTGCTTAACAACAGACGTTTTGGGCTCAATTGTGGTCGTAAGTCAAGGACTACTTGAACATGTTACAAACTCTCCGTCCTGCTTGCCGGGGGCCAGGCTCTTACGGCTGCAATAGACTGGTCAGGGTTCAGCTGGGGGGGGCTGTTTTCGTCCCTGAAGGTCAGGGGCTGCGGGGTCTGGTTGCTATGATGATGGCATTCTGTTGCTCCCCGTTGCCAGGCTGGTGGCTGCTGCCCCCAGCTGAACCCGGGAGAGACGGGCAGTGGGCGGCCTTTGGTGCCAGCGCAAGTGCCCGAGAGACACTGCTGAGCCTCTGTTGGCGCAAAGGCTGCCCTCCCTCTCTCTCTGCATCTTGCCCAGGGGGCCATTCACAGGTGGGCGGCTGCCAGAGTGGGGGCAGACCCCCTGCCCATGCGGCTGAGCCTCTGCGGGGTCTTCCAAGTCGGAGAAAAAGGGGGCCTACTACTTTACCCTGCTTTTGGGGGGGGAGGGGGGAGGGTTATCAGGGGAGCTTCAGGGCAGTGTCGACCTGGGTGGGCTTTCCTGGGGTCTGCCAAGGGGCGCAGGGTCCCCACGCCCTACCCCTTATCCTGCTGATCTGAGGGAGGTAGGGGTCCTTTCCTTGCCCTGGCAGTGTTGCCCCTCCCTCTCTGCTCACGTCTTCCTTCCTTCCTTCCTTCTCTTTCCTTCCTTCCTTCCTTCTCTTTCTTTCCTTCCTTCCTTCCTTCCTTCCTTCTTCTCTTTTCCTTCGTTCCTCTCTTCCCTTTTCTTCCTCCCTCCCTCCTTCCTTCCTTTTCCTTCCTTCCTTCCTTCCTTTTCCTTCCTTCCTTCTTCTCTTTTCCTTCTTTCCTCTCTTCCCTTTTCTTCCTCCCTTCTCCCTCCCTCCTTCCTTCCTTCTCTTTTCTTTTTTCCTTCCTTTTTTTGTTCTTTTCTTCCTTCCGTTCCCCTTCCTCCCTTCCTCCCTTCCTTCTCCTCCCTCCCTCCCTCTTTCCCTCCCTCCTTCTTTCTCTTTATTTTTCTCCTTCCTTTTTCCATTCTTTTCTTCCTTCCCTTCCCTCCCTCCTTTCCAGAAGCCCCGGGATGATGCTTCTGAAGACCATTCTGAGGGGTCCCCTGGCCCTCTGGTATTGCGGCATTGTCAATTCAGAGGAATACCTGCACCAACAACTCCAGGAAAACAAATATTTCCCCTTCCAGGTGCAGCAGCCCAAAGGTAAGGTGTTTTCCTGGGGGTGGGGGTGGGGGGGCAGAATGGGGGTTGGGGAAGGGCCCCCAAGCCTCTCCAGGTCCTGCATACAGAATGTGGTGAAGAAGGGCTCGGCTGAGCAACCAAGCACAGATTTGGGGGCCCCCCCCGCCCGGGGTTGATTGATACACCTGGATGGAGCCTCAGGGGAGTGTTGCAATTGGCCCTTAAGGAGGACTCTGATGAACAAGGTGTGATTGTGAAGAAGGCACAGAAACAAATCTTAGACTATGATGGGCAGTTCTGGTCACTGGCCTTCCGTGCAAAACAGGGCGGCCAAGGAACCCCAAACTGCAGGGAGTCCTCGACTTACGACAACAATAGAGCCCAGCATTTCCGTTGCTAAGCGAAACAATTGTTAAGTGGTTCCACCTCATTTTATGACCTTTCTTGCTACAGAAGGAAGGAGTATTCAGTGTGTTCACCGCCTTGAGTTGTTCCTAGAAGCATTTATTCCGCAGTGTTTGGGGTCTAATTGTAGGCAACAATTTTTATGAAATGAGGTGAGCTCCTGGAGAGGCTTTTGGGGCCAAAGTTGCCTCCTCCACCCCCTGAGCCTTCGGCCCCACTGCCTGGGCACTTGTGGGGTGGAAACTTGGCATTTCTGGGAGGGCAAAGTTGGGGGAAGGTTGTTGAAAAGTGACAGGCCCAAAGCCAAAGAACAGCTGTTCTGCAACTGGAGCCAAATCCAGTTTTAGAACCAAGGAGAATCAAGGAGAGACTGCATAGTACAGGCAAGTCCTCGACTTACAACCAACATTTCTGTTGCTAAGCAAGACAATAGTTAAGTTAGTTTTGCCCCATTTTACGACCTTCCTGGCCACAGTTGTTAAGTGAATAATGGCAGTTGATAAGTTAGTGACACGGTTATTAAGTGAATCTGGCTTCCCCATGGATTTTGCTTGTCAGAAGGTCACAAAAGGGGATCACCTGAGCCCAGGACACAGCAACGGTCATAAGTATGAACCGGTTGCCAAGCATCTGAATTTTGATCATGTGACCATGGATGCCGCAACGGCTGTAAATGTAAAACATGGTCATAAGTCCCTTTTTTCCAGTGCCGTTGTAACTTGAAATGGTCACTAAACGAACTGTTGTAAGTTGAGGACTACCTGTAGAGTAAATCTATTGGGCTAAGGTTGGAAAAACCAGTGTGGCAGTTCTTCTATAGAAGGCAAAATGGTTTTCATCCCACTGGGTAAGCCGTGAGTTCCATGTCTCTGGAGATCCACAGTCACGCAGGTCGGGGGCTCTCCAATGCCCAGTCCACAGCCCCCCTACTGGGCCGCACAAGAGGGAGGGCACCGCAAGTGGCAAACCCATCCCCACTCCTCCCCCCTGCTGCCCCCACCTCTGCTGCTACGGGCCCTCAGAGCCAGAAAGGTTGGGGACCACTGACCCAGGTCCTGGTGGTCCCAAAGGTGCTTTTCCCAAAAGACAGCTGGACTTTCTTTGAAAAAGTTTCACTTCTCCTCCCAGAAGCTTCTTCAATTCTCAAAGTTCAGTTCGGCTGCTTGGCTGGGAAGTGAAATGTTTTCAAGGAGACAAGCAAGAAAGTCCAGTTGCCTTTGGAAAAGGCATCTCTGGCTTATAGCTCAAATGCCTCAGGTGGATCCAGAAACCCCAGGGCTTCTCATTGAGTACCCAAGTGCAGCTGGTGGTGGTTGGAGAAAGGAACCAGCCAGGAGATCCCACCCTTTGGTGCTGGCACAGGTGAGTTCCTCCAGACGGAGAGCAAGAAACGACAGTGGCCGAATGTCCACCCAAGGAGAGCTTTAGGGAAGGAGCCCCAAAGGGGCAGTTGGACTTTCTTTGTTTTCCCTTGAAGACATTTCGCTTCTCATCCCAGAAGCTTCTTCAGTTCTGACTGAATGGTGGGGGATGGAAGGCCTCGTATTCCTTGCAGACAGCTGCTCATTAGCGCTCTTTCTGAGAGTACTCCTTCCACAGCCACCATATTGTCAGAACTGAAGAAGCTTCTTGGATAAGAAGTGAAACATCTTCAAAGAAAAACCAAGAAAGTCCAGTTGCCGTTTGAAAAAAGCACCTTTGGGAAAACCGGGACCTGGAGCATCTCCATGGGCATTTAGGGAAGGAGGCTGTGGCCAGTGGCCGGGAAGTGGCCGAGTCCTCTGGCTCAGAGGGGCGCATGCCAGAGTCGCAGAGGGGCTTCTTGGCAAGTCCACAGAGGCTGGGTGGGCATCTGCTGAGAGGGTCCGGGGGCTTCCTGATCTGCTCACGGCAGGTGGCCTTTCTGGCTCCCTGTGGCTCCTTGAAGCTGCTGGCCACGTGGATGGGTCATGGTCTCCAAGGAAAGGAAGCACCCGGGATCAGGAGATCCCTCAGTTGCACAGAAGAGATGTGGAGGCCTTTCAATGTTGTGCTCAGATAGGGTTAGAGGGCATTTGAATGGCACAGGAGATTCTGTGAGTTTGGAGGGTGGGAGGGTGGGAGGGGGCGGCCCTGGGGCAAAGACCCACGAGACCCCTCAGGGGCCGAGGGCCGCCCTGACCCTGCGTCTTTCCCCCCAGTCTTTGTGATGGAGTATTACAAGGACACTGTCTGGAAAGGCCTGCTCTGCTTCGTCCTTTCTCTCATCGCCAGCATCTTCTACTTCAAAACGTCTGAAGTGAGTCCTTCTCGTTGCTCTGACTCGGGACCCCCAGGACTCCCCTCGCTTCCCCTCTAGTCCCACCCTTTGGGGGCTGCGTTGCTCACCAGCCGCTCCTGGTCTTAGGAGCCGTTTGGGGCCCAGACAAGAGGGCCCAGGGTTCGAAAGCCTGGGAGTGGCTGGCCCAAACCTCTGGAGGGACCCAGCTGTTGGGGCAGGCAGCCTCTGCCTTGGATGGCAACTCTGCGGAAATCTCCCCCCAGCCCAGCCCCCCCCCCCGAACGCTGGGTGCTCCACTTGCGAATCATGCTCAGGACACAGAGCAGTAACCCGGGCAGGTCCCTGTTCCCGGCCCATTTTCCAGCTGAGGAACTTTAAACAAAGAATGAAAGATTTATCCAGGGTTTCCAAGTGGCTCCTTGGGAATCCCATTGGGTGGCTTTCCTCGGAGGGTTCCTTGGTGCTCTCTGAGTTTGGTGGTTTTCTTGCAGATCTTTCATGACCCAAACCTAGATAACATCCTCAGTGCTGGAAAGGAGGGGGGGGGGGGGTTGTGGGGTGGAGGAGGAGGAGGAGGAGGAGGAGGAAGAAAAGGACTGTGGGGTCCTGGGTGCTCTCTGAGCTGGATGGTTTTTCTTGCAGACATTTCATTACCCAACTAGGTAACATCAGCTGTGCTAGCAGTAGTGGGGATTGCAGAGTTGAGGAAGAGGAAGAGGAAGATTTCCAGGGTCCCAGGGCTTCCCAGCTTTCCCTGCCTCCCTGCTGGGGCCCAAGGCAACCCCCCCCCACTCCCAGGAACCCTCCGGAGACCCAGAAGGCCAAGGGAGCGAGCGGGGCACCCCCTCTTCCTGAGCCCGGCCATCCCCTTGCAGGCCTACCAGGACCTGTCGGCTTTCTTCATCCTCAGCCTGGTCTCCAGCCTTTGGCTCCTGGTCAGCAACCTCTGCAAACGGCGGCTGATCATCAACCACATCCGGGAGTTCTACCAGTTCTACATCCGAGGCATCCTTTGGCACGAGGGGCCCCTGCACCAGATCTACGTCCGGCTGGTCAGCCAGCGAGACGGTACCCCCCGAGGCCCTTGCTCCTCCTGTCCCTCTCCTAGTCAAAGGACAGATAGTCCTAGATGTATGACCTTCTGTCGCTAAGCGAAACATTTACTCCATTTTACATTTCCTGCCACAGTCGTTAAGTGAATCATGGCAGTTGTTCAGTTAATCACACTGTTGTTAAGTGAATCTGGATTCCCGTTGACTTTGCTGGCCAGAAGGTCACAATCAGGGATCACGTGACCCTGGGACATAGCGACTGTCATAAATATGAGTCGGTTGCCAAGCGTCTGAATTTTGATCACGTGGCCACAGGGACGCTGCAACAGTCATAAGTGTGAAAAGTGGCCATAAGTCGCTTTTTCAGTGCCATTGTAACTTTGAATGGTCGCTAAATCAACTGCAGGTAGTCCTCGACTTACGACCATAATTGAGCCCAACATTTCTGCTGCTAAGCGAGACAGTTGTTAAATGAATTTACCCCATTTTATGACCTTTCTTGCCACAGTTGTTAAATGAATCAACTGTAGTCGTTAAGTTAGTAATACGGTGGTTAAGCGGATCTGGCTCCCCCGTTGATTTCACTTGCCCAAAGGTCGCAAAACAGGACCTCAAGCTACTGCAACCGTCATAAATATGAGTTGGTTGTCAAGTGCCTGAATTTTGACCATGCGGGGAATGCTGTGACGGTTGTACCTGTGAAAAATGGTCATGAGTCACTTTTTTCAGTGCTGTTGCAATTCAAACGGTCACTAAGTGAACTGTTGTAAGTCAAGGACTTCCTGTACCTTGCTTGCCAGCTGTGCAGCCAATCCAATCAATCCAAGGCCCTTCGGAGCCCGATCCTTGCGATGGGTCGAGCCCTGAAGAACAGAACGGCCACCCTGTTCTCAGCTGAATGGACAGGGGCCCCACCAGGCTCAGACAAGAGAAGAGACCTGAAGACCCCACCCCTCAGTCCTCCTCAAAGACCCCTCCTCTGGCCATTCCCCCCCCCCATTCCTTGCCCTGCCCCCTTTGCGGGGCCCCTCCTAGGGTGAGGCACTTTTCTGAAACTCCCCTGGGACGTCACCCTTTCCCACCCAAACCAGATGCTACTTCCCCATCTTGGCTTCCTTTTGGGTCAAGAGTTGAGTGGCTCCTGGCAGGAGATGACCACTGGCCTCCAAGTTGCTTAGCAAATGTCTGGCTGATGCCTCCAACGCCCCAAAAGGTCAACACTAGAAAGAGAGGAAGTTTGGGGAGGATCTAAGGCACCGCAATTAAAGAGATGGTGTGGGCCTGCAATACTGAGTTTGTTTATGGCGGGCTCAATTGGGCAGTGAAAGACCAAGTACAACGTTCTAAGCTTTGTTAGTTGTTGGTTGGTTTCTTCATTTATGGGTGGTTTAATACAGGAGTCTTCAAGTTTGGCAACTTTAAGGCTTGTAGACTGCGACTCTGGGAGTTGAAGTCCATGAGCCTAAAAGTTGCCAACTTTAAAACCCCCAGTTTAGCTCATGGCAGGAATCCAGGACTTCCGATTAGCCTGTAATGCAGTATATTGTCTAAACCTGGAAGATGAATTAACTCAGAAACCAGATTAAGTCACTAGCATGAATGAACTGAGACAGTTTGTTGACCAAAGCATAACAACCAGACTCGCAAAGCTACATCAAGTCATAAAGTGGCTTTGGGGCTGTGTGAATTGGTTCAATCCAGAAGCACCCATAGAATCCTGGGGGGAGGTCTACTTTGGGTCTCTCTGGTTTCAACCCTGGTTGAAAGTTATTTCAATGATCATTCAGCTGCCGCATCTCCGGTCAGTGAAAGGAGATTTGACGCCCCTGAAGGGCCTTGGTGCCTTCGACCAAAGGGCAGCTGGCAAGGCCTTTGCTGGGAAGCATGGAACCATCTGCTGAAGGTCCAGGGCCATCACCTGGTGTTCTCCTCTTCCAGCCCATGGGACGCTTTTCTACAGCCTCATCATCAACGGGTACCGCCTGGAGGTCCTCACCCTGGTGCACTTGACCAAGAACCGTGAGGTGAGAGCTGGGGAGAAGCAGGACCTGTTCCATGGGGCAGCAAGAGGGTCAAGGCAGATGGCTGGAAGTCCATCTCCTCCCGGATCCTCCCAGCCTCTGGCAAGCTGGCCTCACCCCATCCTGAAGGATCCCCCACTTTGGGTTGTGGAAATGCGCCAAGACAACCTTCCTCCATATGAGCATCCATCCATTATCTTTTTATCATCTCTCTCTCTCTCTCTCTCTCTCCGTCTATCTATCTATCTATCTCTATCTATCTATCATCTATCATCTCTCTATTATTTCTTTCTTTCATTTCTTTCTGTCTATTATCTATCTATATCCCCCCCCCCTTCTCTCTCTCCGTCTGGTCTCTCTATTGATAAAATTCATTTGCCGCCAATCTCCTATCCAACTGGGGGCTTGTAACATAAAAACTGTGAAAATGTTAAAATCATTCATTATAAAACACAGCAGATAAAAACATTAGCAGATGTTCTTAGCTGGTTGGATCACAACTCCCATGCTCCCCAGCCAGCAGGGCTTGGGCAGGTTCCTTGTGGGATGTGAGTGACAGGGATTATGTTTAGGACGGGGTCAAGCAGATTGCCAAGCTTCCCCGCTCTGCCACATTTTGCTTCTCCACCTCCCCCCCCCCCGTCCGTCCTTTGCTCCAGTTGGAAACCCTCCCCCCCCCCAGCCCTGCAGCCCCCTGGGAGGAGGTGGCTTATCATCCCTGGACCAGCCTGGCCTTGGCAATTCCAAGGGAAGACGAGGGATATTAATTTAGCGTCCAGCTTTCTATGGTCGGTCTGTGCATCCACCCACAGAGAGAGAGAATCCTTTCCTGCCCAGCTGAGGAAGCCCCCCCCCCTCTTCCATGGGGCTCTGAGCTACTCAGGAGGGAGGAGAACAGCCCCCTACCCCTCAGCTTTGCCCCCACCACATTGCCCCTGGCCACACCTTTCCAGAAAGACTTTGGTCTAGAGTGGCGCAAGCAGGCTGCAGACGGACACAGGAGCATCCAGCTGGCTCTGGCCGTCCTGCTAGCCCGGGGATCTGCCCTTCTGCCACCCTCCCTGCGCACCCCAAATCTCAGCACCCTTTCCTTCAGGCATGGTGCCTTTTCTGTGGTTTCTATGCTCTTGGGAATGACCTAAAGTTACCAATTTATCCAAGAAACAGTCCTTCCAATATTTGAAGACAGCTGAGCTGTTTTGTCTGCCCGGACAGGGCTTGGTCTCCTGGCTTCTGTTTCGGTTGCCACCTCTGGACCAACCACACGCTAGTGACACAGGCCGACACGCTTCCCAAGTCAGAGGGGGTCTACTGGTCGCTGGAGGGACGGTTTCTGGAGTACCCAAAAGACGATTCTTGTGCCCTTAGTAGACTTTTATCTTATGCTCATCGCTTGCGGTAACCCAAAGCTTCAGCTGAAATACTGCTTTCCAGCTGCCGTTCTCAGTTTTATCCCATTTTGGCTTCTGCTTTTCCAAGATTCCCAGTAAAGAATCCCAGTAAAGAAGGAAGAGACGCCACTCTTTAAAATCCCAAGGGAAGAAGATGCTTCTAGCCATCCTTGCTGAAGGCACCGAGAGGAGCAGTCACAGCTCTAAAGGAAGGGTGGGGTAACGCTGGCTGAGCACCATGAAACCTGTAGTCCAAATTTCATAAAATTCAGAGTCGTCTTTTCCATGTGTCTCCATCGTTAGTTTACACATTTCTGAGCATTCCAATATTTTTCTAATTGCCAACTTCTGCACATGCCCTTCTACCTTTCCATTTTGCAACTGGGACTGACTGGTGAGCCCATGGGGGTTGGGGATCAAATTTAGTTGGAGGACATTGATCAAACTCTGATTGACATTTCAAGGATTTCTCCCAGACGATGGCCAAGTGTGATTGGACACACAAGGAATTTGTCTTTGGCGCACATGCTCTCAGTGTACATAAAAGAAAAGATACATTTGTCAAGAATCATGAGGTACAACACTTAATGATAGTCATAGGGTACAAATAAGCAATCGGGAAACAATCAATATTAATATAAATCATAAGGATACAAGCAACAAGTTACAGTCATACAGTCATAAGTGGGAGGAGATGGTGATAGGGACGATGAGAAGACTAATAGTAATGCAGCCTTAGTGAATAGTTTGACAGTGTTGTGGGAATTATTTGTTTAGCAGAGTGATGGCGTTCGGGGAAAAACTGTTTCTGTGTCTAGTTGTTTTGGTGTGCAGTGCTCTATAGCGTCGTTTTGAGGGTAGGAGTTAGTGTTAGGGGATCTAGAGGGGATCTAGAGAGGAAGGGGCTGGAGTAGGACCCCCTCCCCCTGTGTCTGGCCTGGCTTCTGCTAGAGAGCTGTGGTAGAGCAGCGGTTAGAATGCAGTATTGCAGGCTAATTCTGCCCACTGCCAGGAGCTCGATCCTGACTGGCTCAAGCTTGACTCAGCCTTCTGTTCTTCCGAGGTTGGTAAAATGAGGACCCAGATTGTTGGGGGCAACAGGCTGATTCTGTAAACTTAGAGAGGGCTGTGAAGCGGTATATGTCTAAGTACTATTGGTAGGGACGGGAAGGGATGGAAAGGGAAGGGGAGGGGAGGGGAGGAAAGAAGGAAGGAAGGAAGGAAGGAAGGAAGGAAGGAAGGAAGGAAGGAAGGAAGGAAAGGAAGGAAGAGCCCTGGTGGCGCAGTGGTGAGAATGCAATATTGGAGGCTGTGCCCACAGTCAGCAGTTCGATTCTCACCTGCTCAAGGTTGACTCAGACTTTCATCCTTCCGAGGTTGGTAAAATGAGGACCCAGATTGTTGGGGGCAATATGCTGAACTCTGTAAACCGCTTAGAGAGGGCTGTAAAAGCACTATATAAAGTCTAAGGGCTATTGCTACAGCTCGGCTCTGACTTCTTTTTCTCTCCCACAAACAGCTGGCCGACAGCCTCGGGCGCCGCATCGCCCGCTACCTGAACCTCAACTATTTCGACTCTGAGGACCTCTCCACGCTCCACGTCATCCGCCATTTCCCCCCCGAGGTGGATGAAGAAGAAGAAGATGAACAGACTGTGTAACGCATGTAAGAGTGTCTGTCAATTAAAAGGTGGCCAGAAGAGTTCTGGCCTCTGTGTTGAGATGGGTCCCCTCTGGTCACCTGCATCCCAATGGGCCCAGCCCCAGACCTTGACAGATGTGAACAATGGGCCCTATCCAACAAAATGGCATTTAAGGAGGAGAAAAGCAAAGGTACAAGTACAGATTAGGCAACACCTGGCTCAAAAACAGTAACTCTGAGATGGACCTTGGAGTCCTAGTGGACGATCCTTTAAACATGAGCCAGCCACGTGCGGCAGCAGCCAAAAAAGCGAATACAATCCTTAGTTGTATAAACAGAGGCACAGAATCAAAATCATGTGAAGTATTAGTACCGCTTTATAAAACCTTAGTAAGATCACACCCAGTTTTGGTCACTACACATAAAAAAAGATGTTGAGACTTTGGAAAAAGTGCAAAGAGTAGCAAATAGGATGATTAAGGGCCTGGAGACAAAAACATATGAAGAACGGTTGCAGGATTTGGGTTTGGCTAATCTAGAGAAAAGAAGAACCAGGGGGACATGATAGCAGTAGTCCAGCATTTGAGGGGCTGCCACAAAGAGGAGGGGCTCAACTTATTCTCCAAAGCACTTGAGGGCAGGACAAGAAACAATGGACGGAAACTAATCAAGGAGAGAAGCAACCTGGAACTAAGGAGAAACGGCTGGCCGTGTAGATGCTTCATCACTGGAGGTTTTTAAGAAGAGACTGGACAGCCACCTGTCTGGAATGATATAGGGTCTCCTGCTTGAGCAGGGGGTTGGACTAGAAGACCTCCAAGGTCCCTTCTGATTGACTGATTGATTGATTGACTGAAACCTACAGGCTGGCTCTGGGGCCTCAGCAGCACCTGGAGCCTCTCTTGATCCTGCGGCTGTCCTTGCAGACACCAGCCTCTGCTGGAAGAGACTGGGAGCAGGAAAAGTAATGGGGGGGGAGGGGGCTCTCTGCAGTCCCTGGGGGTGTCTGGGGTGAGCGACCCAAAGGTGAGGAAACTGCAATAGATGCTCCACCCATTTCTACATCAGGGACCCATCCTGGACAGGCTGACCAGGCCCAGAAAAACCAGGGGGATGGGAAGTGCCAGCAAAAGTTCCAGGCTCTGCCAACGGAGATGTCCTTGGAAGGTGACATCAAGGATCGGGGGCAGGACGGCACCCCATGTCGCTATTCCTCCTGCTTCTTGTTGCTCCGCGGCCTGCAGGCTTGGCCTGGAAACCTCCCTCGACCACCCTCCCACAAACGCCTAGCGATGCAGCCCAGGAGGCAGCCCGAGCTGGTTCCGCGTGCGGCCACTAGGAGGCGCTGCTGCTTCGCCTTCGCTCTCGGCCGCCCGCCTCCGCGGGGCATCCCAGCCCACGCCGCTTAAGCTCCCGGGGCGGTCACGGGGCGAGCGGCAGTTCCACGCGGCGCCTGGACTTTCTCCTCGCAGGGAGCGGAGCGCAGCAAGCCCCGAGGCCGCCCGCCGCTGCTTTCTGGGCCGCTGGCCCTCGTGTGGGTTCCACCGCAGTGTCTGCTCGGCTTGTTCTCCGCGAGATTTGCGTGGCTCGTGGGGGCTATTCCTGAAACCGGCATCTCTCTTTGGAGCTCCCGGGGGCGGGTGGGGAGCGCAGGGCCATTTGGCGGGGGATGGGTTTTGTATTTCCCGGCCCAAGGGAAGGCAGCATCCAAACGGCGCCCCTTTCCAGATGGGCGACGAGTTCGAGCAGGCGGGGGCGGCTTCTCCCTCCCCCCGTAAGCAGCGCCGGGGCGCGGTTCGCCTGGAGCACCCCCCGTCCGCCGGGGAAGCTGACGTCACTCGTTGCTCCGGCATACCTTGCAGGGTTGTTGTTGAAAGATCACTTTCCCTATTGAAGGAGCTGCTGGAGGAGCGAGGCGAGAGAATGATGGGAACCGTTGCCCTCTGTGCCCGGAGCCCGGGAGGGGATAGTCGGGGTGGCTCCCACGGCAGTTACCCGCCCCCCAGCCTCAGCTCCCCCGGGCGCCGAGAAGGGCCCCGCCGAGGGTTAGGGTTCGTTTCTGGCAAAACTTTCCTCGGATCTAGGCGGCCCTCTTTGGATCGCAACCAAATTGCGCTCTCCCGGCCCGAGGCCGTCTTAGTTCTGGTAGGATGTAGTGCAGAGCCCGGCAGCGGTGGCCTGTTGCATTCTCACGACTGGCTGAGTCTTCGGCTGGTTGCCGAGTTTGCCCTCTGCCCGGAAGCCCCCCGCGAACCAAACCAGCTGCGCTCGTGGGAAACGCAAGGGCGAACCAGGGAAGCTGCCCCACGCGTGGTTAAAAGGAACTCGGATTATTAGCACGTGCGAATGCAGCCCGGGGGGGGGGTACTTGCATTGTGCAAAAGACGAAAAGCGGCAAAACTCCCGGGTTCGAGTCTGTCTGCGGGGCTGCGGAGGGACTGGCACTGCGGGGCGCCTCCCTCCCCCCTTGGGGACGCACAGACTCCCCCCCAAGACCCTGCCGGGCCAGTCCCGGGCCATGCAGCTCTTCCTCCCGGGCTGAGGACGACCCCTCCCCGACGGCTCTCGGAGCGAACAATGACAGTCCCCGCAGCCCCCAAGGCGGCTTTCCCGGGGGGAGGGCGAGTGCGGGGCATCCCTGGGGGGCGCTGATCTCTTCCTTTCTTTACCGCTTCATTTGTTGCCGGCCGGGGAGGGGCGCGGGGCTGAGGGAGCCCTCTGGGTCCTAGCGCCGGGTGACAACCCCCACGCTTCCTAGCAGCATGTCCTTGATCGATTTTTTTGCGCAGAATGGGCATTGTAGTCCAGGACCCCAGAAGCGGGAGGTAGAGCCCGGTTGCCCCCCCCCCCCGCAACAAAACCCGGCTCGGCCCGGAAGCCTTTCGGCCGGCCCCTCGTCAACTCTAGGTGACCCAGGAGCCCATAAGACTCGGGGTCCTGGGGGTGGGGTGGGGGTGGGGGTGGGCAGCGGGTCAGGATGGCCCTCGGAAAGCGCTTGAACCCATGCCGGTAGTAGCAGGGAAGCGTCGGGGGTGGGGGTTGGTCTTGCTCACAAGCAGCATTTCAGATTGAAATCCCAACCGCCCCCCCCCCCAATGCAGGCTGGTTCTACTCGAATTGGGCACCCCCGGGGGCCAATTCAGGCGGGGGCATGACTGGCAGTTTAACGACGTCAGAGCGCCCCCCTCCCCATTCTTGCCGGAAGATGCAGCCGCAGAGTCTGAAGAGAGGGGCTGCCGACACCTGGCCTTTGCCGCCCCCTTTCTCCGGGGGAGGGGTGTCGGCGGGGAGGAGGCGCTGCCCAGGAGGAGCCCTGGGAGAAGCGGCTGGCAGTGGGAGCTACTCTTTGGGCGATCTTGCAACGGGCGCCCAGTTGCAGCTTCCTCAGCTGCTGTGGGCAGGGCACCTGTCCCTTGAGGCTCGGCTTTGGGAGGGGTCGCTCCTGCTGCAGGGACAGAGTGGAAGTGGCCTGGACCAAGCGACCCCCCTCAGCCCCCTCCCTCCTTGCAAAAGACTCCGTGGGGCTCCACTGCCTTTCCTGAATCTGGAGCACAGAAGAGCTGAAATGCACCAATGCGCCTTGGTGGTTCACTTCTTAATTGTGGCACACTGCTGACTTCATCAGATGCAGGAAGGGAGCACTGCAGCGTTTCTGCCCGTTCCTCCTTTCCTCTGCAGTTTCCTCTCTTGCCTATTTATATTTATTTATGCATCATATCGATATTTATCTAGTATGATATTTCTAGACCGTCCCAATTAAAGAAGGCGGGGATTTTCCTGCGCATTACTGAGGGAAGCAGAAAGAAGCCATCAGGTTACAACTTCATAGAATAATAGAATCAACAATGCTGCACTGAGGCTTCTGTGGGCCGTCATTGCAAAGTCAAATCGACATAAAACGGGGTTATGGGCCCGTCTGGAACTCAAGAAGGATGGAACTGAGCTGATCTTGAGGAGGGGGAGGGGGTTTACAGTGGGGTAGGGCTATTCCCAAGAAGGCCTGTCCTTTGGACCCCTTTCCTCCCAATACGATTAAGGCCCTTTCTTTCGGGGGAAAAAATATCTCACTTTGCATCGGTGTTCCCAATCTTTGGCTTAGCGCAGGGGTGTCAAACTCGAGGCTTGCGGGCCGGATCTGGCCCGCTGGGTGCTTAGATCTGGCCCGTGGGGCCACCCTGGAAACAGTGAAGGATCGGCCCTTGGTGCCTCTGCCAGCAAAAATGCACTCCCAGGCTCCGTTTTCTCTGGCAGAGGGTTGCAGGAGGCCATCGCAGCCGAAGACGGAGCTCAGGAGCCCATTTCCGCTGGCAGAGCGCTTGGGCCACCACAGTGACGTTGAGCGGGCCACGCCCACTCTGCCCCTCCCCCAGGTCAAACACAACCCTGATGTGGCCCTCAATGAAATCGAGTTTGACACCCTTGGCTTAGTGCATAACGCCAGATCTGTCACCGGAAGGCAAAATCACAAAACTGTCTGTCACTTATTTTGGCCATGTCATGAGGGGGAATTCACTGAAGAAAGCAAATTATGTTAGTGGTGAAGGGAAACCAGGCCGCCAAAGAAGATGGTGGCTGGACCAGCCAGAGCACAGAGCGACTCAAAATAGCAGTGCAAGATCGGAAGACGTGGAGAGACCCCTGGCCCAGAGAATCCCCAAGAGTCGGACTCGACTGAAGGGATAACGCCATCACCATCACAGCAGGGCTAAGCCCTGGGATGAAAACCTCAAAGTCCTCCGTTTCCTCTCAGGGATACCCACCCACTCACTGCTGACCCCAGCTGCCTTTTAGCGGTGTGCCCTGACCTGGCACCTTCCTGCCTAACCCAGGTATGTCAGGAAGGTGGGACCACTGCAGCCTATGGATCTGACTGACAAGTAAAAGGGGAAAAAACCCAATAAAACACAAATGTTATTACAGCCGCTTCCTTTCCCATGTAGCTTTGGAGTGCACAACCACAAATATCAATTCCCTGCCACAACTCCTCTGAGAAATACTGTCGATTAATCTCATCAGGTAGAAACAGAATAAAACTTTGCTTGGAAAAAATATATAAGAAAGGCAACATGCCATTTTATTTTTAAATAGTTGCATGCAAGCTTTTCAACAGAAGAGATATAGAGCTGATGTATATTAATTAAAAAAGGAATCCTTGCAGATTTTATTCTGCTAATAGTGCCAATTATAGGGGATGGTGCTCAAGGCCATTGAGTCAGTGCTGTCCAAAGGCGTTTCCAGGGTCATGTGGCCAGCATGACATTGCAGAGCGCTGTTACCTTCCCACAAAAGTGGTACCCATTTATCTACTCGCACTTGCATGCTTTCAAACTTCTAGGTTAGCAGTGAGGACGGGAGCTCACCCTGTCGTGTGGTGCTCGGGATTCGAACCTGGGCTGCTGGCTTTCCAGCTGACAAATCCAGCGTCTTAACCGCTGAGCCACCATGCTGCCTTATATGTATTATTCCACACACGACATTTTTAAATAACAAATAATAATATACAGCAGCATTAAGTCAGAGCTGCCAATTCTTTTAGCCGGTGTTGGCTTACATTTGCATTGAATTTCCCCCCAAGAACCAAGGATGCCATCATGTATCGGCGTAGTCCATGTGCAGATCCAGGCAGTGGGTCTTTTGCAACTGACAGATGGGAATGTTGTCAATGCCCAGATTTTCCAAGTGCTGCCCAAAGAGGGTACTAGGACCACCATAGCTGGTTTATGTCAGACTCTTTCAACTTCGATTTTCAGATCTTGATCCTTTGTGATCTTCTCCCATTCTTTGTTTTCTGGTATTGCCACATCAATTATCCACACTTTCTGCTTTTCAACCACTGTTAAATCTGGAGTGTTAGGAGCCAAGACCACCCCAGTTTGTATTCAGAAATCCTACAACATTTTAACCTGCTCATTATTACTACATTATATTGGTTTGTTGTACAGTCAGCCAGCAATATTATCCACCTATTGAACTCTTTCTGAAGGATAGGCAGAGGTATCATTGGAGGATGTAAGCTTATTATTTATTAAATTTTATATAATTGCCGACTCTAGTGGAACTCTGGGCAGTTTACAAACTGTAATTAATTAAAACAATTAAAAATATAAACAAAAGAACAACAACGAAACAAAGCAGACTCAGAACCACAATTGAAATAAAACTCAGCAAGTTAATAGGAGGAAGACACAGGAAAACATAGAACTGCTCACTCAGATCAATGAGAATTATTGGTTCTCTCCTCCTTTAGAACAGGCCGATTTAAGTCTGATGTGAAGATGTGTCCATTTGTACAAAACACACAAATACAGATTCTGTAGGTAGGGAGACAATTATTGCCAAAGGCATTATGTACCAAGTGGTGGAAACACAAAAAAAATAGTGAAAGCGTTTTCCTCTTTGTGATATTTATTTATATTACATTTATATGCCAGCCATCTCACGGTCTGACAGGTGACCTTGGCACGTCTATGCCCCTTGGGTTGGCCCATTCCACCTTGAACCCGAGGCTGATGGAGAAGCAGCACATGCAGCTGTTTCTGATTGAAAAGCCTGGACAGACTTCTCACCCCTCGGGCAGTTCATGCCCCAGCTCACATGCTCCTGCGTGCAACAGAGATGCGTGTGAAGAGTCTGAGTGGGCAGCGGGCCACCTGGCAGGAGAGGGTGGCAGAGTGGCTGAATGTGGAGTGGAGGTTTGCCTGCTCATTCACCCCCCTCCCACCACTGCATCCTTAGAGCCTCATGCTGCCCTTCTGAAGGTGGTGGGGGCAGAGGGGAGAATTCATCATTTGGCACAGGTGGTCCTTCCTCCACTTACCACCCTTCACTGAGTGACAGATCAAAGTTACCATGGCATTGAAAAATCAAAAAGTCACTTATCACCAGTTTTCACACTTATGACTATTGCAGCAACTCCGTGGTCATGTGATCAAAATTTGGCCACATGACTCAGAAACCTATAGAAACCCAGCAAGGATTGCTGTCCATCTCAGCCTGAGATCTCGGACAGCCTATTTGAACACCCCCACGGTGGGAGCCACATAGATGTTGAGGAGGGGTCTTATTATTCCAGAGGTCAGGGTCCAGGACAGAGAAGGCTCCTGAGTTCCAAAAGAGGAACCACAATGAATCCCAGAGGGTCCCAACCCAGCCAGGCAGATACAAAATAAGAGAATAATCAAGTTGGAAGGGACCTTGGAGGTCTTCTAGCCCAACCCCGTGCTCAAGCAGGAGACCCTAGACCAGTGATGGTGAACCTATGGCACTCATGCCACAGGTGGCACGCGGAGCCATATCTGCCGGCACGTGAGCCATTGCCCTAGCTCAGGTCCAGCGTGCATGTGCGTGCCGGCCAGTTGATTTTTGGCTCATGCGGAGGCCATGGGAGGGTGTTTTCAGCCTCCAGAGAGCCTCCGGGGGGTGGGGGAGGCCATTTTCGCCCTCCCCAGGCTGCAGGGAAGCCTCTGGAGCCTGGGAAGGGCAAAAACGGGCTTACTGGCCCCACTGGAAGTTGGGAAATGGGGGAGGGGGACATGCGCACGTGCGCAGGGGGCACGGCAGCACAGGGGGGCCACCTGTGTATGCGCAGGGGCCAGGGGGCATTGAATTATGGGTGTGGGCACTCGCACGTGTGATAGCGCACATGCGAGCTTTCGGCACCCGAGGAAAAACAGGTTCGCCATCACTGCCCTAGACCATTTCAGACAAGTGGCTGTCCAATCTCTTCTTTAAAAACCCCAGTTTTGGAGCACCCACAACTTCTGGAGGGAAACCACTGATTAATTGTCCTCACTGACAGGAAATTCCTCCTAAATTCCAGGTTGCTTCTCTCCTTGATTAGTTTCCATCCTTTGTTTCTTGTCCTGCCCTCAGGGGCTTTGGAGAACAGGTTGACCCCCTTCTTCTTTGTGGCAGCCCCTCAAATACCAAAATGCTGCCAACATGTCCCCCCTTCCCCCCCCCGTCCTTCTTTTCTTTAGACTAGCCACACCCAGTTCCTGCAACCATTCTTTGTATGTTTTAGCCTCCAGGCCCCTAATCTTCCTTCCTATCCTATCAGGTCCTCCCTTGAAGGGGGATGAGTGTCTCACAGGGGTTGAAGGTCTCCCTGATCTCCGGGTGGCCTCCATAAACTTCAACCCATCCACCCTCCGAAGAGCCAGTTTAAAGCTTCTCTTAGGCCCAAAATCCTCGGTTCCTCTTCCTCCCCAGTGAGGTTAAAGCCCCCCCCCCGGCAGCCAGGCAGTGAAGGAAAGGGGAGAGAAAGACCCTTTGGTGGGGGGGGGGGTTCAGTGATGCCATTCATGCCGCCCGTTTTGTGCGGAGCTAGAGCATCAGGCTAGAACCCAGGAGCTCTAGTCCTGCCAGGCTCGATGACAGCTGTGTGACCTTCGCTCAACCCTGCAAGGAGGAGGCTGGGCAAACCGCTCCTGGAACACCTTGCCAAGAAAACTGCAGTGGCTTTTCCAGGCACTTGTCAGGAGTTAACACAACTGGTGCACGCACACACACACACACATAATCACAAAGCAGAGTGAACCGCCAACTTGATGGGTTGAAGAGGGCCAGGGAGGGGGTTTGCCCCAGTTATAATTATAGTGTTCTCTGCCCTCCTAGAGTTGGCACCAAGCCAGCCTGGCACAAGTCTCGCTCTTCCTTCGGCCTCTTTTGCTTTCCATTGAGTGGTTATCCTAGTTGGCATGCATGCCAGTCAGGGCTTGGCCTGGCATTCTTTGCCTCTTAACAGAGGCGGGTGGAGAAAATATTGAGGGGGTGGCCTATATGATGAACCAGGCAGTCAAAAAAGATGTTGAGACTTTGGAAAAAGTTCAGAGAAGAGCAACTGAGGTGATTAAAGGCCTGGAGACTAAAACATATAAAGAATGTTTGCAGGAATTGGGTATGGCCAGTCTAGAGAAAAGAAGGAGGGGACACACAGGATAGCAGTATTCCAGTATTTGAGGGGCTGCCCCAAAGAAAAGGGGGTCGGTGTCAACCTATTTTCCAAAGCGCCAGAAGGCAAGAGAAGAAGCGATGGATGGAAACTGATCAAGGAGAGAAGCAACCTGGAATTAAGGAGAAACTTCCTAACAGTGAAGACAATTAACCAGTGGAACTGCTTGCCTCCAGAAGTTGTAAGGGCTTCATCACTGGTTTTCAAGAAGAGATTGGAGAGCCACTTGTCTGAAATGTTACAGGGTCTCCTGCTTGAACAGGGGGCTGGACTGGAAGACCTCCAAGGTCCCTTCCAGTTGTATTCTATTCTTCTTCATTGTGAGATTCGCACATGAGAGAATAGAAACCTAGAGAGCAGCCCAGGTCTCTCCAGAAGCCAGGAGAAGCGGAGCTGACTTGGTGCTGGGGGAGCAGGCGCATCCTTCCTGGGGCAGCCCCTCCTTGCTGAAACAGGGCCAGAATCCCCTTGGAAGAGGGCGGGGCCAGCCCGCCCAGCCTCCTCCCTGGGCAGCCCCGGGGCTGGTGGTGTTCCTTCTGGCGGTGGGTGAGACGCAGAAGAGGGAGGGCAGCCTAGCCGGAGACTCAGCCGGCCTTTTTGCTGATCACATGCTGCACCTGCAAAATCGGGACCCAGCCAGTCAGAACTGCGGCGGCAGGAGAGGCAGGAGAGAGGACGTCCCGCAGGGTGGGAGAGCACTGCTGAGTCAAGAATTGGGGAGGGGGGAGTGAGAAAAGGCCCCGGAAGGACAGGCAATGCAGGGCCCCTTCATCTGTGGCTTCGGGTGGGATGAAGCCGGGTTTGGGCAGGTGGGCTCTTGCTGGTCCTTGGCAAACTGCAAGTGGGGGGAAGGGCCAAAGGGATGGAGGGGCACCAGGCCACCAAGAGGAGCTGGCCAGGGTGGCTTCATGCAGCCCAGAGTTGGATGGGGTGGGGTGGGAGTGGGTGAGAAGCAGGGCACCTCCAGGCCCACTGACTCTGAGGGACTGCAGCCCTGCAGAGACCTTCAGAGGTTAGTGGGGGATCCCTCTTTCTGGGGGTCCTGCTGTCACGCTGAATTACCTTCAGGATCAAGAGAATGCCAGGTGGGTGGGTGGGTGGGGGTTTGGTGTTCTCTGAGTTTGGTTGCTTTCTTGCATCAGTGCTAGAAGATGCAAATCCTCCTCCCTTCTAGCACTGATGACGTTACTTAGCTAGGTCATGAAGCGTCTACAAGAAAACAACCAATCTCAGAGAGCACCAAGGACCCCACAGTTCTCCTCCTCCTCCTCTCTGCAAACCCCCTCCCCTCTAGCCCTGATAATGTTACCTAGTTGAGTAATGAAATGTCTGCAAGAAAAGAGCCAAGCTCAGAGAGCATTGAACCCTGAGCTACAAATCTTCTCCTTTATTGGATGCCAGGGAATGGGGCTGTGTGCCCAATGGCTTCCTTCCTTAAAAGGGTTCCTTTGCCCATGCTGGCTGGGAGCCATGGGGCCTGAGAAGTGAGGAGCTCCATTTCTGCTCTAAACTCCCAGCCAGCCCTTCTGGGCCAGGAGGCTCAGCCAGACGGTCTTCCAAGGGCTTCTCGTCTCGTCTCGTAAATCCCAGAGAGAGGAAGGGGCAGCCGAAGGCCTGGATCCCGCCTCAGCCCAGCCCTCCTTCTCTTTGATCTGAGGCCGGCCGCGGCTGGGCTGAGCGTCCCTCTGTCTTGTCTTTGCAGTGGTAGATTTGCTCTTCCTCTTTGCAGTGGAAATTTGAGATTGCCAGCATGCTGAATAATTCTGGGGCGGATCCCAACTTCTACTCCATAAAGGTTGCAGGGACAAACCTGTGGATGTCGGCCACCGTCTGTCTCTGTCCTGGAGAAGGGAGCCCACTAACTGCAGGCCTCCCTCGGGCACAGGGGCGCTCTGGCCAGGTGTGAGGGAAAGTGGGCAGGCAGGCAGTTGGCATCGGCACAGCAGGGAAGCAATTAAACTGATTAACAGCAGCAGCATCTGATGGGTGTCATGTGCAGAATGCAGCGGCCTTCTTCCTCTGCCCCCCTCCTCCCCAACCCCCTTCCCACCCAGAGGGCGAAGCTGGCAAGAGTTTAGAAAAAAATATTTGGGGAAGAATGTAGGGTAGGATTTGACTTGTCTGGCTAACCTTGGCAATTGCAGCTGATGCAGCCCTCCCACTCTCTCTCTCTTTTTTTTTTTTTTCTCTCTCTCCCTCTCTCCCTCTTTCTCTCTCCCTCTTTCTCCCTCCAATTCTCTCTCTTTCTCTCTCTCCCTCTCTCTCTTTCTCCCCTCTTTCTCTCTCTCTCTTTCTCTCTCCCTCCCTCTCTCTGTGCTGCCGAAGATGCAGACGTTTGTTTAATTCTCCATCAGCTAGGCCTGCTGTTTCCAAAACCATCCTTGAGCTAAAACTGGTGAAAAGTGAAAAAGGAGGCAGGATTTCCAGCAAAGATGGGAAATTGGCCTATCCTAACTCCTGCAAGGCCACCTGAGGGTCCGGGACTGTTCAGAACCCCCCCCCCCAGACCATCACAGGTCCTTCCCCAACTGGGCTTTTTGGTCTCACTTTTGGCCTTCTGGATTCTGCCTTTCCCCTGTTTTGTCTTCTGAGCAACGCTCCCTTCCAGGCATTTCTAGAACCACAACATTGTAGCTGAAAGCAGGGGTCCCCTGGCTTAGAGGTGTGTGTGTGTGTGTGTGTGTGCGTGTGTGTGTGCCCGCTTCCCTGTGAAGCACCAGGGAGGGGGGGGCATGGATTCTGACGGCAGTGAACGATGGGCCCTGTCCAGCAACATAAGAATCTGCACTTGGACAGGAAAACCAATGCAAGGTCCAAAATAGGCAATACAAGAAGTTCTTGACTTACAACCATTCATTTAGTGACTGTTCAAAATTGCAACAGCACTGAAAAAGGTGACTTATGGCCATTTTTCATATTTATGACCATTGCACGGTCACATGATCCAACGCTTGGCAACTGGACAGTCGTAGCGTCCTGGGGTCACGTGATCCCCTTTGGTGACCTTCTGACAAGCAAAGTCCATGGGGAAGCTGGATTCACTTAACGACCGTGTGACTAACAGAACAACTGCAGGGATTCACTTAACAAGAAAGGTCATAAAAGGGGACAATGTTCACTTAACAAAGGTCTCATTTAGCCCCAGAAATGCTGGAATCAATTGTGGTCGTAAGTTAAGGTCTGCCTATACTTGGGGGGGGGGATATGGGTGTCCTGGTAGATTGAGGTTAAGCATCAACCAGCAAAAGAAACCAAGGGAGTCCTCAAGGTCCTGGGAAGGGCTGGACTGGTCAGACTGGGGGTGGAATACGGCTCCAGTTCCGGCTGCCACAATATTAGAAGGAGGCAGAGGAGCTGGAAGAGGTGCAGAGAAGGGTGGGGGGGGCTGGGAGGCTGAATCCTATGCAGAAGAAACTGGCTGCATTAACCCAAAAAAGAGGAGGCTCTGGGGAGACATGACAGTCTTAACAGAATAACAGAGTTGGAAGGGACCTTGGAGATCTTCCAGTCCAACCCCCTGCTCAAGCAGGAGACCCTATACAGTTTGAGACAAGTGGCTGTCCAGTCTCTTCTTAAAAACCTCCAGTGATGGAGCAGCCACAACTTCTGGTGGCAAGCTGTTCCACTGGTTAATTGTTCTGTTAGGAAGTGTCTCCTTAGTTCCAGGTTGCTCCTCTCCTTGATGAGTTCCCATCCGTTGCTTCTTTCCCTGCCTTCAGGTGCTTTGGAGAATAGGTGGACCCCCTTCTTCTTTGGGGCAGTCCCTCAACTACTTGAAGACCGCTATCATGCCACCCCAAGTCCCCTTTTCCGCGAGACTAGCCATGCCCGATTCCTGCAAACCCTTCTGTCAATCTCTCAATACTGGCTGTCCCGGGGAAGGAGACAGGCAGCTTCTGAATGTTGGACACAAACCAAGCGGTGGGAGTTTACAGAGGGGGATTCACGGCTGACCTGGGGGATTTCCCGGCCTTTGAAGCCACGGAGCTCCTCCCGGCTGGAGCTTCTATCAAGCGTCTGTCTGGGGTGGTCTGAGAATTCCTGTCTGGGTCCTCTCCATCCCCCTGGTACTATGAAGTCAGGGTCATGTTCCTGTCCCCACTCATCCTTCTCCCCTTCCCTTTTTCCTCTGGCCCAACCCGTGGCCTGCTGTTTCTAGGAGTCCTCTGGCCACTTTGCTTTCCCAAGGTCTGTCATTCAATCGCCCTCTTTGGTCCAGACAAGGTCAGCAGGAGAAAAGGAGCCAGGTGGCCTCCTTTCCTTCACGGGGAGATCTGAGGAGTGGAACCAGCCAAGCCCCCCTCCCACCTGCTGCAGAAGTCCAACCTGGGCATCAGGTGCCTGGGCAACGCATGCCAAAAGAGCCACTCTGTCAGCAGGACCAGCGTTTCAAGAACCTGGCCTGTTGCTCTTCTGATCCTCACTTGTACAGATACAGATTAACAGAGTTGGAAGGGACCTTGGAGGTCATCTAGTCCAACCCCCTCCACCCAAGCAGGGGACCCTGCACCATTTCTGACAGATGGCAGTGCAGTCTCTTCTTGAAAGCCTCCAGTGATGAAGCTCCCACAACTTCCGATGGCAACTTCCGGTCCAACGGTTGATTGTTCTCACTGTCAGGAAATTCCTCCTTATTTCCAGGTTGAATCTCTCTCCCTGATCAGTTTCCATCCATTATTCCTTGTCTGGCCTTTGGGGGCTTTGGAAAATAGCCTGACCCCGCCTCCTCTCTGTGGCAGCCCCTCAAATATTCATATCCTTCAGGAGCTCCAATCCAAGATGGCCGTGTCTTCACGCCTCCTTTTAAAAGGGCGAAGAAGTCACTTCTGCCAAGGCCCAGCCTCCTCCCCAGGGCCCTTTTTATCTCTCAGGCCATTAGGTTAAACGTGGGATACAGGTAGTCCTCGACTTACAACTGTTCATTTAGTGACCGTTCAAAGTTACAATGGCACTGAAAAAGGGACTTATGACCGTTTTTGGCAGTTACGACCTTTCCATGGTCCCCATGGTCACGTGATCGAAATTCAGATGCTTGGCAACCGGTTCATACTTATGACCGTCACGTGATCCCCTTTTTGTTGTTTCAACTGACGGAGCCCTTTTAGGAAGGAAGGAGGGACCTCAACCTCGCAGGAAATGCCAGCTGCAGACGTAAACCTCTTCTGGGAGCCTGGTCTGACCTTTGGAAGACGAAGAACCTTTTCGTGCATTGGAAGAATTGATTCCCTTCCAGCACTTGGATTAAAAGAGGCCCGATTGATCTGCGGTCTTTCAGAAAAGAAGAGGCCGGACACGGCTGGGGTGTCCGGTTACTGCAGCCCCTGCTTTGTCTATGGAGCTTCTCAGTCCTCCAGGTCACGGCTGTCCCAAAGGGGCTTTTTCAGGAGGCAACTGGACTTTCTTGTTTTTCCTTTTGAAGACCTTTCGCTTCTCATCCCGGAAGCTTCTTCGGCTCTGACTGGATGGTGGGGAACGGAAGGGTTGATGCTCCTTGCAGACAGCTGGTCCTTTGCATCCTTTTAGAGAGAGTCCTTGAGGCCACTTGGAGGTTTATCAGTGTCCTCAGGGTCACCTGAGTGGTGCTCCTGGTTCCTGTAGTCTGCAATCATTTCTTTTTTCCATTTCTTTTTTCCATTTCCTCTGGAGATGCATTCATACTCCCACACCATTTGAAGGGTGTTCATCCCAAATTGGACAGCATCCCAAATTCTTGCTGAAGAAGCTTCTTGAATGAGAAGTGAAACGTCTTCAAAGAAAAAACAAGAACGTCCAGTTGGATTGGAAGAAGAACTGAGGGCAGGTGGACCAAGGCAGTCGTAGAATGGATCCCACTTGATCAAAAGCATCCAGGAAAGAGACCTAAAACAAGATGGAGAGATGACATCATCGCATATTGCGGGCCCAATTGGAAAAAGAAAGCTCAGGTCTGTATTGGTTGGAATTTGGAGACCTGCGGCCTTCATCCTGCAGTGGATGGACAATGGCTAGAATGAGGAGGAGGATGATATGGTACAAGCCTCATTAAAGAGCGTGGTCTTTCCTGCCCCCCCTCTCTTCCCTGCCTGTCTCTGCCTCTTTTGAGGTGCTGTTGAGTAAGTGGAAGAAGGGCGTCTGGCCCAGGAGGGTCCGAGGGCACCTTCAGGGTCCTGCAGAGGCAGGTGGAGGCAGGAGTGCCCAGGGCTGGCAGGGTGACGAAGATGGGAGCTGGCACTTCCACTCAAGGGGGGAACTAATGAAGAGTTGAACATCTGCTGGCCCTGCCGGAGATGCCTGCACCGCACACCCGCCTACCATCACCTGCTCCCCAGCCACGGCTGCCTTTCCCCTCCTGCCCGTCCGACACCTATTCCCAGATGGGCACAGAGGACCCCAAATGTCATCCTGAGGCCAAGAAGGGGCAAAGGAAGCCGGCCAAGAGGGCTGGCTTTCCAGGCAGGACCCTCTGTGTTCAGATTGATGCTTGAGGCCTGAAGGCCTCTCAGGACTTTGCATGGAGGCCAAAGCAGGCCATCCTTCCTGCTGATCTTCCAATGGTCAGTTTATGAAGGTGGCCAGAGGCCGAAGGGCTGCAGGCTGCCCTTCCACTCCACAATGCACAGCTAACAGAGCCCCCACGGGGTTGGCGAAGAGATGGTGTGCTTGGCACAGCTCTCTCCATCACAGCCACGGGAACTCTGTTGATGCAAACCCAACCTGTGGGGTCAGCTGATGGGCAAGAGCCTCACCTGAACCCCCAATTACATGGCTCAGCCACCAGCTAAACACACAGCCATTCTTTCACTACAGTGGCCTGCTTTCTCGGGGGAAGGGCAAATGGAACCCCTCAAATAAAGTAGTCTGTGGTGCTATTTTGGGGGGGGTGTCTAGCCAGGCAGGGGCTCTCTTGTGCTCCCCCTTTGCTCGATGGGCAAAGCTGCAGGGGAATGGGACAACTCACTATGGCCAACTTGCCACGGGACAATTCAATAATTTTCAAATCATTAAAAATATTTTTAGTTTTTGTCATTCCCATTTCATTCTGTCCGTCCTTTGGCATCCTTTCTTTAATGATTCTATTCGACTATTTCTTTGATATTAGTAAGACTCTTGTCCCACGGTGGGTGAGTTGGTACTGCAGCTATTCAAGACACAGGCTGAATCATTGTAAGCTTCACTCAAAATATCTCAGGTTTTTTTTTCCAAAGAATTTTTTCTTTTCTTTTAATATTCTTCACATAGACATCAATACATATACCATAATATATTATCAAAAATTTAACCTAAATTTTTTTACATCCAATAACATTACTAGATTGACTATCTATCCTACATATCAAATCCAATCACTCCCTTCCCTCTACTTTCTTCCTCCTTCTCTCCCCTCTCCTACTACCCCTTCTTCCATCTATCTACTCTCACTCTTACCTTCCTTCTCCTCCCCTACCTACGTTCTTCCTTCTTTTCTCCTCCCCACTACTTCCTCTTCCTCCTCCTTCTCCTTTCTTCAGTGTATTTATTTTTTAATCTATTTTAACAGATACAGTCAATACATCTCCTCAACTTACATTTTAATTGTTGTTTCGAATCTATCCTGTGTTAAAAATCTATTTCAAATTACTTAATTCTAGGTATATTTTTATATTACTATATTGCTATGTCCTTATCCATATTTATTTATTTATTATTTATTAAAAGTTCTTATAGGCCGCCCAATCCCGTAGGACTCAGGGCGGCATACAATGGGAATAAGAACAGTACAGTAAAAAAGACATGACAATATAAAACACAACAACATTCATTCAGGGGGAATCCGATCTTCTACTTCTTCACCCCGCCTGCCGGAAGAGCCATGTCTTCACGGCTTTGCGGAAGGCCAGCAGGGTGGGGATAATCCGGATCTCTGGTGGGAGTTGGTTCCAGAGAACAGGGGCCCCTACAGAGAAGGCCCTCCCCCTAGGCCCCGCCAGTCGGCATTGTTTGGCTGACGGGACCTGGAGGAGGCCCACTCTGTGGGCCCTAACCGGTCGGAGGGAAGTGTGTGGGAGGATGCGGTCCCGGAGGTAGCCTGGTCCTAAGCCATGTAGGGCTTTAAAGATGATGATCAACACCTTGAATTGCACCTGGAGACCAATGGGCAACCAATGCAGTTGGCAGAGTATAGGTGTTAGGTGGGTGTACCTTGAAACACCCACCACAGCACGCGCAGCCGCATTTTGCACCAATTGCAGTCTCTGGATACTCTTCAAGGGTAGCCCCATGTAGAGCGCGTTACAGTAATCCAGTCTAGAGGTGACAAGGGCATGAGTGACCGTGAGTAGAGCCTCCTTCTCTAAGTATGGTCGCAATTGGTGCATCAGGCGAACCTGTGCAAAAGCCCCCCTAGCCACAGCTATAAGATGTTGGTCTAATTTTAGCTGTGGATCTAGGAGGACTCCCAAATTGCGAACCCGTTCTGAGGGGGTTAAATATACATTTTGTCATCTGGGTTATTTATCTATGTTCATTTTCTTATCTTTTATACACAATAATTGTTCTATCTTAACTTTCAACTATATTCATTCTCCAACCAACTATAAAATTTCATCCAAACATTATAATATTCTGAATCCTCTTTGTCTTTAATTTTCATTGTTACTCTGTTCATCTCAGCACAATCCATAATTTTCTTAATTAATTCCTCTTCAGATGGAACCTATCTCAGGTTGATGGTTGTTGATGGTGGTGGTGGTGGTGGTGGTGGTGTGTGTGTGTGTGTGTGTGTGTGCGGTGAGGGTGGGTGGGTGGGCCATCCTGAATGGGTTGCACACCCTTTAAGGAGGACCAGGTAGACAAGGCATCCTGGACTCTTCTCCACTCATGGCCATTTAACTGTCCCCATGATCAGACAGCCTGTTACAGGATTCCTCGACTTACGACCACAATTGAGCCTCAAACTTCTGTTGTCAGTGAGACATTTGTTAAGTGGGCTTTGCTCCATTTCTTCCCACAGTTGTTAAGTGAATCCTTGCAGTTGTTAACTTAGTCACATGGTTGTTAAGTGAATCTGGTTTCCCCATTAACTTTGCTTGTCAGAAGGTCATAAAAGAGGATGATGAGACCCCCGGGAGACTGCGACCGTCATAAATATGAGTCAATGACCAAGCATCTGCATTTTGATCACATGACTACGGGGACACTGCAACCGTCCTAAGTACATGCCAGTTGCCAAGCGTCTGAATTTTGATCATGTGACCACGGGGATGCTGCAACGGTCATAAGTGTGAAAAATGGTCTTCTTCTACTTCTTGTGCCATATCCGTCATCGGACGTTGGCGATCATGTTGGTGATCCTATTTTTATCAACAGCCGTGCAAAAAAGTCCTGTAGACTTTCGTCCAAACCAGTCCCTTAGATTTTGAAGCCATAACTCACTTTTTTCAATGCTGTTTTAATTTCAAACGGTCACTAAATGAATGCTTATAAGTCAAAGACTTCCTGAAGTTTGGTCAAAAGGTCAAGAGGTTGCAGCAAAGGAGTGGTCAAAGGTTTAGCCTCTGTGACGGGGCTGCCATCTTGACCAGGCCCTGTCTAGGACCACTCGCCCTGGGACAAGAGTTACGTTAATATCGAAGAAATCGTGGAATAGAATCATTAAAGTAAGGATGACAAGAAGGGACAAAATGAAATGTGAATGACAAAAATTAAAATAATTTTTAAGTAGTGCCAAAGGTGCTTTTTCAACTGGGCTTTCCAGTTTTTCTTTGAAGACGTTTTGCTTCTCATCCAAGAAGCTTCTTCACCTCTGACTGGATGGTGGGGGATGGAGCTGAAGAAGCTTCTTGGATGAGAAGCGAAACGTCTTCAAAGAAAAACCGGAAAGTCCAGTTGCCTCTTGAAAAAGCACCTTTGGGACAACCAGGACCTGGAGGACTGAGAAGCTCCATAGATAATTTGTAAGTATTTTAAATAATTAAATTGAATTGTTAAATTGTCCAGCAGTGGCGAGTTGTCCCATTCTGTTTACCAACACACCAAGCCGGGTGGTCTACCTCTGAATGCTCGGCAGAGGCTGCTGCTCCCCACACCTTCTCCATGGGCAACTGGAGGCCTCCCCGAGCCCCCCTGGCCCAGATGAACCGCTCAGAGCCAGGCAACCCTCATTAGCACAGAAACAGCTGCAGTGGGGGAGGCTCCCACCCCCAAAGCCTGCTCCAGGTGCTTCGCTCCCCCTCGGACAGATGTCAGCAGGGATGAGCAGCAGGGATGAGCTTCTTGGACGGAGCGTGTCTCCTCCTTCGGAAGGGGTCTTGGGGGGGGGCAGGTAGGTGGCCTTTTGGATGCGGCAAAGACTCAGGAGAGGCAGGGCAGCCCTTCCTGTGCTGATCCCTGGTTTCACCAGCGTTTGGGACTACCGAGGAACCGAGGTTTTTGCTACAAATCAGTGCAAAAGCAAAGGAAGTATTTTATTAGCATATGTGGAAAACACTATAATTAGTAATTAAAATAGTAGCTATTTATTTAGATTTATTATCCTGCCTTTATTACTTTATGTAATTTAAGGTGGTAAACATACATAATAGTCCTTCCTTCCTCCTCCTATTTTCCCCACAACACCAGCCCTGTGAGGTGGCTTGGGCTTGGGCTGAGCGAGAGGGTCTGGCCCAGTGGCCCAAAGTCACCCTGTCAGCTTTCATGCCAAAGGCTGGACTAGAACTCACCGTCTCCTGGTTTCTAGGCCCTTAAACTCTACACCAAACTGGCTGCCACTTTGAACAATGTAATTATCTAAATAGAATTATTTTACAGAATTCAGCTGCAAGTGCAACGCAATATTATATTATTTCTATTGCAGGATTGCTTTTCTATCTCCCAGTCTGGCCTCAAAATGTGTGACTGGCCCTCTTCCATGCCTGACCAGGGACTAGAACCTTGTCTCTTCCATCCTAGCCAGCACCTTCACCTAATGGCCATGCAGGATTGATCAGACATTGAAAGCCTCATTCCAGAGACCACCTCCTTCGGGCCAATGGCCTCAGAGAGGTTGCACCAGGGTCAGGGGGAATCATTCCAAGCAAGTGGGCTCAACCCCCCTTTCTCAGTTGATGATGTCTCTCTCCAAAGGGAAGTTGGTACATGGTCAGAGGCACTGAGCCTCTCCTCCACTCCCTCCTCTTGCCTCACAGGGGGCGGTTGGACAGGCTGCAACCAGCCAGGGCAATCCCAGAGGCAGCTCAATGCCAGGATGGGCCTCTTTCCCTGGGAAGACTCCCGAAACGGGACGACTGTCCTGCAGGCGGAGCGGGGAGACTTCGGACTGAGCTCCCGGGACTCCCTCTCCCTCGGAAGCCGCCGAGCAGGGCTGGCGGCCTTTGTGTCGCTTCCTCTGGGACTGGCGGCAAACCAGGGGCGGGGGTAGCGGAGCGGAGCCCGGAACAGGTGGGGACAGAGGGGGCAGCAGGCGAGCCTGCGAGGGCGCGGGAGGGTTAGGGCAGGGGTAGGCAAAGTTGCCTCTTCTATGACTCGGGGACTTCAACTCCCAGACTTTCTGAGCCAATCATGCTAGCTCAGGAATTCTGGGAGTTGAAGTCCATGAGTCATAGAAGAGCCAACATGCCTACCCCTGGGTTAGGGTCCACGGAGCAGCCCCTTCTTCGCTTCTGCCCGGAAGCTCCGGGGCCGCTGGTCGCACGTGTCCTGCAGCCAGGAGCGCTGCGGCGGCTGGAATTCGCAACTGCTCTCCCCCTGGGCGGGAGGAGACATTGGGGTGCGGGCAGGGGTGGGTTCCTAATTTTTTTACTACCACTCTGTGGGCATGGCTTATTTTGTGGGTGTGGCTTGCCAGCCATGTCACCGGGTGGGCGTGGCTTCTCAGGCTGCTGAAGGGAGGCGAACTGAGATAGGTCCTGCTGCCCATTCCCCCTCCCCTCAGCAGCTCGAGAAGCCTCGAACATGCAAAAATGCCTAGGATCATCACCGCGCGTTTGTGGCTTCTCGGACTGCTGAAGGGAGGGGAATGGAGATAGCTCCTGCCACCCATTCTTTCAGCGTCTCACGCGCTCCCTCAGCTATCCTCCCTTGCTTGGACTCACTGTGGGGTAGGAAGGCAGCGCATGAGCAGTACCGGAAACTTGGCTTCTGGGCATGCGCAGAAGAAAATTTAAAAAAAAATATTTTTTTTTAAAAAAATGGCGGCACCCAGGCACCGACTGCACCGGTACTGTGACTTCACCAGCAGGCCGCTACCGGTGCTATAGAGTGGACCGCACTGGTAGGAACCCACCACTGGGTGCGGGGTCGCGGACCCAACGTAGCTGGGTCCCCCAAGCTGCTTTCGTGGCTGAGAGTGCCCGAGCGGTCCCGGCCATCCGAGCACTTGCTGGGGACTGCGGGGGGGGAACCGACGCTGGGCCCCAAAATGCAGGAAGCGTCCAGGCGAAGAGCTCGCTCCTGCCGCCCCTCCCCGTTGATCGATGGGCGCTTTTGGCCGGCTCCCTCTTCTCACCTGTCTCTCGTTGGGCCAAGCGTAGAAGCCCAGGAACGAAGCAGCCCCTCCGTGGGATCCGCTCGAGGGTCAACCTCATCCTGCGCCCCCCTGCCCCCCATTGCCCAGCCTAAGCAGCCGTTGCCTTTAGTCCTCGGTCTCCAGAGAGGCTCTGCAGCAACGGGGCAGGTACAGGTAGCCTTCCATTTAGGACCGCAATGGAGCCCAAAAGTTACGTTGCTAAGTGAGATGGTTGTTGAGTTTTGCCTCGTTTTTATGACCTACCTTGCCACCCTTGTCAAGTAAATCACTGCAGTTTTTAAGTTAGTCACAGGGTGGTGAAGGGAATCCGGCTTCCCCGTTGATTTGGCTTGTCAGAAGGTCGCAAAAGGGGATCACGTGACCCCAGGACACTGCGACCGTCATAAATATGAACAAGTTGCCAAGCATCCAAAGTTTGATTACGTGAACGTGGGGACGCTGCAACGGGAGTCAGGATGAAAAACTAAATCGTTCCCCCCCCCCCCCCCGTGCCATTGTGGTGGGCAAAAGGTTGGCTCCACCCCACCTGATCGCCCCCAAGCAGCCTGTCGGGGAGGCTTGGCTAAGCCCCTCAAGGAAGCCAAGCCATCTTGTGCCCCCCTCCTTCTGCCACACTTCCGGAGAAGGCACTGGACCGCTGGACGCAGCTGCTTCCGTGCTGCTGTTTCTCAGGGTTGCGTAATTTTTCCCCTCCTGATTTTGGCTGTTTTGTTTTACAGTCAGTCCTCGACTTACGACAGTTTTCTTAGTGCCTGTTGAAAGTTACAACCGCACTAAAAAAAAAGCAACTTAATGCCATTTTTCACACTTATGACTGTTGCAGCATCCTCAGGGTTATGTGATTTACATTCGGATGCTTGGCAACTGGCTCATATTTATGACGGTTACCATGTTCCGGGGTCACGTGATCCCATTTTGCAACCTTCTGACGACCTGGGGAAGCTAGACTCACTTAACAACCATCCGACTAACTTAGTGACTGCAGTGATTCACTTAACAGCTGTGGCAAGAAATGTCATAAAATGGAGCAAAACTCACTCAACATATTTCTCACTTAGCAACATAAATTTTGGGCTCAATTGTGGTTGTAAATTGAGGATGCCCTGTATTTCTCTCACCGTTTGGGAGAGCCCCTCAGCGAAGGCATCTTGTGTACCCACCCACCCACCCACCCACCCTCCTTCCTCCCACCTCCTTCCCTGGCAGCTCCAGGCAAGGCTGCATTTGGGCTGCTTTATTTGTTTCCTTATTCATCACTTGATTTGTTTCTCATGGTTGGGAAAGCCCAGGTGGAGTTGCTTCCCAGGATCAGTGGAGTCAAGAAACTTGTAAACAAACACTATAAAAAAAAAGAAGTGGAGATTCGAGAAAAAGTGCAGAGAAGAGCAACCAGGATGATAAGGAGACTGGAGGCTAAAACCTACGATGAACGGTTGCAGGGACTGGGCATGGCTAGTCTAGGGAAGAGAAGGATCAGGGGAGACAGGATAGCAGTCTTCCAATAGTTGAGGGGCTGCCACAGAGAGGAAGGGGGTCAAACTGTTTTCCAAAGCACCTGAAGGCCAGACAAGGAATAATGGATGGAAACTGAACAAGGAGAGATTCAACCTGAAAATAATGAGAAATTTCCTGACAGTGAGAACAGTCAACTAATGGAACAGAAGTTGCCGTCAGAAGTTGTGGGAGCTTCATCCCTGGAAGCTTTCAAGAAGAGACTGGACTGCCATCTGTCAGAAATGGTGTAGGGCCGGGGTCCTCAAACTTTTTAAACGGGACCAATTCATGGTCCCTCAGACTGTTGGGGGGGCCGGACCGGCTGGGTGTGTGTGGCCAATTTAACAGTCCATTAAACAATGCACACAAATTAAACTTTAATTTGTTTTGCTCCTGGGGGTGTTTTATTTGCTTTTGTTTGCATGTTGCTCTTTTGGTTGACTTTTCTTTTTACTGGATCGTTTTTTCAGTTGTTCAGGAGTCTAGTGGTCCACTTCAGGAAACTCAGTTTTGCAGCAATTCTTCTCAGCCCCAAGGAGCTTCAGAAATCTCTCTCTGTCTCTGTCTTTCTCTCACTCTCTTTCTCTCTCTCTCTCTCTCTCTTTGTCTCTCTCTCTCTTTGTCTCTCTCCCCCCTCTCCGTGTCTCTCCCTCTCTGTCTTTCTCTCTCTCCCCCTCTGTCTCTTTCAGATCTATATTCTGGAGGAAGGGGAGGTGAAAAATGGGCCATTTTGCCCATTTTTTTTCCTCCTGGGGCATCTGGAACGTCCCTGCAGGACAAAATTGTTGGCCTTACCTTTCAGTTCCAGCCCGCGGGGCTCATGAAGGTAAGACCTGAGCTCGTCCAAAGGGTGGCCGGGGTGATGTGGGCGGGGCAGCCTCGTGGTCCTGTGCGGGCCGGATTAATGCCTTCGGTGGGCCGCATGCGGCCCACGGGCCATAGTTTGAGGACCCATGGTGTAGGGTCTCCTACTTGGGCGGGGGTTGGACTAGATGACCTACAAGGTCCCTTCCAACTCCTATTCTATTCTATTCTATTCTATTCTTGTAATTTGCACAACGGGCTGAAGCCGACCGCTTTGAACTTGTTTTCTTGTGGGGACTGTGGGAACGTTTCCTTTCCCTTGGGTTCTTGGTGGTTCTGGGTCTTGTGCGAATCCGCAACGAGTCCGTTGCGCATCTTCCTTCAAGGTAGGTGGGATGGCCAGCTACTACCGGGAGTTGGGCGGCATAGAAATCCATTTAAATAAATAAATAAATAAATAAATACCCTGCCTGGAGAGGACGGGGCGCTTTAGGGGAAGCCGCGTGCCCGGCTTGCCAAGGGGCTGCGCAGCACGGGGGATGAAAGAAGGGGGCTGCATCCCCTGCAAGGGCCCGGGATGGGGCAGCTGGGGAAGAGCGCTTGCACGGGGCAGTGGCGGGCAGAGGCGGTTCAAGCCGGGCGACTCAAGCGCACCGAAAGTCCTCAGCCGGGCATGCACAGAAGCTGCAGCCTGCAATCCGAGTCGCACAGCTCCGCGACGAAGGAACAACTTGACCGAGCCTCCGGGCGCAGAGCAGCCCGCCTGAAGTCGCTGCGCTTGCGGAGCCCGGCCGGTGCACGTGTCCCCCCCTCTCCCCCAGCCTTCTAGGGTGGTTTCCAGCTCCTGCCCGAGGAGGCAGCTCCGGGCAGAGACCGACTGGAGGTGGCGCGCTGCTCCCCACACTGGCCAGACTGGGAGAGGGCGGCCACTGCCAGGGCGACCACTGACCCTTGGGTGGGGTGGCATAGCTCTCTAGGACAGTATGAACAGGACCAATAATGGGGAATCTTTGTAGCTCACGGTTGAAATGAGGGGTCCCTGGTGCTCTCTGAGCTTGGTTGTTTTCTTGCAGACATTTCATGACCCAACTAGGGAACATCATCAGTTTTTGGCAGTAGTTTGCTCTCCAAACTTGTTTCAATTTAGTTTCTGAACGTTTCATTACCAGACTAGGTAACATTATCAGCAGGATTGTCTTGTCCTATTCTCCTTAGTTTATAAATATCTTGTGTGACATGTCTTGGCTCTCCTTAGCTTATAAATGTCTTGTACCCGTCTTGTGTCACACAAGACATTTATAAGCTAAGGAGAATAGGAGAAGACAATGCTGCTGATAATGTTACCTAGTCTGGTAATGAAACGTTCAGAAACTAAATTGAAACATGCTTGGAGAGGAAACCACTGCCAAAATCTAAAACCCGAGCTACAAGTATTTTCTATGCTGTCAACATCATGAGTGCTAGTCCTGAATGATATGACCAGTAGAGGACGTTATTGTTACATACCGGAGAATCTCAGAGACCTTGGGACTGCTAGCTTCGAAGGCTTCCTTGGATGTGATCCAAGAGGTCCAGAGGTCCACACCCCCCAGTAGTGCCTCTGAGCCCTTTGGGTGGAGTTTGGGCGGGGGCACAGTGATGTAGAGTACAGGATTACAGCACCTGATCTGATATTTGCCATATTTGCATAAAGCACATCAATTGTATTCAGCCTCCATTGCTGCAGGTGCGTAGCAGGTGAAGCTCAGCAAATTTTAAGATGTGCTTGGGGGAGGGGTTGGTTTGATGCGCAAGCCCACCCTTTTTCCTTGGTTCCTAATTCAATACAGTGTACAGACCCAGGATAACCAGTTCAATAAATAAGCATCTTGCTCTAATCCTGGAATGTAAGGGTTGAAAAGGATGTCGGAGGTCATCTGGTCCACCCCCTGCCAGTGTCCCAATTCCCTTCCCCAGTATCCCCAGCAGGCAACCACCCAGCCTCAGTTCAGCCTCCTCCGGAGAGGGATGGACGCACAGCTCCTTGGCGAGCGATTCCATTTTTAGCTGTTCCTTCTGCCCTTCCTATTGAACTGAGATCTATTCCTCCCTCATTTAAAGCTGCAGCTTCTATTTCAATCCTCTGGAACAATTTCAACCCACTCTGCTCCGTCTTCCAGGTGAAAGTTCTTCAGATATTATAGGTAATCTTCCCATACTTTCCTCTTCTTAGGCTCAACCAGGGGTGGACAACTATGGGCCCTTTATGACCTGTGGACTTCAACTCCCAGGTTTCAGGAAAAATTTATCCTGCAATCTACAACTTCTACGCTGTAAAAACATATGGACTACACAACTCGATCAGGGCAAAGCAATAGACGCAATTTACATAGACTTCTGCAAAGCCTTTGACTCAGTGGTACACAACAAACTATTTCTAAAAATAAAATCCTATGGCATTTCTGGACCCCTGCACAAATGGATAACTGCGTTCCTGTCCAACAGGCAACAAGTGGTCAAAATAGGATGTGCTTTATCAAACCCTGTACCTGTTCCCCAAGGCAACGTTTTAAGACCAACTCTCGTTATTCTTTACATAAATGACCGTTGTGATAATATAAAAAGCAACTGCGCCCTCTTCGGAGATGATGTAAAACTATTCAACACAACTGACAATACTACTACCCTTCAAAAAGACCTTCACTGTGTGTCAGAATGGTCAAACAAGTGGCAACTTCAAATCTCAATCAACAAATGCTCAGTCTTACACCTTAGCAAAAATAATCAAAACACAAAATAAAACTAGATGATCATGACCTTGCTGATGATCCTCACTCAGTAAAGGACCTTGGAGTACTCATTTCCAATGATCTAAGTGCCAAAGCCCACTGCAACAGCATTGCTAAGAAAGCATTAAAAGTGGTCAACCTAATCTTGCATAGCTTCTTCTCTGGTAATATTGTACTTCTAACTAGAGCATATAAAACATTTGCCAGACCAATTCTCGAATATAGCTCACCCGTCTGGAACCCACACTCCATATCAGACATTAAGACAATTGAGAATGTCCAAAGATACTTCACGAGACAAGTACTACACTCCTCCGTTCAGAGAATACCTTATGCCACCAGACTTGAAATTTTAGGCCTAGAAAATTTAGAACTACGCCGCCTTCGATCTGACCTAAGTATAGCACACAAAATCATCTGCTACAATGTCCTACCTGTCAATGACTACTTCAGCTTCAACCGAAACAATACACGAGCTCACAATAGATACAAACTTAATGTAAACCGCTCCAAACTTGATTGCAAAAAATTCGACTTCAGCAACAGAGTGGTCAATGCCTGGAATACATTACCTGACTCTTCCCCAAACCCCCAAAATTTTAACCTTAAACTGTCTACCGTTGACCTCACCCCATTCCTAAGAGATCTGTAAGGGGCGTGCATAAGCGCACCATCGTGCCTACCATCCCTGTCCTAAAGTCCCCATGTATCTCATAAAATATCATGTACTCAAACCATACTTGTACTTTTTATATATTCATATTAATGTTTATACTTTGTTTGTATTCATATACATACTTGACTAAATAGATAGATAGATAGATAGATAGATAGATAGATAGATAGATAGATAGATAGATAGATAGATAGATAGATAGATAGATAGATAGATAGATAAATAAATAAATAAATAAAAGAATTCCTGAGCCAGCATAGCCCTGTGGACTTCAGCTCCCAGAATTCCTGAGCCAGCATGGACCTGTGGACTTCACCTCCCAAAATTCTGGGAGTTGAAGTCCATAGGCCATAAAGGGGTCATATTGCCCACCTCCTTCCTCATTTTTCTTCCCAAGTCTGTGATCATCTTGGATGTTCTCTTCAGGAGGTCCTCTGGTTGGTCAAGGTCTTTCCTAAGATGTGGTGCCCAGAGATGGACCTAATATTCCAGCCAAAGAGGCTCTAAGGAGGAACAACATCTTCTCTTGATTGTGACCCTCTACTTCTGCTGTGGCATCCCAGGATTGCCCTTGCTGATTCTGCAGCTGCGTCACACGCTTGGCTCATGCCAGTGAGCCACCAAAAACCCCTGATCCATTTCACATCTGCTGCTGGTTCCTGCCCATGGTTCCAGCTTGTCAAGAAATGTCCTGGGGTCCTCTGCTTGAACAGGGGGTTGGATTAGAAGACCTCCAAGGTCCCTTCCAACTCTGAATTTCTATGTTCTACAGTCTATGTTCTAAAGCAGCGTTCCCTAACCTTGGCCGACTGGCAAAGAACTTGACTTTTGCAGCAGAGCAGGCTCTTTGCTCTCCTTCACATCCTTTGCCAAACTGCCATCAGATGGGAAGGAATCTCCCTGCTTGCTTTCTTCTCTCATTTCACCTCTTCAGGCTCCATCTCCCCCAAATCTGACAAAATAAACAAGTCCTTGGAGGTCTTCTAGTTCAACCCCCTGCCCAAGGCAGGAAACCCCTAGACCATTTCAGACAAATGGCTGTCCAGTCTCTTCTTGAAAACCTCCAGTGTTGGAGCACCCACAACTTCTGGTGGCAAGCCGTTCCACCTACAGTTCTCCCTGTCAAGAAATTCCTCCTTAATTCCAGGTTGCTTCTCTCCTTGGTTACTTTCCATCCATTGCTTCTTGTCCTGCCTTCAGGTGCTTTGGAGAGTAGGTCGACCCCCTCTTCCTTGTGGCGGCCCCTCAAATATTGGAAGATGGTATCATGTCACCCCAGTCCTTTTTTTTACAGTTTGTTTATACATTTTCATTTAACATATGTAAGTGCTTTGTGCAGAGTGTATTGTCTGGGTCAATTTGCTTACATAACAATACTTTTCCAGCTCCTAATTTCTACCTGTATTATCCAACCATTTATAGAACAAATCCCATGACCAAAATTACTCTGTATCTTCTTTGTCTTTTATCTTTAATGTCAGTCTGTCCATTCCTGCACAATCTAATATTTTTTTAATTACATCGGTGTTTCCTCATGTCACCCCAATCCTTCTTTTCACTAGAGTAGACAAACCCAATTCCTGCAACCATTCTTTCAACGTTTTAGCCTCCAGGCTCCTGATCATCTTTGATGCTCTTCTGTGGCCCTTCTGATATGAGACCCCCATTCCATTATCCCCAGCCACCAGGGTTTGCTCAAGGGCGATGGGCGTCCCCTCCCTCCTCAGCTGGAGTCTGAATTTGGCAAGCTTGCATTTCTAACCGGGACAGTTGGGTGGCTCTCAGAATGAGAGCATCTTCTCTGCGGTCACATCTCCCCCCCCCACAAAGCCTGCAGGTTGTGCTGCCACAGCCCCCACAGCCCCCACAGCCCCTGAAATCCAGAGGAATTCTCCCTTTTTTGGGGGGGCCTCTCCCCCTCCTGCCCCTCGCTTGGGGCGCCCTTCCTCACTGTTTGAGTGTGCAGCCAGGCAGAGGGGCTCCTTGTTGGGGGGCTGGTGTTGGGACAGGGGGGCTCCACCTGTCTCTGCCGCAGAGGCAATTACAGGAGGGGAGAGGAAGGTCTGGGTACCCAGCTGACGGTGGCCAAGGGCGCCCCGGGGAAATGCGGGCGATGGGTCCATCAGGGCTCTGGGCTAATTAACGGTTGGGAGCCGCATGTGGGGAAAGACCCGGCCGGCGCTGAGGCCTGATAGGGAATCGGCCCGCACATCTGCTCCACGCCAGCTCAGCGCAGGGCGATAAATCACAGCAAGACCGGCCTCCCCCCCTCCCACCCAGCCGGGCCAGGCTGCCTCCTCCCGGCCTCCATCCGGCCCTGCCTGGCTGCCAAAGGGGCACTTTGTGTGGCTGGATATCCATCGCTCTTGGGGGGGGGGGAATTGGCAGGGGAACGGGCTCGGAGAGCATTAACCAGGCTGCCACATGTGCCTTCCAGTTGATTATCCTCCAATTAGTGCGGGTTCAGGGCTGCCCACTGCCAGTTCTGCGGCCGGCAATGGGGAAGGGTCCCGAGGCAGAGGAGGCGAGTGGGATAGCTCGGGTCTCTGGCCTTGGCCATGCAGAGGGCGCAGAGAGTGCGGCCCTTGGAGGCGCTCCCTGCAGCTCTGCACAACACAGCGGTCTTCCAGTATTTGAGGGGCTGCCCCAAAGAAGAGGGGGTCAGCCTATTCTCCAAAGCCCCTGAGGGTAGGACAAGAAGCAGTGGATGGAAACTAACCAAGGAGAGAAGCAACCTGGAATTAAGGAGAAACTTCCTGACAGTGGAAACAATTAACCAGTGGAACTGCTTGCCGCCAGAAGTTGTGGGTGCTCCATCACTGAGGCTCTTAAGAAAAGACTGGACAGCCCCTTGTCTCAATAGGGTCTACTGCTTCAGCAAGGGGTTGGACTAGAAGACCTCCAGGGTCCCTTCCAGCTCTATTCTGATTGAGTCCGGGGGTTGTTTGGGGGGCAAACTGCACAGGCTGACCAGGCAAGTTCACGGTGGCCTTTGGGGGGGGAGTGGGTGTGGCAGTGGATATTTGGGCCCCACTGAGGCTAGACAGGGAGCGCTCAGTGGAAACTCAGAACCTGCTAGTCCTTAATTTACAGCAGTTTGCTTAGTGACCACTTTTCACACTTAACAACCATTGCAGCATCCCCATGGTCACGTGACCATGGTCACGTGATCAAAGTTCAGACGCTTGGCCACTGACTCGTATTTATGACGGTCGCAATGTCCCAGGGTCACATGATCCCCTTTTGCAACCTTTGACAAGCCAAATCAATTGGGGAAGCCAGATTCACTTAACGACCATGGGATCAACTTAACAACTGCAGTGATTTTCTTAACAGCCGTGGCAAGAAAGGTCACATGATGGATTGGGGCAAAATCCACTTAACTGTTTCACTTAGGAACAGAAATTTTGGACTCCGTTGTGGTCTTAAGTCAAGGACTAACGGTATCTACAGGAATCGCCCCAATCCATCATGTGGTTATTTTATTCCTACGCCTCCCGTCTCGCCCATATCCAAAGCGAGAAGGTTGTGGGGCAGAGGTGAATTTCCTGGCATGGGAAAGTCCCCCACTGGGCCTGTCTAGGTCAGGCTGTGGGGGGCCCTATCTGGGGTTGGTGTGTGTGTGTGGGGGGGAGGCTGCCTCTCTGGACCTTCTTCTCCGCTTTGAGCATGAAGATGGAGCCTCAATCCCAACCTTCTTCAAGAAGACAGCTGGCCATTAGCCCTCTTTCTGAGAGCCCCTGAGACCATCTGACCTGAAGAGTGCAATGTATCTGCAGGTATTTAGTGAAGAAAGCAGATTGCCTCCCCTTTGGAAAATCCAAAACAGGATGCCAGGGTCCATAGGAGACCAAAGTCAGGTTTGCTGCAACAGCCGAGGGAGACCACCTCCCCACCTTGACCCACGGGGCTAAAGATGGAGGAGGCTTTAGAGGAAACCCCCTCCACATTTCTTAGAAGTGCCATCTCAACTGGGCCACCCAAGTGCCAGCCTGCATCTTGGCACCTTTAGCATGCTGCAGGTGGCTGGAAAGGACCCCAGGAATTGCAGCATCTGAGCGACCTGCAGAGTGGGGGAAGGAAGCCCAGCTGGGCCCTGGGCAGGCAGGGCTGCACTGTGGGCCAGATTTAGCATTTCAGGTCCTTCCAAAGTGGGTTCCTGGATGCACGATCCACTCGTGACAGAGGCAGGCCTGACATAGCTGTGGGAAGCTTGCCTGGCATTTTCAGTGCCATTTTACAGGACAGAAAACTGAGGCTGCAAGCAAGGGGGGTGGGCATGCGTCTCCTTTGAAAGTGCTTCTCTCTGCGAGCTGCAACTGGCCTACTTTTTCAACCTCCCCCTCCTCAAAAGTCCCCAGCAGCTTCTGAGAGAAGACCCCCAGCCAGTCTCAATAGCAGAATAACAGAGTTGGGAGGAACTTTGGACCTTGGTAAGACCTGCATTTGGAACATTGCATCCAGTTTTGGTCACCACCATATAAAAAACATGTTGAGATTCTCAACATCATTTTTACCAACTACTGACCTCGGGAGACCCTAGACCCGTGATGGTGAACCTATGGGCACGGGTGCCGTCGCCCCAGCTCAGCCAGCTGGTCATCAGGTTTTCGAGGCGCGCATGTGTACCGGCCAGCTGGTCGTTGGGTTTCCGGTACTCTGGCATGCGCGCCTTCCGGTTTGGGCACTCTGTGCCTAAAAGGTTCACCATCACTGCCGTAGACCATTCCAGACAAGTGGCTGTCCAGTCTCTTGTTTAAAAGCCTCCAGTGATGGAGCAGCCACAACTTCTGGAAGGAAGCCGTTCCACTGATTAACTGTTCCCACTATCAGGAAATTCCTCCTTAATTCCAGGTTGCTTCTCTCCTTGATTAATTTCCATCCATTGTTTCTTGTCCTGCCCTCCGGTGCTTTGGAGTATGTGTTGACCTCCTCTCTTCTTTGTGGCAGCCCCTCAACTCTTGGAAGACTGCTATCATCTCTCCCCTGATCCTTCTCTTCTCTAGACTGGCCATGCCCAGTTCCTGCAACCGGTCATTGTATGTTTTAGCCTCCAGTCCCCTAATGATCTTTGTTGCTCTTCTCTGCACTCTTTGAATCTCAACATCTTTTTTATATCCGACCACAACTGTCTGCATTATTCCAAGTTTGGTTTTACCAAGGCCTTAGAAAGTGGTACCCACTTCCCGTGATCTGGATTCCATCTCTCTGCCTTATGCCACAATGCCAGGGCTCCGTGTGGGTCCATGCAGGAGTGCCTGGCATGCTTTCGATTCCTTGATGATCCAGGATGGAGCTCCGATGTTGCTGAGAAGGTCCTGAGCTTCACTTCTTCTGTGTCCAAGACCTTCTGTGTCCACCACCTGCCCTGTGAGGTTAGTTTCAGCTCCCTGAGATGCCCACGGGGCCTGGGGCTTCTGGAAGGATAGCGAAGGGCCCGCTGGGGGAGTCCCCCACTGGCCATTTCCAGGCCCACGTAATGATCCCAGCTGAGGCCAGATGGGTCGTCATCTTCCTGCCCAGCCTTCCGGAACAGGGTGGCGAATCTGGAGGCTGTCATCAAAATGCTAATGGGGGAAGGAGTCGCCCCTCATGCTGCAGCCCCTCCCTGCCACCATCTCCCCCCCCCACTCTCCCCCTTCGGCTGAACCTGCCCCCCCCCCCCGGCAATCATGGTTCCTTCCTGCTATGCCCAGCTCAATTTAGGAATCAGCCTGTGGACGGAGGAGGCGGGCCCTTTCTACGCCCGGTGGTCCCAGCATCCCCCCCTCCATGCCCCTGCCCATTGGAGAAGACTGCCAACTGTTTGGACCTGGGCTGCAAAGTCCAGCTTTCTCTGTTTTCTCCAACGTTTAGGAGTGTTTCCTTCCGCAGCAGAGAAGGAGGACGAGGGCTGGCAAATGCCTCAGAATTAAACGTATGTTATTAGTTTATCAAAATATAAAATACGGAAATACAAAGGACAATGAAAATAGTGGGGAAATAGAGGAGAAAAAGGGGTAAACAGTGTAGGGTGAAGGGATGGGGGGGGGAGAAGAAATGCATGGACTTCCGATTCTTTTTTTGGAGCAGTAAACTAGTACAGATGAAACCTCAACGTTTTACATAAAAATATATAGCAGCCATTTCTGGCACAAGAAACGGAGCTCATCAGCAAAACCTAAAATCAACCTAATATTTATCTTCCACCTGAAGCAGAAAGTCCAAAAGCGGTTTCCAAATAGAAACAAAATTAATTTTCATTCTTTTCTTTAACCGAACCAGGCAGTTTTGCCACCTCTGCTAACTCCATCCCCTTTTGCAGCCGTCCGTCCATCGTGGGAATCAAAGTGTCCTTCCATTTTTTTTGCGAAGGCTGGCAAATGCCTGTGGCTTTGTTTGCAGGGGTTTGGGGGGGGGGAAAGCACACAGATAAGCTTAGGGAATAGAGAGCTTTTGGGGGGGCAGAGGGGGGGCTTTGATAATTGGGTGCCTGGTGACTGATGGGACCTGCCAAGGGCGCCATTTGCTGAGCTGTTCCAGGTCTCTTTCTTGACATCCCCAATGGGTCCACCTGCCCCAGAAAAGCTTGGAGGGTGCCTATCCTTGGAGGTGGGGGTGGGGGGGCTTAAAGCTGGTGCATGGCTCCCCCCCACTTGGATTTCCAAGAAGGCACCCCTGTTTGGATGCTAGGGAGTCCAGGGGGCACTGCCTGGCACATATTGGTGGGCTGGTTGGGAACTAGACTTTTGCAGATGGAGAAACTGGGAAGTAGGTGCAACCTGGAGGAAGTGAGAGCCACTGCATGGTGCAGCAGGAGAGGGGGGGGGTTGTCTCTGCCTCACCCCCCAATTGCATTCTCCTCGAAATGAGAGAGGTAGCAGGGCAGCATGTCCCAAAGGCAACTGGACTTCCTTGTTTATATACAAGTGGGTGAGGGCCTCCCCACTCACCCCTCTCTGTGGCTCTTGCAGCCACTTTCCCTGTGCTCCCCCAGCCCCCCCAGGAGTGAATCAGGCTTAAGTCAGGATCTTTAGCTGCTGAAGTCCTTTTCCACAACTCCCCCCTCCCCCCCCCCTGAAGATGCTTTGCTTGGGGAAACTCCTCCAGATCCTCTGCCTCCCTGGATCCCTCTGAGGGTGATGAGACCAAGGAAAACCTGAGCTCGGATTTCCCCTCTTCTTCTGGACCATTCCGAGGGGCATCAACGTTGCTACATCTGATCACCCATTGCCTTGGGGGGGGGGGAGGGGGAGTCAGGACTGCAGAGATGGGGGTATTTTACCCTGATAGTTTCCTACCAGTCCCCGGAAGGGCAGAGAGCACCAACTCAGCCATGGGGAAGAGCCGGGGGTCTTTAGCCAAGGGTCTGCATGATGCAAGAAAGCCTGGGACTCCTGTCCTTGGAAGGAGAGCTGTGGGGAACGTGCACCGGGCTCCACTTGGGGAACCAGAATTGGGATGGTGGGGTCATTATTTCCCCAGAAAGACTGCAACGGCTTGGCCCTGATAGATGGCTCTCTGGGTCACTTATCATAGGAGCCAGCCGTGTGCTGCAGCTGCCCAAAAAGCCAATGCAATTCTAGGCTGCGTTAACAGAGGAAGAGAATCAAGATCACGTGAAGAGTTAATACCACTCTATAAGGCCTTGGTAAGGCCACACTTGGAATACTGTGTCCAGTTTTGGTCGCCACGATATAAAAAAGATGTTGAGACTTCGGAAAGAGGGCAAAGAACAACAACAAAGAGGATTAAAAGACTGGATGATAAAACATACGAAGGACGGTTGCAGGATTTGAGTATGGCTAGTTTAACAAAGGACCAGGGGGGACATGAGAGCAGTCTTCCAGTATTTGAAGGGCTGCTCCAAAGAAGAGGGGGGTCAACCTGTTCTCCAAAGCACCTGAACGCAGGACAAGAAGCAATGGATGGGAACTACCATATTTTTCGGAGTATAAGACGCACCGAAGTATAAGACGCACCTTAGTTTTGGGGGAGGAAAAGAAGGAAAAAAGGCCTCTGCCTCCCAGCAATTTGCTAAACAGCAAACAGCACAGATGATATACACTGTTTGCTGTGTATTTCTGTGCATGTGTGGCTGACCCATAAAAATAACAAAGAATTGGAGAAATGTACATTATGCCAGAAAGTTTTCTTAAATGTAGTCACACTAACTCTTCCCAATTATTTAAATAGATCTACTCCAAGGTAACTAAACTCTAATACTAAACAGGACACTGTTACATTTCATACTATACTTGTACAGAGCTGTTAAAATTAATTAAAATTTCTGGAAGTATACATTAGTCTCTATTTAAAAGAAGATACAATAGCATTGGGCCTCTTCAGAGCAAGCATTTATTTTAAAAAGCTTCTTTATTTTGTTAAGTTGTCTAGATTTACAGGGATCTCCAACCTTGGCAACTTTAAGACTTGTTGACTTCAACTCCCAGAATTCCACAGCCAGCAAAGCTAACAAAGCTGGCTGTGAAATTCTGGGAGTTGAAGTCCACAAGTCTTAAAATTGCCCCTGGCTCTAGAACAATAATTATTTATTTTATTTATTTATTGTTTGTTCTTCTATGCCGCCCTACTCCCGAGGGACTCAGGGCGGCGTACAACAGTTTTATAAGAACATCAATAAATAAATAAATAAATAAATAAATAAATAAATAATAAAGCAGTCTTTAAAAAACAAGTCTAATAATTTGAACATTCTACAGACATTTATAGTTATTCACTTACCCCCTTCCATCCAGTTCAGCAAAAAATAAAAATCTGTCTGTCTCTCCCAGCTATTTGCCTTTGTAGTTAGTTTCACTTTCATTTTCCCCACGTGGCAAACCTAATCAGCTGTCGATTGGGAAACTCCTACTGACTTGCTTGGCTTTACAGGCTCTTCCCTCTTTCCTGCAAGCAGGTAAATTGCTGGAAGACAGAGGCTAAAGGGTGGGGGTGGTTGGGTGGGTGGGGCTGCATTCGGTGTATAAGACGCACCCAAGTTTTCACCCTCTTTTGGGGGGTAAAAGGGTGCGTCTTATACTCCGAAAAATACGGTAATCAAGAGAGAAGCAACCTGGAACTAAGAAGAAATTTCCTGACAGTGAGAACAATTAACCAGTGGAACAGCTTGCCTCCAGACATTGTGGGTGCTCCATCACTGGAGGTTTTTAAAAAGAGATGGGACAGCCATTTGTCTGGAATGGGATAGAGGCCCCTGCTTGGGCAGGGGTTGGACTAGAAGACCTCCAAGGTCCCTTCCCACTCTGTTATTCTGTTGTGTTTGTATTTGTGAGGTTCTCAGTTATTCTGGCCAGTGACACTGGAGAGGTGATTGAAGGTAGCAGCCACTGTAGCCTCCCTCTTAACATGCCCAGAGGCCCCTCGCCTTAAAGCTCCAGGAATATCCCTCTGCCCTATAGAAAGCAACTGGTCTGCAAGAGAGGCCGAGAAGTGGGGCAGCCCCAGTGGCTTGCCTCTTGATCTCAGCACGCCTGGCCATGAAGTGTGCATCCACCCCAAGTGTGTGCGTGCGTGGGGGGAGGGAGGGAGGCAGGCTGCAGCTTTGTTCCCATGCCTGGAAGAAAAGGGGCCCCATGGGGACCAGCGACAAGGATCAGTCACTCCGATTTGCATAATGGAGGCGCTCCCGGAGCAACTTTCCCACCCTGCACAGCCAAGATAAAGGGGACGGGTCCCTCCTGGCCAATCAGGGGGCTCAGCCGCCCCCTCCGCCCCCCCTCCGCCCCTCCCGGGAGTGGTTATGACAAATAAGATTAATGTTCCCTCCGCCACCTCGCCTGGCCTGCACAAAGGCCTCTGTACCAGGGACGTCGGGTTATGGCACCCACGGGCAGGGGAGCCAGCTGGGCTGTGTGGGAGCCCACGGGAGAAAGGAGTCTGCGCACACGTACACAAACACAAACGCCTGGTGCCTTCCGTGCACCTCCCTGGGTGTGGAGGCTGTGAGAGACAAGGATGTGGGCTGCATCAACAAGGGCCCCTTGACCGAAGGTATCTTTCTGTCTGTCTGTCTCTCTCTCTCTCTCTCTCTCTCCTTTAGACCAGGAGTGTCCAACCTTGGCCACTTTAAGACCTGCAGCTGGGGAATTCTGGGAGTTGAAGTCCACAGGTCTTAAAGTGGCCAAGGTTGGAGACCCCTCTGCTCTAGAAAGGAGGAGGAAAGGGTTACAGCAGGCTGCGAACTGGGGCCAGCAATCCTCTGCAGGAACTGCCGGTCTTTCCAGATGTTTCTACCTGCTGTCCGGCCACCAATGGAAGGAAAGAGCCATTGTGCAGGAAGGAAATACTGTGTCCAGTTTTGGTCACCCTAATACAAAAATGATGTTGAGATTCTGGAAAGATCAGCAAAGATGATTAGGGGACCGGAGACTAAAACATATGACGAACGGTTGCAGGAATTGGGTAGGTCTAGTCTAGTCTATCGAAAGAAGGACCAGCAGTGACATGATAGCAGTCTTCCAGTATTTGAGGGGCTGCCTCAAAGAGGAGGAGGTCAGCCTGTTTTCCAAAGCCCCTGAAGGCAGGACAAGAAGCAATGGGTGGGAACTAATCAAGGAGAGAAGCAACCTAAAACAACAGAGAAATTTCCCGAGAATGAGAACAATCAATCAGTGGAACTGCCTGCCACCAGAAGTTGTGGGTGCTCCATCACTGGAGGCTTTTAAGAAGAGAGTGGACAGCCACCTGTCTGGAATGGTAGAGGGTCTCCTGCTTGAGCAGGGGGCTGGACTTGGACAAGGCCCCTTCCAAGTCTATTCTATTCTAATTATTCTGGAATCAGAAACGTCTTCCGTGGGTTGGGCTGTGCGGAGAAGAAAAGAATCAAGTCTTGAACCACAGAGAAAAAAACTTGCTTTTATTTTATGTATCCAATTTTAAAACCGTCCATCTCCCTCACATAGAGACTCTGATGGCATAGAAGTAAAATATTGAAAACATGAAAACAGTGTATAAATGTTAAAAAAAGGGAAGTGACATTAAAAATGAATGAAAAGCCTGGAGGGGGGAGGGTTTTCAGGGTGCTAACCAGCCCCATGGCTGTGTGTTCCTCCCGGCACCCCAAGAAAGACAGCAGAGCTGTGTCTTCATGCCTTTTGGGGGGGGCTGCCTCACCTTTGGGGGAGATGAGAATGTTCCACAGGGTGGGGGGCAATGTCAGTCTTCCTGCCCCCTCCCAGTCATTCTTTGGCTGACGGGGTCTGCAACATGCCTTCCCTGCCTAACCAGATGTAGTGGGATAAAGACACTTCCATAGGTATCTGGCCCCATGCAATGTGGGGCTTTAGGTCATAACCAGCACTCTGAATTGGACCCAGAAGCAAACTGGCACCCAAAGCAGCTTGTGCAACAAATGTGTTACATGCGGAGTTCTTTGGGTGCACAAGATCGCCTGCCACATTCTGCACCTCCTGCTATTTTATAAACTGATGATGTTACTGGTCGGGTCATGAAACATCTGCAAAAAAACAACCAAGCTCAGAGAGCACCAAGGAGCCCACGTTTTATAAATTCTCAGGCCCGGATCTCCCCACTCCTCCAGGACAGGCCTCGATCAGACTCAATGGCCGGTAATGCCCTCCCACGTCCACTCACATGGCAGGAGAACAGTGTGGACAGGTGCCATAGACACCTCCAGACAGAGCAGCCTGAGTGGGTTGCTTGACAAATGTTATTGGTCAGCTTTGGGCAGCTCAGAGTAAAACAGATAGACTATGCCATCAGAAGGTGTGGGGTGTCTCAAACCAGCCTGGGAGAGAACAAGAAAAGCAAAGGAGGCCCCTGGCTGGAATGTGGGGTCTTTGGTCCTCTCTGAGGTTGGTGGTTTTCTTGCAGACATTTCATGACCCAACTATGTAACACCATTAGTGCGAGGAGGAGGAGGAGGAGGAGGAGGAGGAGGAGGAGGAGGAGGAGGAGGAGGAGGAGGAGGAGGAGGAGGAGGAGGAGGACGACAACAACAAGAACAACAAGAACAACAACAACAACAGAGTCCTTGGTGCTCTCTGAGCTTGGCTGTTTTCCTGCAGACCTTTCTTGACCCAGCTAGGGAACATCATCTGTGCTAGAAGGGAGTGGAGTTTGTGGGAAGGAGGAGGGGCTGTGGAGTCCTTGGTGTTTTCCAGCCCCCCCCAATAAAATAAAATATATCCCACCACCCTCATGCTGTATCAGTCCTGCTGTCCCTGGTACACCCTGATCCATTGGAGGGGGAGGGGGCTGCTCTGGGACATCCTTCAGGCCAGGGAGGGGATGGGTCCCCCTTGATGGGACGATGGTTCAGCCCAGGGCTTCAAGCTGCCCTTCATGGTCTTGTGGTCACCGCTTCACATGCCCATAAGTGAGGCGTCCAGCAGAAGCGGCAATGGCATCAACCTGCCTTGCAAACTCTCTGTCCAAAGGGTGCAGAATGATGCCTTTTACCTGATGCCAGAGCACACCGGTCACCTGTCCGCCCGGCCCTCCTTCTTCCCCAGGAGATGAAAGCTGGTGGGTGGGTGGGTGCAGCCTATTCCTGGGGGTTGTTCTGCCCCTCTTTGCACTTTGCCTGAGGCTCGGCTGCCATTCACCAGTCCCAATGCTTTAATGGTGGAAAAGTCAAAGAGGGGGTCAGGGTTCAGGTGGGCTCCTGGCAGCTCTCTTGGGGGGGGGGAGGTGGGCTTCCAATGGAATGGGAGGTGATGACCAGGTGGTCTCCCACCCAGCACTGCCCACCCCTGACCCTCCTTAACAGGGCAGCCCCAACAGCTCTTTATGTTTGAAGTGGGGCTCCTCTGGGTCCTTCCTCCCCCTCCCCCTCCTTTCCTGGCTTGGCCATTTCAGCGTCTTATTGCAGACAAGTGGGGGTCGCAACCTGATGGGGGGAGGGCAGCCCAGCTATGACAGTGAGTCGGGTCAGCCCGGCCGAGCGATCAGCGAGAGTCTGGGGTCTGCCACGCTCCGGGGCGCCTCTCTTCGCGGGACGAGAGCCGCCGAGGGAGGGGGGGAGGGAGGGGGAGCCTGGGGCGGGGAGGAGCGGGCGGGGCTGCAGAATTGGTCCCAGCTGCACCTCTTCACAAAGCCCCGGAGCCCCGGGGGTTAATGCCGATCAACTTCAGTTGCACGAGCTGACAATGAAGTTAATAAGCTATTCAGGCAAGGGACCTTCCCGCAACCGGCAGGCAAACGTCAAAGGATCCGAGGTGGGAGGGAGGTCACGGGAGCGGAGGCCGCCCCACGCCAGGCTCCGTGGAGGGCCCACCCGCGCTCGGCCCAGTCACCCTCCTTCGGGGCCCAGCAGCTCGCCCCGCCCGGTCCGGGGCTTCGCAAGACCCGCGAGTCGGCTGGAGGCGGCTGCTTTCAAGGGCCCTGCCGCTCTCTGAGGAGGGGGCGGTGGGCAGCGACCCCCAACTGCAGCGGCTGGAGGTCTCAACAAGCCCAGAGGCGGCCGATGATCGGGCCGCCGCAGCCCGGCGAGGATGGACTCGGGCCGCCACCGGTGGGTGGGTGGGTGGGCGGGCGGGCGGTGGGGCCCCCGTTGTCTCGCCTGGGCTGCTGCTGGGGGGAGGGGCTCGCCGCGGCTTCTTGGCTTCCCGTGCAAACCGCGAGAGTGAAAATTAAATGCTAATGAAGTTCTTTGATTTAACAGCAGCCGAGAGCTCCGTGTTGCTGCGCCTCCTAGACTATTATTATGCAAATGCGCGCGGGGCCCGCCCCCTCCCCCATTTAGCCGAAATGAGCTCCTCTTGGCAACATTCGGAGTCAATTACGGCACTTACCTGCTTAATGATCGCAGCCCGGGGAGAGGGGGCGGGAGGAGGCCGCCAGAGCCTTGCCGGCAGCAGGGCCACCTCGGCTGGGGGGGAGGGAGGGAGGGGCGGGATAAGATCACTCCATGCTTGGGCTGGGGGGGAGGGGAGCCTTGAACTTGGGGTGAATTGGGGGGCCGTGGCCTCCTGCCCCTCTTCTTTGCCCTTTGTTGGTCTTGGTCTACTACTTAATTTATCTGGCTTAATTTATCCCGTCCTTCTGCCCGAGGGCCCTGGGAAGATAATACCAATTGGGAAGATGAAATAAAATGACTGAAATATTTAAAGCCACCCCAAAGAGCCCAGAAGCTGCCAAAGGCACTGCCTGCCCCCCCCCCCCGAGAGCCGGGCTGGGAGAGACTTGCCTTCCCATAGGTCGGTTGAGGGGCTCCAACCACTTCCCAGCCTCTTATGTGGGTGACTGCAGGACTTAGAAGAGGGATTACTACTCCAGGGGTCACAGTTTGACCTTGGGTCTGGACAGGGCCCGGCCTTTCACTGGGGGAGCAGGGGGGGGAACGACTCAGCTGGGCAGGGAAAGGGGTTCTCCAGAGGGGCTGGGGCTGCGTGGCTGGCTGGGGGCCGGAATAGGAGGGAGGGGTGGGCTGCGGGATCTGGAAGACCTTCAGTTGGGTCCCCCATAAGACAAGTGCAGTGATGGGGTGAATGATGACAAGCCCCCCTTCCCTGCTGAGCATCTGAAAGGAAGAGAGTCCTGGAGGTGACCTTCTCCCCGGCTGCTTATAGGGCACTGATGGCGAACCTTTTTGGCACCGAGTGCCGAAAAAGTCAGGCGGAAACGTCACACGCGCACTCGTTGGGGCCGTGCTCCAGAAAAGCCAAACTTCCGGGTTCTAGCACACATGCGCGCCCGACGATCAGCTGGCCAGTTTTTGGCACTGTCAGGCACACGAAGGGATTGTGCTCTGGAAAAAGCTGAACTTCCAGGTTCTGGCACGCATGCGCACCTGACAATCAGCTGGCTGGCAGCACAGCGGGTTTCGGCACTCCCGCACGCACGAAGGACAGCTGATCATTGCGCGCGCATGCACGCCAGAAACCTGGAACACAAACAGGCAAGGCCGCATGTGCCGGGCGACATGGCTTCGCGTGCCACTTCTGGCACACGTGCCACAGGTTCGCCATCACGGTTATAGGGCCTCCACTTCCTGCTGTGGGCCCAGTAGGATGGCTGCCCAGGGCGGCTTCCTCCCCCCTTGAGAGGAGGGCTTCCCCAGCCCCTCCACCACCGAAGGCCTTTGCAGAGGGCAGGGTGGGAGAGCCACACATGGATTTTTCTCTTCCAAGTCAGGTGGCCAGAGAAGCCAGCATCGGTGGGGATCCTGGCTTGGCAGAAGCCATCTTAGTGACCCTCTCTCATTCTGGGGACGCTGCTCCTGGCTGCCCCGCAAAGCCCCACTCCTTTCCCCATATGTTATGCATGCAGAATCCCTACAGAGAGGCGGAGCTTCAACTGCACAGTTGCAATTGTCGTGTTGGCTGTTTTGACACACGCAGAGCCCCCAGCTGTCTCTTAGCGGATCAATTGAATTGGCTGCATTCACACAACACACTTAAAGGGGCTGTGAAAGAGCACGGCTGTTTCCCACTTAAAGCATTTTACTTACGATTTTCCACCATCCAGGTCACGGTTGTCCCAAAGGGGCTTTTTCCAAAAGGCAACTGGACTTTCTTGGGTTTTTTCCCTTTTGAAAAGGTTTCACTTCTCATCCAAGAAGCTTCTTCAGTTCATGAAGAACTGAATGATGAACCGAGGAAGCTTCTTGGATGAGGAGCGAAATGTTTTCAAAGGAAAAACCAGGAAAGTCCAGTTGCGCCTTTTGGAAAAAGCCCCTTTGGGTTATCCTGGATGGTTAGCTGGCTGGGCAGCTCCGGAGCTTTTGGGGAGCTGCAGCTCCTAAACTCTTTTGCTTTTTCATAAAATTTGCCCTCAGGACAAGTGCAGCCTGCTTGCCCCCTCAGCTCACTCGCTATGGGGAGCGCAACAGGAAGCCCTCGACTTGCAACCGTTCATTTAGTGACCGTTTGAAGCGACAGTGACACTGAAAAAAGTGACTTATGACCAGTTTCCACACTTACGACCGTTGCACATCCCGTGGTCACGTGATGAGAATTCAGGCACTGGGCAACTGGTCATGTGATCACCATTTGGCATCCTCTGGGTGGGATTCTGACAAGCGAGGTCAGAGGGAGAAGCCGGATTTGCTGAACAACCACGTGATTCATTTAACAACTGTAGTGATTTGCATCACAACTGTGGCCAAAATAAAGCTTGTAACGTTGGGCATGACTCACTTAACAATTGCCCTGCTTAGCAGTGGAAATTCTGTTCCCAATGATGGTCATACGTTGAGGACTTACCATATTTTTCGGAGTATAAGATGCACCTTTTTCCTCCCTAAAAGAGGCTGAAAATTTGGGTGCGTCTTATACTTCGAATATATCTTTTTCAAAGCTTTTTCCCCAGCCCTAATGAGGTGCTAACGATCTTCCCGGCTTCCTATTCCCTCCAAGGAGGTTTTTTTCCTGCCCTAAGTCTTTGCAGGCTTGTTTTCATTCCTACTCCTCTGAAAAAGGTCTTTTCAGCCCTAACCAGAGGATAAAATAATGTGCTGAAGCTGAACAGACTAAGGACGCTAGCCAGATGAATACCTGGTAGGTAGATTTCCACCCCACCTATTTTCCTCCCCCAAAACTAAGGTGCGTCTTATACTCCGAAAAATACAATAACTGTATCCAGCTGCTGTGGCCTAGAGGTACAGCTCTTGCCTCACAATCAGGAGGTTGTGAGTTCAATCCTAGGTAGAGGCAGATGTAGGGTCTCCTGCTTGGGCAGGGGGTTGGACTAGATGACCTGTAAGGTCCCTTCCAACTCTGTTAATCTGTAATTGTATAAGATGCGTGTGCTAAACTTGGCAACTTTGAACCTTGGTTATTCTTCATGTTGCTTTAGTTTGATGTGTGAACTCAGCCCCTTTGAGAGACCCAGGAAGGACAAGACCAC